>CAMZMU010000052.1:83029625-83370616 GCA_947311845.1 Poa pratensis | reverse complement strand
GCCTTCCATCATCCCCTTGAACAGGTGAAGTCTGCAATAGTCGTCCATCTTCTCTTCGAATGTCCTTTTCCGGTCTTGCGTCTGGACGCCTGCACCACTCTTGCCTTCTGTAGTTTCCCGTGCGCTGATCACGGTCTCGGTTGTCACGGCGGTCGTCTGTTCGACTGTCGCGGCGGTCATCGTTTTGACTGTCACGGCGATTTCGTTTCGACCGTCACGACGCTCTTCAGGTCGCCTATCATCTCTGCCATGATTGTCTTGTGTTGACTGAATCTTGCCGCATGAACTTTACTCTATCATCGTCGTTGTAACGGCCTTTGCGTTTGTGCCTCCGATCATCTCTGTGACTGTCGCGGTGATCTCGACTGTCCCGACGATCTTCACGGTCCCGCGGTGAGACTGGGCGCTTAGCCCTTATGGAATCTTCTCCGTTTGCCCACTCGTTGCTATTTTCATGAGCTCAGCCATTGATTTCGGCTTTTGCGACCGAGTGCTTCTCTGAAATCCTCCCTGAAGACTCCTGGGTGAAGACATCCATAGCTCTCTCTTCAGAGATTGTGCTACCGAATTGCGGATTGCTGTCCATCGCCTGATGTATGCTCTGAGCGTCTCATCTGACCTCTGTGTGCAAGCACTCAGTTCAGCGAATGTTTTAGGTCGCTCACACAGAGGGTCGAAATACTTGATGAAGTCCTCCCGGAAGTGATCCAAGAGTCGTATGATCCTTTGGGTAGTGCTTTGAGCCAGTCGCGGGCTGTGCCCTCGAGCATCAGCTGTATGTATTGCAACGCTATTGTAGTTGTGCTGTGTTGACACACGACAGCTAGCTTGTAATCCTCGAGCCAGCCTGATGGCTCCTGCCTGCAGTTAAACTTTGGTGTTGTTGGTAGCCCGAACTTTTTGGGCATCCGGGCCTCACGGATGCGTCGAGTGAAGCATCTAGCTCTGCAGGTCCTGTGTCTCGACTGTCACCTGAATCGCTGCTGTCTGATCTTCTGGATCTGCTCCGAGATCGACGGCGACCTGAATCTCTTCTTGCGCTGCTCCTGTGAGGGGTGCGACTGCGATGATCGCGCGATGTATGACGTGAGTGGCTCCTGCTGCGCTCTCTGCTCTTCCTGTCTGGAGTCCTTTTGCTGCGAGTGCGAGCGCTTTAACTGCTGTTGATGCACTTCTGCTGCTGGGTCGCCTGCTGGAGGTGCAGTTGCTTTCAGGTAACCTCCGATCGAGAGCAAAGCACCTTCGGTTGTCTTGGGTACCAGCACTCCTTCCGCGTCTAGCGTCATGAACGAGTGTTCTAAGTTGCGAGTGATTCCTGATCTTTCTCCTTCCGGAGATTTGCAAACCGAGATCGATGCCTGGGCTCTGTCCCACCCGTGGAGCCGAGGATAGCTGCCTCCTTCGCACACTCGAGATACTGGCTTGCTTTCTGCGTTCCTCGAGTGTTGCTCTGTACTGTTTTAGGCGCATCGTCTCTTGCCAGTTGAAGTAGTTGTAGGCCTCATCTCCTCTGGAGTCGTGTCTGCTGGCATCATTGTGCACTCCTTGATGACTTTGTCCACTTTTTCTGCCATCTCGGGTGTGATAGTCAATGTTGAGACACCATCTGGTAAGGTGACCGTGCACGGGAATTCCGTAGGTCTTCGACTGGCTGCTGCTGCCGAGGCTTCTGCGCTGAACGCGACGCAGACTTGACGGGGTATGACTGGAGGACATGTGTATGTGCTGTCGATGCCAGTCATGGACTCGAACTCATCGTCCAAGCTCATGTCAGAGTTGTTGCTTTTGCTGATCTGGGCATCGGTGTCGACGTATGCTTCGAGTTTCTGCTCAGGATTGTCTTCGTTGTTGGAGAGGAGCTCGTGATCTGCTTGGATCTCTGGACCGCCGAAATCGGCGAGGCAGATACTTTCGTTTGCATCTTTAGTTTGCATGTAGTCAAGAACCATGTCGAGTGATTCGGCGTGCTTGACTGTGCCAACTTGATATGTGGATTGTACCTGATCATCTGGGATTTCCTGCGCCATGAGTTCGTTGAACTCTCGGGTTGACATCGATGAGGCTGGTGATGCTGCTAGCGCTAAGTCGACGAGGGAATATCTCCCCGGCAACAGCGCCAGAAACTATGCTTGATGCGTGTAACGTCACACGTCAGTTGGGAACCCCAAGAGGAAGGTATGATGAGTGCAGCAGCAAGTTTTCCCTCAGTATGAAACCAAGGTTTAATCGAACCAGTAGGAAAACGAGGTTGCTTCGAAGGTGTTGGTGAAGGAGTGTAGTGCGGCGCAACACCAGGGATTCCGGTGCCAACGTGGAACCTGCACAACACAATCAAATTACTTTGCCCCAACTTAACAGTGAGGTTGTCAATCTCACCGGCTTGCTGAAAACAAAGGGTTAAACGTATCGAATGGAAGATGATGTTTGTTTGCATAAAACAGTAGAGAACAATGATTGCAGTAGATTGTATTTCAGATGTAAAAGAATGGACCGGGGTCCACAGTTCACTAGTGGTGTCTCTCCAATAAGATAACTAACATGCTGGGTAAACAAATTACAGCTGGGCAATTGACAATTGATAAGTGCATATAACATGCATGTGTGAGTTGTGGTGTCTACTATGAGATTCATTTGGGCATTACGACAAAGTACATAGACCGCTATCCAGCATGCATCTATGCCTAAATAGTCCACTTTCCGGTTAACATCCGTACCCCTTCCAGTATTAAGTTGCAAGCAACAGACAATTGCATTAAGTAATGTGCGTAATGTAAACAATACATTCATCCTTGAATAAAGCATTGCTGTTTTACCCCTAGTGGCAACAACACATCTACAACCTTAGAACTTGCTGTCACTATCCCAGGTTAAATAGAGGTTGAACCCAACTATCATGCATAAATACCCCCTCTTGGAGTCACAAGTATTCACTTGGCCAAGGCTTCAACAAGTAACGGAGAGCATGCAAGATCACAAATGACATAGACATGATAATATAATATTCAGCTCCACATAGGTATCAATATAAGTCAGATCCCAGCAAACACAACATGTAGCATTACAATAAGATGATCTTGATCATGATAGGCAGCTCACAAGATCTAAACATGATGGCACAAGTGGAGAAGACAACCATCTAGCTACTGCTATGGACCCATAGTCCAAGGATGAACTACTCACGCATCACTCCGGAGGCGGGCATGGCGATGTAGAGCCCTCCGGTGATGATTCCCCTCTCCGGCAGGGTGCCGGGAAGAGCTTCAGAACCCCCCGAGTTAGGGTTGACGACGGCGGCGGCAGCGAATATGTTCTGGATGAAAGGCTCGGTGTTTTAGGGTTTTCACGTCTCGGGGAATAAATAGGCGAAGGGGCGATGTCGGCGGACCCCCGAGGGGCCCAAACCACAGGCGGCGCGGTGGGCCCCTGCGCGCCGCCATGGTTTGGCCACCTCGTGGCTCTTCGTCTCTCCTTCGGACTCCGTGTACGTGTGGAAAAATAGGGACTTGGCCTTTTGTTTCGTGCAATTCCGAGAATATTTCCAGAAGTAACTTTCTGAAACCAAAAACAGCAGAAAACAGGGAACTGGCACTGTGGCATCTTGTTAATAGGTTAGTCCCAGAAAATGCATAAAAGTGATATGAAGTGTATATAAAACATGTAGCAAATGGTATAATATAAGCATGGAACAGCAGAAATTATGGATACGTTGGAGACGTATCAAGCATCCCCAAGCTTAGTTCTACTCGTCCTCGAGTAGGTAAAACGATAACAACAAATAATTTCTGAGGAGACATGCTTTCACACAATCTTGATCAATATATTGCAAGGCTCATGTCATGAATGAAGTGACTCAAAGCAATGGTCTATAGTTTGCTAACAAATAGATAAAGAGTAAACAATGAATCATATAAGCAAAAACTTTTCATGAATAGTACTTTCAAGACAAGCATCAAAAAGTTTTGCATAAGAGGTAACTCATAAAGCAATAGATTCAAAGTAAAAGGCATTGAAGCAACACAAAGGATGATTAAGTTTCAGCATTGCTTTCAACTTGTAACATGTATATCTCATGGATAGTTGTCAACATAAAGCAATATAACAAGTGCAATAAGTAAACATGTAAGAATCAATGCACACAAAGTTGACACAAGTGTTTGCTTCTAAGATAGAAAGGAGTAGGTAAACTGACTCAACATAAAGTAAAAGATAGGCCCTTCGCAGAGGGAAGCAGGGATTAAATCATGTGCTAGAGCTTTTTAAGTTTTCGAAAGCATATAGAGAGCACAAAATAAGTATTTGAGAGGTGTTTGTTGTTGTCAACGAATGGTAGTGGGCACTCTAACCCCCTTGTCAACCAGACTTTCAAGAGCGGCTCCCATGAAGGACGTTATCTCTACCAGCAAGGTAGATCATCCCTCTTCTCTTTTGTTTACACATGTATTTTAGTTTCTTTATAGATGACACTCCTCCCAACCTTTTGCTTACACAAGCCATGGCTAACCGAATCCTCGGGTGCCTTCCAACATTCACATACCATGGAGGAGTGTCTATTTGCAAATTAAGTTGCTTACTGATAAATCAGGGCAAAACATGTGAAGAGAATTATTAATGAAAGTTGTAATTAATTGGGGCTGGGCACCCCGTTGCCAGCTCTTTTTGCAAATTATTGGATAAGCGGATGTATATGCCACTAGTCCATTGGTGAAAGTCTGTCAGAAGTAAATGACAAGATTGAAAGATAAAACACCACATACTTCCTCATGAGCTATAAAACATTGACACAAATAAGGAGTAATAAAGTTTTGAATAGTTTAAAGGTAGCACATGAAATATTTACTTGGAATGGCAGGAAATACCACATAGTAGGTAGGTATGGTGGACACAAATGGCATGGGTTTTGGCTCAAGTTTTGGATGCACGAGAAGCATTCCCTCTCAGTACAGAGTTTAGGCTAGCAAGGTTGTTTGAAGCAAACACAAGTATAAACCGGTACAGCAAGAATCACATAAAAACATATTGCAAGTATTATAAGACTCTACACTGTCTTCCTTGTTGCTCAAACATTTTACCAGAAAATATCTAGACCTTAGAGAGAACAAATATGCATCCCAAGTCTCAACAAGCTCTACGGTAGTTCTCCACTACTAGGCTTTAACTACATGATGCAAGAGCTTAAACATGATCTACTTGAGAGCTCAAAACAATTGCAAAGTATCAAATCGAAACAAGACAATGATCTACAAGAATGCATATGTCTTTTCCAATACCAACTACTACATGTAGCATTTTCTTTCTTCCAAACAAACACCAATCAATTTATTTAAACATAAACTCTCCAAATGATAATATAATGCAGCAAGAGAGTATTTATAAACAAGTGCTAACAGCTCGAAGAGATGCATGAAAAACAGGAGCTAAAAGCACTGCAGTAGCTAGTTAAGAATACTCAACAAATATAAGTGAAGAACATGAGTATTCACATGAAAAAGCGGAGCGTGTCTCTCTCCCACACAAGGATTGCTAGGATCCGAATTTATTCAAACAAAACAAAAATAAAAACACACAGACGCTCCAAGTAAAGCGCATAAGATGTGAAAGAATTAAAATATAGTTTCACTAGAGATGACCTGATAAGTTTGTTGATGAAGAAGGGGATGCCTTGGGCATCCCCAAGCTTAGACGCTTGAGTCTCTCTGAATATGGTTGGGATGAACCACGGGGGCATCCCCAAGCTTAGGCTTTTCACTCTTCTTGATCACATAATATCACCCTTCTCGCTTGATCCTTGAAAACTTCCTTCACACCAAACTCAAGACAGTTCTCATTAGAGGGTTAGTGCATAATCAAAAATTCTCATATTCTGTAATGATACAATCAATCCCAAAGCTTCTGGACATTAGCTACAGCCACCAATGCTTTGTGGAGCAAAGAAATCCACACAAACACAGTAAAAGAGCGAATGCAAAACAAAAGGCAGAATCTGTCAAAAACAGAACAGTCTGGAATGACGAATTTTTTCGAGGCACTTAAGTTGCTCAGATGGATCTGGCCTAAAATAATGAAAGTTGCGTACATATCTCAGGAATATGCGTGATTTTTTCAGAATTTTTTGAATTTTCTACAGGGAGATAAGCTCAAATCCGTGACAGCTAAAAATCTGTCACTGCGCAGAAATCCAAATCTTGCATCAACTTTCAATATAGAACTTTACTTGGCACAACATTGCGATAAAATAAAGATACAAAGGAGTTGCTACAGAAGTAACAAAACTCCTTGACTCAAAGAAAACAAAAATAACAGCAAATAAAAACGATGGGTTGTCTCCCATAAGCGCTTTTCTTTAACGCCTTTCAGCTAGGCGCAGAAAGTGAAAATCAAGTGTTGTCAAGTGGCAAATCATTCAAATCATCAAAAGCTTCTTCCAACACACAGCTTGTAACAATGGGTATCTTAGATGTTCCTGGAGGTGTTTCATTACCTTTAACCGTACTAAAAGTTTTATCAATTTTAAGCTCATAATGAGTCTTTGGTTTTGGCACTTTAGGAACATACATAAACTTTTGCTCTCTACCCACATAAACTTTCTCCTTTTTAGACTTAAGAGAAGTAAAGGTTGAACTTAAGGTTTCAATAGCTTCCTCTAACTCATCAATTCTATGATTTTGGGTGTCATGGATATTATTATCCTCAAGAACAGTGATTCTTTCATTGATGGTGGCTATTGATTCATTAGTCTTACCAATACAATCAAGAAAATTTGGAAAAAAATTCTCCATAGAGTCTAACTTATTTATAACATCCTCCAAGGTGATCTCAATTTTAATATCTTTAGTGGGTGGTGTTCCTACCAAACTTTCAATAATATTACAGGCTTCTAAAGCAGGAGTACCCAAGAAATTTCCACCTGTAAGAGTGTCTAGAACATACCTATACCAACTAGAGATACCAACATAAAAGTTCCTAAGGAGGATAGTGGTAGAGTGTTTCTTAGTACATCTATGATGAGCATCACTAATTCTATACCAAGCATCTTTCAAATTTTCACCTCCTAGTTGCCTAAAAGAACGAACTTCAACTTCAGGAGCATTCATTTTGAAAAACAAAATCAAACCGAATTAAACAAGTAACTAATTTTTTTGTGTTTTTGATAAAGAGAGCAAACAAGACTAAATAAAAATAAACTAAGCAAGACAAATAACAAAGTAAAGAGATTGGGTGTGAGAGACTCCCCTTGCAGAAGCAATTCGGTTTTCCCCGGCAACGGCGCCAGAAAACGTGTTGCTAGCGCTAAGTTGACGAGGGAATATCTCCCCGGCAACAGTGCCAGAAACAATGCTTGTACGTCACACGTCAGTTGGGAACCCCAAGAGGAAGGTATGATGAGTGCAGCAGCAAGTTTTCCCTCAGTATGAAACCAAGGTTTAATCGAACCAGTAGGAAAACGAGGTTGCTTCGAAGGTGTTGGTGAAGGAGTGTAGTGCGGCGCAACACCAGGGATTCCGGTGCCAACGTGGAACCTGCACAACACAATCAAATTACTTTGCCCCAACTTAACAGTGAGGTTGTCAATCTCACCGGCTTGCTGAAAACAAAGGGTTAAACGTATCGAATGGAAGATGATGTTTGTTTGCATAAAACAGTAGAGAACAATGATTGCAGTAGATTGTATTTCAGATGTAAAAGAATGGACCGGGGTCCACAGTTCACTAGTGGTGTCTCTCCAATAAGATAACTAACATGCTGGGTAAACAAATTACAGCTGGGCAATTGACAATTGATAAGTGCATATAACATGCATGTGTGAGTTGTGGTGTCTACTATGAGATTCATTTGGGCATTACGACAAAGTACATAGACCGCTATCCAGCATGCATCTATGCCTAAATAGTCCACTTTCCGGTTAACATCCGTACCCCTTCCAGTATTAAGTTGCAAGCAACAGACAATTGCATTAAGTAATGTGCGTAATGTAAACAATACATTCATCCTTGAATAAAGCATTGCTGTTTTACCCCTAGTGGCAACAACACATCTACAACCTTAGAACTTGCTGTCACTATCCCAGGTTAAATAGAGGTTGAACCCAACTATCATGCATAAATACCCCTCTTGGAGTCACAAGTATTCACTTGGCCAAGGCTTCAACAAGTAACGGAGAGCATGCAAGATCACAAATGACATAGACATGATAATATAATATTCAGCTCCACATAGGTATCAATATAAGTCAGATCCCAGCAAACACAACATGTAGCATTACAATAAGATGATCTTGATCATGATAGGCAGCTCACAAGATCTAAACATGATGGCACAAGTGGAGAAGACAACCATCTAGCTACTGCTATGGACCCATAGTCCAAGGATGAACTACTCACGCATCACTCCGGAGGCGGGCATGGCGATGTAGAGCCCTCCGGTGATGATTCCCCTCTCCGGCAGGGTGCCGGGAAGAGCTTCAGAACCCCCCGAGTTAGGGTTGACGACGGCGGCGGCAGCGAATATGTTCTGGATGAAAGGCTCGGTGTTTTAGGGTTTTCACGTCTCGGGGAATAAATAGGCGAAGGGGCGATGTCGGCGGACCCCCGAGGGGCCCAAACCACCAGGCGGCGCGGTGGGCCCCTGCCGCGCCGCCTATGGTTTGGCCACCTCGTGGCTCTTCGTCTCTCCTTCGGACTCCGTGTACGTGTTGGAAAAATAGGGACTTGGCCTTTTGTTTCGTGCAATTCCGAGAATATTTCCAGAAGTAACTTTCTGAAACCAAAAACAGCAGAAAACAGGGAACTGGCACTGTGGCATCTTGTTAATAGGTTAGTCCCAGAAAATGCATAAAAGTGATATGAAGTGTATATAAAACATGTAGCAAATGGTATAATATAAGCATGGAACAGCAGAAATTATGGATACGTTGGAGACGTATCAGATGCTAGCGGCGAGATCGAATCGATCTGTGATGAAGTGGCTTCCATAGCTGCTGGTGATGCAATCGTAGTCGATGGAGCGTCGAGTGTTTCAGCCGCGATTGGATCTGTCAAGTCCTGCACGCCAAACTTATCAACGAAAAAATTGTGCTTTCCAACAATCAGATCCAAACCTGAGTCGAGGCTGGCAAAGGCCTCTTGAGCTTCTGTCGAGTATGGTCTGATCCGTTTTGGTGATGCGATCTTTAAAGCTGGCGAGCGATCGCCTGATGATCCGACGTTAGTCGAGCTTGCCGGCGAGTTGCCATTTGCGGATGTGGCCGGCGAGTTGCCGTTTGAAGATGGAACCGGCGAAACTGTGAATCGAACACTACCTGTTCCCACAGACGGCGCCAATTGACGAGGGGTGTCCTCGGCAATACCCATGGTAAGGTACCAAGGGCTAGAGTTATGAGGTAGAGACGCGTAGTGCAGGTAGAATCGTCGGCTGACAAGCGGGATTTACCCATGTTCAGGGCCCTCGACTGAGGTAACACCCCTACTTCCTGCTGTCTGTATTGATGATGGAATATGTTGCGGTTACAAGGGTCTAGCAAGGGTTCGATCTCGCTAGGGTTTGAGGGCTCTGGTATTGCGTGACCTTGATCGGCTACCCTCCCAACACTTATATAGGGGGCTGGGTCTCGGGTACGTAACCGACCAGACTTTTACAGATAAGGAAACTACAACCGACTATGCCTAACTTGGGAAGCAATCTCGTCTTGGGCCTCCCTTGCTGGGCTTCATCGGGCTATTGACAATTGGGCTTTAGTCATTACGTCCACCAGGTACCCTCATGGTAGGGTACCCGTTCGGTAACCTCGTCAGCTAATAAGGAGAGAACCCGCTCTGATACCAATTGAAAGGACACGGATGTCGCCTAGAGAGGGGGGTGAATAGGCGATTAAAATTCTTTATGGTTTAGGCTTGAATAAATGCGGAATAAAACTAGCGTTTAATTTATCAAGCACGAAACCTAAACAAGCTAGGTTTACCTATGTGCACCAACAACCTATGCTAAACAAGATAAGCAAATATGTGATAGCAAGATATATTACTTCAAGCTCGATGGCTATCACAAAGTAAATAGCATAAGTAGGAAGCTCGTGTATAGAAATACCGAGGCACTTGGAGACGTTGATTTATCCCGAAGTTCACTTCCCAATGGAAGCTACGTCTCCATTGTAGCGGTGCGGAGTCACAAAGTGATCCCCGAATAGCCGTCAAATGGCACACCGTAATCTCCTTCGTGCCTCCACCAATGCGGAGTGCCACGATCCACTATGGGACACTTGAGGGTGGTCACCGAACCCGTCCAAGGATGAGGCACACTCCACAACTTAATAGGATGCTCTCACTGGAATCCCACGGCTCCCAAAACCACAAGACTCACAAGGTTGGGGCGCGTCTCCACAACTTAATTGGAGGCTCCCAACAATCCCGCGAGCCACCAAAACTCCGAGATGAACAAGGACCGTCTAGGGCACTCCAAGTACCCAAGAGGACAATATCTAGGCACCCCAAGTACCCAAGAGTAACAAGCTTCTCAACTTCACTTTCCACGTATCACTGTGGAAAACTCAAACCGATGCAACTAATGCAATGGGCAAGAACACAAGAAGTGCTCAAAATCCTTCACTCTCAAATCCCACGAAAGCAACTAATGCTTATGGGGGAGAAGAGAGGATGAACAAGAAAGAACACAAAATCCCTCCAAGATCTAGATTCAAAAGCCTCCCCTCACTTAGAGGAGAGATTGAATAGTGGAAAGATAGATCTAGATCTCCTCTCTCTTTTCCCTCTAATTGGAGGCAAGAATCATGGAGGAATAGAGAGATAGAAAAGCTCAACAAGGTCAACAATGGGGGCAATTTTCGAGCTCAAGAGTTGGGGTCTCTTTGGAGAAGAAGACCCCTTAAATAGGTGGGGAGAAATCTGTCTGTTGGCCAAAAAATCGCGCAGGGCCGGTAGTACCAGCCCAAAGACCCCGGTAGTACCAGCCCACACAAAACAAGTAAGCCCCGGTAGTACCAGGGGGTAGGGCCGGTACTACCGACCATTTTTACCAGCCCCTGGAGTCCACCGGTACTACCAGGGCGTCGGGGCCGGTACTACCGACCTTTGTAAAAACTGCAGAAACACCGACACCAAAACAGGTATATCTTGGGTATCCGAACTCCATTTTCGATGTTCTTGGGCTCGTTGGAATCAACATAATGAGCAAGACAAGATCATGCAGAGAAACATCATAGTTCAACATGGGAGTATAAAACCAAATGTAGAAAGATAAAGCCTCTCTATACTAGACGAGCCGACAAAAACTCCAAAACCGAAAACGCAACAAGTTTTCTATACGAAATCCGTTTTCGGTGAACTTGGGCTTGTCATGAAGATCACGATAAGCACCAAACCCAACAAGGAGAAAATCCAAATAAGAACCAAGAAATATGAAGATCACGATAAGCGACGTGGGTACAGGCTGGCACACCGCAGGCGGTGTCTCCTGCCCGCGCATTGCTTCCCAAGTCTTCTGGGTTCTTCTACCATCTTCTGGAGGGTGGTGGAAACCCTAGCTTCGGCTTGTATGGCCGGGTACCCGAGAGGGAGTCCGGCACTGCCGGGTCTCAGGCTCTCGGCTTCCTGGGTGCGGGGGACCCGGGGGTCCTCTGCACCCGGCAATCTTGGCTGGCGTGCGGGGTGCCCGCCAGGTCTTACGCCGTGTCTTGGTCTTGTCCATCTTCACGGTGGGCCCACAGGCGGTGGACTACTTTGGCAGCACTAGGGGAACCCCGTGTTCGACTACTGCGACACCGACCTTTGTAAAAACTACAGAAACACCGACACCAAAACAGGTATGTCTTGGGTATCTGAACTCCGTTTTCGATGTTCTTGGGCTCGTTGTAACATAACGAGCATGACAAGATTATGCAGAGAAACATCATAGTCCAATATGGGAGTATAAAACCAAATGTAGAAAGATAAAACCTCTCTATAAAAGATGACCTGACAAAAACTCCAAAACCGAAAACGCAACAAGTTTTCCATACAAAATTTGTTTTCGGTGAACTTGGGCTTGTCATGAAGATCACGACAAGCACCAAAACCCAACAAGGAGAAAAGCCAAATAAGAACCAAGAAATATGATGCCAAGTTTGCAAAGGGTTGAGCTCTCAATGAACAATACGCTAAAGCTCAATTGAGAGCCCCTCTTGATAGTACGGTATGTATCCTATAACCCGGTCTCCCAACTAGCACCACGAGACCGGTAAAAAAGAAACCCTATCATACCTTTGCCTTGCACATTCCACTTGAGCTAGATGTTGACGATCTTGATCTTTTCAAGTGGACCACCTTTCTTGATTGCGCTCCGCTTGGTGAAGACTCAAATATTGCTCCCCCATACTTCACTATGGGAGAGACTCTCATATGCACATCTTCACTTGACCATTATCTCCAAGAGGGTGGCAAGCATCAAGCATATGATATCTTCGAGATACTTCTCTTGAACTTGCACATCTCAAACTTGATGACGATCACCACTTGACGTCATCCCCATGGGCTATATATATGAAATCTTCATTTGATGCACGCCTATATAAATATACCTAACCATGCATAGAAATGCCACACACATGTAATGGGTTAGTTGATAAAGCTATATGGACAATTTCTTACCATACCAAGAGATACAGAGATACATTATCCCACTTGGTACATCTTGGAGCTTTGTTAGTTGATCAACCTTGTATCTTTTCTTCTCTTTTCAATAGATGATGTCTTGAAGATAACCATGAATGTCACATAATCCTTTTCTTCAAGACATACTTGCAATATGCTCAACTTACACATGACCAATCATCGGATAACTCCTCGAATAGCAACTTGGTCATCACATACTCTTCTTCTTGATCATCTCAAGTATATATCCATAACCTCGATGATCTTGATGCCCAATACTTCATTATATCAATATATTCATGGCATCAATAACCTTGAATCGAACATATGGAGTTCAAGCATGGTCTATGGAAAACACTACAAGTACAACTCAAAGCAATCATTAGTCCATAGGGAATGTCATTAATTACCAAAACCACACATGGGGGCGCCATGCCCTTTCAGTTTACATTATGCATTTTACTTACCGCAATAATCTGTTGCTTGCAACTTAATACCAACGGGGAACTCGGGTGACAACCTGAGGGTGGATTATTAGTCATACATGTTGTTGGATAACGGTCTACGTATTTTGTCGTAATGCCTGCATGAATATCATAGTAATCATCATGTCATATATATGCATTGTCATGCGCTCAATATTTTATCAATTGCCCAACCGTAATTCGTTTACCCAGCATGTTAGTTA
Organism: Poa pratensis; assembly: GCA_947311845.1. NCBI lineage: Eukaryota > Viridiplantae > Streptophyta > Magnoliopsida > Poales > Poaceae > Poa > Poa pratensis. Next base: position 83,357,290 of record CAMZMU010000052.1, on the reverse strand, counting down.
TCTTTTATGGAGAACTATGGACCCCGGTCCATTCTATTACATCTGATAAATACAACCTACTGCAATCATTGTTCCTTTTCATTCGCTGCAATTACACATCATTTTCCACACTATACATTTAATCCTTTGTTTTCAGCAAGCCGGCGAGGTTGACACCCTCACTGTTTCGTTAGGGCAAAGTAGTTTGATTGTGGTGTGTGCAGGTTCCATGTCAACAGTCAGAACTTCCCCTACAACATCACTTTTTCTGGCGCCGTTGACAACCTTCGGAAGTGTTTCTTACTCCTACTGGTTCGATAACCTTGGTATCTTGCTGAGGGAAAACTTGCTTCTAAACTACATCTCACCTTCCTCTTGCGGTCTCCCAACGAATGTGTGCTTTACACGTATCACTTAGTTCTACTCGTCCTCGAGTAAGTAAAACGATAAAAACAAAATAATTTCTGCGGTGACATGCTACCATCATAATCTTGATCAAATAGTATTGTAAAGCACATGTTACGAATGAAGTGATCCAAGTCAATGGTCTATAGTTTGCTAATAAGTAGATAATGAGCAAACAACTGAATCATATAAGCAAAAGGTACTTAACCAACACAAAGGAAGATTTAAGTTTCAGCATTTGCTTTCAACTTTCAACATGTATATCTCATGGATATTTGTCAACACAGGGCAATATAATAAGTACAATATACAAGCATATAAAATTTGTTGTACAAAAGTTGACACTAGTGTTTGCTTCTGAGATAGAAAGAAGTAGGAAAATTGACTCAACATAAAAGTAAAAAGGCCCTTCGCAGAGGGAGGCAGGGATTAAATCATGTGCTAGAGCTTTTTAATTTTTTGAAATCATATAGAGAATAAAAATAAATTTTGAGCTATGTATGTCGTTGTCAACGATTGGTAGTGGGTGAAAACAATGCCCCCCCCTTGTCAACCAGACTTTCAAGAGCGGCTCGCATTGAAGGACGTTATTTCTACCAGCAAGGTAGATCATCCCTCTTGTTCCCTTTTGTTTACACATGCAGTTATTCACGGGTATCATTGCTTGTTTGATTGAATCATGGCAAAAATGTGAAGAGAAATTTTGGTTAAAGTTGTAATTAATTTGGACTGGGCACCCAATTTGCCAGCTCTTTTTGCAAAATTATTGGATAAGCGGATGTATATGCCACTAGTCCAGTGGTGAATGTCTATCTAACAAGATTGATAAAGAATAACCCACATAACTTCCTCATGAGCTAATAAATAGTGACACAAATAAGGAGTAATAGTTTTGTGAATAGTTCAAAGGTAGCACTTGAAAAATTTACTTGGAGTGGCAACAAAATACCACATAATACGTAGTTATGGTGGACACAAATGGCATGGATTTTGGCTCAAGGTTTTGGATGCACGAGAAGCATTCCCTCTCAGTACAGAGTTTAGGCTAGCAAGGTTATTTGAAGCAAACACATGATATCAACCGACACAACAAGACTTATATGAAAACATATTGCAAGCATTATAAGACTCTACACTGTCTTCCTTGTTAACCAAACCCTTTTACTAGAAAATATCTAGAGATACCTATCATGCAAACCAAATTTCAATGAGCTTTACGGTATTTCTTCACTAATGGGTTTTAACTTACATGATACAAAAGTTTAAACATGAACTACTTGATAGCTCAAAACAATTGACAAGTATCAAATTATCCAAGACAGTGATCCACAAGAATATGTAAGTCTTTTCGACTATACCATCTACCACATGCAGCATTTTCTGTTCCAACCAAACACCAATCAACTTATTTCAAGAAAAACTCTCCAAATAATTTATAAATGAAACAAGAAAGTACTCTACCTAAAAGAACTAACAGCTCTGAATAAGAGATGCATGAAAAACAGGAGTTAAAAAGCATACAGTAGGTAGACAAGAATAATCAACAAGTATAAGTGAAGAATAGGAGTATTCGCATGAAAAAGCGGAGCGTGTCTCTCTCCCAATCAAGAATGCTAGGATCCAATCAAGTTGACTCATAAAATAAAATAACAATGCGAAAATAAAAGCACATAGACACTTCAAGTAAAGAACATATGATGTGAAAGAATTAAAATATAGTTTCACTAGAGATGACCTGATAAGTTGATGATGAAGAAGGGGATCCATTGGGCATCCCCAAGCTTAGACGCTTGAGTCTTCTTGAAATATGCTGGGGTGGTCCATGGGAGCATCCCCAAGCTTAGGCTCTTCACTCTTCTTGATCACATTATATCATGCTTCCCTCTTGACCCTTGAAAACTTCCGTCACACCAAACTCAGAGTAATTCTCATTAGAGGGTTAGTGCACAATCAAAAACTCACATGTTCAATATAGATATAATATGACCATTACTTTAAACATTAGCTACAGCCACTAATGTTATGTGAAGCTCTTCCATCCCAAAAAGAATTCCACTCAACACTAGTAAAAGAGAGAATGCAAAATAAAAGATATAATCTGTCTAAAACAGAACAGTATGTAAAGACGATTTTTTTCGAGTCACTTACGTGGCTCAAATCGAAAAACTCAAAACTAACGAAAGATGCGTACATATCTGAGGATCACGCACAAAACATTTCAGATTTTTTCAATTTTTCTGTGATTTTACAGAACTAAACGGTGAACAGCAGAAATTTGTTCCTGCGCATAAATCCAAATCTAGCATCATCTTTATATTAGAAGCCTTACTTGACACAACAATGCAAGAAAGTAAAAATACAAAGGCATTGCTACAGAAGTAAACATCACCTTGACTAATAAAAACTGAAAACAAAATATAATGGGTTGCCTCCCAGAAGCGCATTCTTTAATGCCTGTTAGCTAGGCTACAAGATTTTATTGATGCTCTCATCAGAATAATAGTTAAAAAAACAAAAGAGAGCATCGAGAGGCAAATATCAAACACATTTTAAGTCTAACCCACTTCCTGTGCAAAAGAATCTTGTAATAGAATAAATTATTGAAGTATAAAGCAACTAGCATAGAAAGACGAAACAAAAGCAACTGCAAAACTTTCAACATAAAGAGAGGTGTTTTAGTAAATTGAAAACTTTTACAACCATATTTTCGTCTCTCATAATAACTTTCCGTAGCATCATGAACAAACTCAACAATATAACTATCACATAACGCATGTTTCTCATGATTTACAAACACATAATTTTTATTAAGCTAAAAAACAGTGGGGTTATTAAACCCACTTTTGACAATAGTAGTATAATTAATATCATTAGACAACATAGAACCATCATCAAGAGAATTATCATAAATAAGATTAGGGACCACTGTTTTACTTTCTGCAATTTGCTCTTCTATTTGAGTCAAGGTGTTTGTTACTTCAAATTTATCAAAAGTACATATTTCAATAGAATCATGACATTCAACATTACGACATTCTTCCTCCTTAGGTAGGCATGGAGGGAAATCATATAGTGTAAGAGTTAAGGAGTTACTATCATCAGAAGGTAGATCCTCCTTTTGTTCATCACTCTCTTCCTCTTTTTTATCCCACGAGCTTTCAGCTTCAGCAATTTCTTCTTCCACAGGTTCCTGCAAGGCATAAGTTTTATCTTTTGGAGGAAACATCCTCTTAAGATGTTCAGTAATATATAAGAAGCGAAGGTTTCATTATCATTACAAGCACATTGGAAAGAAAAATGTTTAGACTTCCTACAACAATTAGATTCATTAAAGCAAAAAAGATTTTCCAAATATAAAGCACAAATTTCTAGCATATTCCTCTAGTTGATTTAAGATTTTGCATAAGTACATCCCTTTTTGTGACAAGCGGTAATTCCTATAATATCTTCGTTCATCCTCAGTGGACCCACCTTGCCAACATGATCTAGTTTCATAGAGATAAACCATTGATAGCAATAAACAACTAGACATAATAACAAACCGAAATAAATTGGATGCAAGAAACTAATTTTTTGTGTGTTTTTGATAGATAAAGCAAATAAGACAAGATAAAAATAAACTAAGCAAGACAATAACAAAATAAAGAGATTGGAAGTGGGAGACTCCCCTTGCAGAAATCCTCTTACTTCACGGCAACGGCGCCAGAAAATATGCTTGATGACGTGAAAGCACACGTTCGTCGGAAGACCCCAAGAGGAAGGTATGAAGCGGTGCAGCAGCAAGTTTTCCCTCAGTATGAAACCAAGGTTATCGAACCAGTAGGAGTAAAAGCACTTCTGAAGGTTGTCAACGCACCAGAAAATATGTTGTTGCAGGGAGTTCTGACTGTTGACGCGGAGCCTGCACACAACACAATCAAACTACTTTGCCCCAACGAAACAGGAAGGGTGTCAATCTTCCTGGCTTGCTGAAAACAAAGAGTTAAACGCATGGTGTGGAAAACAGTGTTTAATTGCAGAGAATTAAAAGGAACAATGATTGCAGTTGGTTGTATTATCAGTGTAAAAGAATGGACCGGGGTCCATAGTTCACTAGTGGTGTCTCTCCATAAAAGATAACTAACATGCTGGGTAGACAAATTACAACTGGGCAATTGACAAAATATTGAGCGCATGACAATGCAAATATATAACATGATGAATACTATGATATTCATGTGGGCATTACGACGAAATATATAGACTGTTATCCAACAATATCTATGACTAATAATCCACCTTTAGGTTGTCATCCGAGTTCCCCGTTGGTATTATGTTGCAAGCAACATAGTATTGCATTAAGTAAAGTGCATAATGTAAACAATACAATTATGCTTAGACAAAGCATTGCTGTTTTACCCCTAGTGGCAACATCACATCCAGAATCTTAGAAGTTGCTGTCACTCTCCCAGATTAAACAGAGGCATGAACCCACTATCTAGCATAAATACTCCCTCTTGCAGTTACAAGCATCCACTAGTAACGGAAAGCATGCAAGATCATAAATAACATATAAGATACATTGATAATCAACTTGACATAGTATTCAATATTCATCGAATCCCAGCAAACCCAACATGTAGCATTGCAAAAGGATGATCTTGATCATGATAGGCAGCTCACAAGATCTAAACATGATAGCGCAAAGTGGAGAGACAAACATACAGCTACTGCTATGGACCCATAGTCCAATGATGAACTACTCAGGCATCACTCTGGAGGCGGGCATGATGATGTTGAGACCTCCGGTGATGAGTCCCCTCTCCAGCACGGTGCCGGGAAGAGCTTTTGAACCCTCCCGAGTTAGGTTTGATGACGGCGGTGGCTCTGGAACTTTACGTGGATGGAGGCTCGGGTATTTAGGGTTTTCCCCTCGGGAGGAATAAATAGTTGAAAGGGCGGCGGCTGGAGACGCCTGTGTGGCCCTCACAACCCCATGGCGCGGTTTTGGGGGGCCGCGCCGCCCCTGGTGAGGCTGGCTCGTGGCCCCCTTTGTCTCTCCTTTGGACTCCGTGTACGTGTTGGAAAAATAGGGGTGTCACGACATTTTTCGTCCAATTCCGAGAATATTTTCCGAACAACTTTTTTGAAATACAAAAACAGTAGAAAACAAGAACTGGCACTATGGCATCTTGTTAATACGTTAGTCCCAGAAAATGCATAAAAATACTATGAAGTGTATATAAAACATGTAGCAATTGGCATAATATCAACATGGAACTTCGGAAATTATAGATATGTTTGAGACATATCACTGTCGTTCAGCCATAGGAGGTCGTCCATGGCAAGCACATGGAGGCATACGTGTGACTATGAGGAAACCATGAGCGGTACTCGGAGGTAGCGCGTTGGAGGGAGCGGAGATGGCTGCATTGGTGCAGCTGGGGGAGGAACCGTGGAGGCGTCGGCGCGGGAGCGGGAGCAAGCGCACGGCGATGCTAGTGCAGATGTGAGAAGGCTACATCTCTAGTCAGGCCGCACCACCTCCACCGCCATCCGATGAGGTCGCGGGGGTGTCAGCTCATCATGCTTCCACGCTCTCGCCGATGGGCTAACCTACGCCATGTTGTGAGCTTTGTCGGCGAGTTTGCCTTCTTCCTTTCCTGCTCCAGGTTCAACCCTCCACCATCTCTGTTATTTATTCTCGCTTTTCAGTAGTGTAGCGTACCTGCACTTAGAAATTGGCAAGGTACCTGTGTATAGTGCAAACCCCTGGATCGATTCATTTTCACACACAGTGTAAGATGAAATATCACAACATTGTATCAATAATTACACGCAGATCCAGTACTTAGGAAAATATCCTTTACAAATTGCATAGCAAGAAGCTAGCTTTGAAAGAGTAAAGCAGCGGAAATTTATTCTTCATGGAGTCTCCATCATCTTCATGTGCCACAGGCGAAACATGTTGGTTGCAGACTCGAAACCCTTAACGAAACTCATTCGTCGTCAAAACAATCTGCAACAAATAAAATTTTGCAACAGAGTGGGTCAGATACCATTAAAAATGGATCTGCCAAGTGACACTATGTGGACACTTAGTGGAATAACTCTAATAACCTAGATGCATATTTGGCTGGTGGAGTTCAAGGCTGTTTTGCATAAAAGCCAATTTTGCCTAACACTTTGTAAAACATTTTCTTCAAATATTTGAGACAATATGGCATGAAGTCCATAGTCTCGTCTACCCTTGTTCACCCATCAAAATTTTACTTAGAGAAATTGAGATGGGAGCCTCCGTTGACATCCTTGATCAGCTGCTTGAATTGTCCGTAACCGGGACACGGCTAAGTACTTAGTTTTAACTCTGCAGAGGTTGTGCACTTTCACCATTAGACCCAACAAACCCAAACTATCCTCAAGCACTCAAATTGTGCTACGGAAAAGGAGAGAGTTGAGACGAGACTTTTCAGAAGCATATTCCCCATCCCATACCGGCTTGACCCGTTCCACCTACATCCTCTACATCTGCTTGTCAAGCCGGGAGGAGTCCACGCAACTTAATCCATCTAGCCAGAGCCCATATGACTAATGGCTGCACGGTAAGCAACTTCACTTAGATAAACATTGGTCCCTTTAATCCTGGGTGGCAATCCACAAGTGAATAAACACTCAACTCTGACAGCCATGCAAGCCCAAATCCACCCAGGTGCTAAATTAACTTAGTAGAATTTAAGCTTTCAATAAAAAGAATTTGCATAGCACCAATAATTCTACTAAGTTATCATTGGGGGTTCTAGACACAACTAGTGTAAAGGTATGGTGGGTTTAGCATATAGCAATAATACTATCCAACAAATGCATATAAGGAAATACACTAAGTAATGCATATAAAAATACTTAGCCACTTGCCTTGGCAAACAGGAGTGAAGTGGTAGCAGTTGCAACCACCTTCGTCTCTCTTCGGAATTTCTAACAAGTCAAACAAACCACAAATAAACATACCATCATAAATGCAACACTTAGAAAAATATGATATGCATGAGAGGCAGGATGATACCATGAATTATGGTATGCAAGACAAGCAAAACAAATTAAGGAAAAAACATCAAATAACTAATCCCCACAAGGCTAAGACAAGGTCAAGGTTGAGTAAAATAAATTTGATAAAACCACAACTTGAAAAGTTGTAAGGCTACTCTAAGTCTTCACAAGTTTGGTCTTCAAATAATCTTCAACTCCTTTGTAGCTTCATGTATCTTCAATGGTCTTCATTGGTCTATGTTCAGGGTGAGAGATAGAAAGTAGAAAGAAGAAAGATAGAAAGAATGGAGTAGTTGGTCTTCCAAGCATCTTCAAATTCTTTGTAACTTTCTCCTTGGTGTGTTGGCTCCATTGAAAAATATTGTGGACTTGATGGTTCTGCAGACTTGATTGTTGGCAGCATCAAGGTTGGTCTTGAATGTAGATTATCCACCATGGAGTTTAAGAGAAGAAGGAAGAAAAGAGAGAAAGGAAAGAAAGACTTAGAAAATTGTAGGTGGTTGGTCTTCATGAACTTCTTCTTGATTTTCTTCTAAGTACTTTTACTTCTTGGAGATGCTTCTGGAGTCTTGTTTTCTTGCTGAGTCCTTCATTCGTTTCAACTAATTCTAACTTAGTGGTTTTCGACTAGGAGGGTCAAAAGGGCTAACATGCATCCTCAAATTTTCTAAGGAGGAATGTCATGTAAGAAGTGAAAAATATTTCTAAGGACTTGATATGCATGCCATGCCATGAAATTATTCTAAGTCAATGCAAGACAAGTAAGATGTTCCAAAAATAACTAAGGACTAGAGCTAACACATCAAGCCAAAATAATTTCTAAGGAAAAGTAAACAAAATAAGAGGTGCTAGATTTTCTAAGGAGAAAGTATAAAAACAATAGTTGATAATTTTTCAAAGGACAAACATTTGCCATAGCAAGTACTTAGAATATTTTCTAAGGAAAACAACTAAGTTTTCAAGATGCTAAATTTTTCTAAGGAGAAGATTTAGCACTTTTAAGGTGTTGAAATTTTTCTAAGGAAATAATGTTGTCAAAATAATTGTCACATATTTTCTAAGGAAGGAAATTATTTTGTTTGGAGAGGCAAATATTTCTAAGTACTTTTTGTAACTAAAGTGATCAAAATTATGACTAAGTCATTTTATTAGCCGAATAGATGAAGAAAAAATAATTTTAATCAATTTTAATTATTAAAATAACACCTAAAAATCAAATAATCAATATTAATTACAAAAATCATAGAAAATACTTTTACAAAATTAGTAGAGTATTCGTACGGCCAATACTTAGGCATACAAATTTATAGCTGAAGAGTTTGTTCAAAAATCTATTTTTAAACTCAAGTTATATTCAAAATACTATTTAAACCACTTTTGAAAATCAACAAAATTAATTCTGCAAAACATAAAATTAACTATGCCAAAAGTTTCTACGTGTCATAAGCTTTCCAAAAAAAATTATTTGTAAAATTTGGCCAAACCAATAAAAAGTAGTGATAGATCGAAGATCTAGGGTTTTTCTGCAAAACTGCCAGTCTTCAGTTGACTGTTGACTCTGACCGCTGACGTGGGGTTGACTCGCTGACGTGGCAGCTGCTGGGCTTCTGCTGGGCTCCAAATGAGTCCAAACCAATTTGTAAATCCTTGTAAAATAATATTTATCAAAATAAAATAATTGGTCACACTGTTGAAAAGAACTTCAAAACTAAAATTTTAAAATATTGTATAATGACAATTTATTTAGTTTATGTTATAAAAAGTTTTAAATAAATTGTAAGTTTGCCTCTCTGGACAGAGGATTTACTCGGAAAACGGTAACAAACTATTTGATCAATTTACTTACGGATATTTAATTATATTTTAAATACTACATAATAGTGTTTTGAATATCCGAAAATAATACTTCCGTAAAACTCAATTATAATTACAGATCTGAGTAGATCTGAAGTTTCTGAAATCGTAGGTATAAAGATCATAAAATTTGGACGTACGGTTAATTAACTACGAATTTTATAAGATCTATAAGTTTTCTGAAATCTTAAAACGAGAATAGAAAGAATAATACACGTGGTGCGACCCTATTGGTCAGTACCCTTTGGGTAAGTGATCTAATCTGGTCCATCGGATCCAAATCTAAAGGACGAAACGAGATGGACTGGGTACGGTTGTTTTCTCACCGGAACCAGCAACGACGGTGGCGAGCAGGGACTTGGGGCGATCCTTGGCGGCGTACTGCTGCTCCTCCCGGCTTAGCAACAGAATAAATCGAAAAAGATGATCCCGGCGAAATCAACGGCGTACTCGGCGACGTCTCTGGCTGATCCAAACGGCAGCAGCGACTGCTTTCCGAGTTCCTATACCGGTGGCGCTCCGGCGATGATTACGGGCTTCCTTGTCCACCGTCTCAAGAAAGGAAAATTTTAGGAGATGCTGAATAACTAGGGTGACAGTATTGACAAGGCTAGAGAGGTTAAAGTTGTGCGAGACGGCGGTGAAAACCTTCGCACCACGTCAATGGCGGCGGCGGCGGTAGATCGATTGCAGCCCGAAATTTGGGCAGCCTGGCGGGCGGTTGTTGGGGAAGATCGGGGGAAAAGATGCGTAGGGTTTTGGGGTTTATATAGACGAAGTTTCGTGGGAAACGGATAAGAAGATTGGGAGGAATCGAAGATTTTGCGGAGCTGTTCGAGTTAGGAACGAACTCGTGTTCGTTCTGGAGTTCTTCCCAGGTACGTGATGTACGTGCTGATGAAAATGGGCTGGAGTTGGTGTTGTTGGGCCTGGCCACCATCTTGGGCCAAGGCTGGCACGCTGGTCGGCTTCTTCCTCTTTTTTTTTTTGGTTTTAAAATGTTTTCTCTATTTGAAGTATCAAAATAGCTCCAGAATGAGTAAAACAAAATACAGGAAAATTCCCGTGAGTTGTAGTTTATAAAATAAGTTCAGTTAGCACAGTTTGCTCAAATAGGTAAAATAGAAAATAGTTTTGTGCATATATTGCACATAAACCTTATATGTTCCTCTCTTTTTTTTTAAATAAAACCCATCCACTTAGATAAAATGCAACAAACAAATGATGATGATGAATGCGATGCATGATTTTAAATTTTGCAAATCAAAATATATTTAGTTTTGAAAAGTTTTTTTTATTTTTTTATTTTTTCATATTTTTCAAAATTTTGAAAAACTTGGGATGTTACAGACTACCACCCTTAAAAGGAATCTCGTCCCCGAGATTCGAGAAGGCTAGCAAAAGGTTGTGACTGAGATATCTGGGTGGCTACGACCCTTAAAAGGAATTGTGTTGGTAGTCAAACTTCAAGGTGCAAACTTGATTGAGAACGTACCGTTTACCAAGCTAGGTTCCTCAAACACTTCTTCCACATTGATGTGGTTCACATATCCTTTACCAAAAGGCTTTGACTTGGCAGCTTCTTCGGCCTTCTTCTTAGCTGGGCATTCATTGGCGTAATGACCCTTGTTCTTGCATTTGAAGCACATCACCTTGCTGATGTCTTTTTGATGGGGGTTGTTCTGGGGTTTCTTGTCTGGGCACTCAGTAGAGTAATGTCCTTTCTTCTTGCAGGTGTAGCAGGTGATATGGTTGAGGTTTTTCTTAGGTTGAGCACTCAGGCAGAGCTGTATATTGTGGTTAGTAGCAGCATCTTCATTTACTCCACTAAATCCACCATTATGGTTATGCTGATGATGCTTGTGGCGGCTTCCTCCACTGGGGTGGTTCCCATGTTTGTGACCATGGTTCACATTAGGAGTAGAGTGCCTCTTGGATGAAGGCTCAGAATGAAATTTGTTGATACTCAGCCTTCTCTTCCTGTTTTCATCCTTCTTGATGCTATCCTCCAGGGTGATTGCTTGGTCCAGTAGGGCCTGATAATCTGAGGCGTATGCGACTGTGAAAGGGACTTTCATCTCGTCGCACAATCTCTTGAGGAAATTTTCCTTCCTCTTCTCCTCTGTATCTATGTCTTCAGGGGCATAACGAGATAATGCATAGAAGTCATCTCTATACTCCTTGAGCGTCATGTCCCCTTGCCTCAGGTTTAGGAATTCTTCTTGCTTCAGGTTCAAAATGTCAGAGGAGATGTGAGCATTACAAAATCCTTCCTTGAACTCTTTCCAGGTTAAAGTATCAAATGGGTGAGTGCTATGATAAGTTCTCCACCATCGAGTAGCTGGCCCTTCCAAGAGGTAAGATGCAAAACTTACTTTCTCTGTGTCGGTGCACTCACAAGTTACCAGATCTTTGTCTACTAATCGTAGCCAGTCAATTGCCACAATTGGCTCATTTGTAGGGCGGAACGTGTTAGGTTTTAGACTTAGAAATTTGACAAGTCTATCCTCCCTGGTTAGGGGTGGCGGTGGTTCACTTTGATTTGCCTTGATCTGAGCCATCATGGTCATCAGCTGGGTTTGTGCTACCATCATCTGCTGCAACATTGCTTCAATGTTGTTGTTGTTGTTCTCAGGTGCACTATGGGGAGACATCTGTGGGTTTTATAATTGATGAGTACAAGATAGAAAGATCTAAGAGAAATATTTCTACCCATACAAGCAATTTGACACAAACAACCACACATGATAAAAGCTCACAAATTTTTGAGAAAAACAACTAGTCGTCTTTGGATCGAAGTACACCTAGGATACGGGGAAACAATATGATAGTACTGCCATACCACAATTTGATAGGTCAATACATCAACATGGTTTCTTTATTCTAATACATAAGGGGGTCTATTCTATCTCCTTCTTGAGTGCATCGAGTTCCTCCTCTATTTCCTTGAGTTCATCAAAGTATTTATGGGTGTTGTGAAGTCTAAATTGAAGTCTTCTGGCAAGGTTCTCGATGGCCTCCCATGCTGCACTTCTTGCGGAATCAAAGAATGATGTTCGAATTATTTGGTTTGTGAACATGCAACAACCTTCGGTCTTGTGGTCATCGTCTTTGTTCTTGTATAGATGGAGTTGCACCCACCAGTACTCTTGACATTCACCCATGAAAGGAAAACCTTTGTAGACTGCTGCTCCTTCAAGTCCCATGCTCAACATGAGGTCATTCAAAGTTTTTGGAAACTCAGTCTCCCATTCCAAGGTCATGGTCATTGCAGGACCCTTCTTCAGTGATTCCAGGAGGCGGGACATCTATAAATAAGAGAAGGCATTTAGAAAGCGAATAGTTAAGAAGTTACAAGAATGATATCAAAAAGTTTTAGATAGAGAACAAATAATTTTTTTGTCCTATGGGCTTTCTTATTTCTAAACAGACTTAGGGTTTCGAACCTACAGGCAACACAGTGCTCTGATACCATCTGTAGCGTACCTGCACTTAGAAATTGGCAAGGTACCTGTGTATAGTGCAAACCCCTGGATCGATTCATTTCCACACAGTGTAAGATGAAATATCACAACATTGTATCAATTATTACACACAGATCCAGTACTTAGGAAAATATCCTTTACAAATTGCATAGCACGAAGCTAGCTTTGAAAGAGTAAAGCAGCGGAAATTTATTCTTCATGGAGTCTTCATCATCTTCATGTGCCACAGGCGAAACATGTTGGTTGCAGACTCAAAACCCTTAACGAAACTCATTCGTCGTCAAAACAATCTGCAACAAACAAAATTTTGCAACAGAGTGGGTCAGATACCATTAAAAATGGATCTGGCAAGTGACACTATGTGGACACTTAGTGGAATAACTCTAATAACCTATATGCATATTTGGCTGGTGGAGTTCAAGGCTGTTTTGCATAAAAGCCAATTTTGCCTAACACTTTGTAAAACATTTTCTTCAAATGTTTGAGACAATATGGCATGAAGTCCATAGTCTCGTCTACCCTTGTTCACCCATCAAAATTTTACTTAGAGAAATTGAGATGTTGGGAGCCTCCGTTGACATCCTTGATCAGCTGCTTGAATTGTCCGTAACCGGGGACATGGCTAAGTACTTAGTTTTAACTCTGCAGAGGTTGTGCACTTTCACCATTAGACCCAACAAACCCAAACTATCCTCAAGCACTCAAATTATGCTAAGGAAAAGGAGAGAGTTGAGACGAGACTTTTCAGAAGCATATTCCCCATCCCATACCGGCTTGACCCGTTCCACCTACATCCTCTACATCTGCTTGTCAAGCCGGGAGGAGTCCACGCAACTTAATCCATCTAGCCAGAGCCCATATGACTAATGGCTGCACGGTAAGCAACTTCACTTAGAGAAACATTGGTCCCTTTAATCCTGGGTGGCAATCAACAAGTGAATAAACACTCAACTCTGACAGCCATGCAAGCCCAAATCCACCCAGGTGGTAAATTAACTTAGTAGAATTTAACTTTCAATAAAAAGAATTTGCATAGCACCAATAATTCTACTAAGTTATCATTGGGGGTTCTAGACACAACTAGTGTAAAGGTATGGTGGGTTTAGCATATAGCAATAATACTATCCAACACATGCATATAAGGAAATACACTAAGTAATGCATATAAAAATACTTAGCCACTTGCCTTGGCAAACAGGAGTGCAGTGGTAGCAGTTGCAACCACCTTCGTCTCTCTTCGGAAATTTCTAACAAGTCAAACAAACCACAAATAAACATACCATCATAAATGCAACACTTAGAAAATATGATATGCATGAGAGGCAGGATGATACCATGAATTATGGTATGCAAGACAAGCAAAACAAATTAAGGAAAAAAACATCAAATAACTAATCCCCACAAGGCTAAGACATGGTCAAGGTTGAGTAAAATAAATTTGATAAAACACAACTTGAAAAGTTGTAAGGCTACTCTAAGTCTTCACAAGTTTGGTCTTCAAATAATCTTCAACTCCTTTGTAGCTTCATGTATCTTCAATGGTCTTCATTGGTCTATGTTCAGGGTGAGAGATAGAAAGTAGAAAGCAGAAAGATAGAAAGAATGGAGTAGTTGGTCTTCCAAGCATCTTCAACTTCTTTGTAGCTTTCTCCTTGGTGTGTTGGCTCCATTGAAAAATATTGTGGACTTGATGGTTCTGCAGACTTGATTGTTGGCAGCATCAAGGTTGGTCTTGAATGTAGATTATGCACCATGGAGTTTAAGAGAAGAAGGAAGAAAAGAGAGAAAGGAAAGAAAGACTTAGAAAATTGTAGGTGGTTGGTCTTCATGAACTTCTTCTTGATTTTCTTCTAAGTACTTTTACTTCCTGGAGATGCTTCTAGAGTCTTGTTTTCTTGCTGAGTGCTTCATTGGTTTCCACTAATTCTAACTTAGTGGTTTTCGACTAGGAGGGTCAAAAGGGCTAACATGCATCCTCAAATTTTCTAAGGAGGAATGTCATGTAAGAAGTGCAAAATATTTCTAAGGACTTGATATGCATGCCATGCCATGAAATTATTCTAAGTCAATGCAAGGCAAGTAAGATGTTCCAAAAATAACTAAGGACTAGAGCTAACACATCAAGCCAAAATAATTTCTAAGGAAAAGTAAACAAAATAAGAGGTGCTAGATTTTCTAAGGAGAAAGTATAAAAACAATAGTTGATAATTTTTCTAAGGACAAACATTTGCCATAGCAAGTACTTAGAATATTTTCTAAGGAAAACAACTAAGTTTTCAAGATGCTAAATTTTTCTAAGGAGAAGATTTAGCACTTTTAAGGTGTTGAAATTTTTCAAAGGAAATAATGTTGTCAAAATAATTGTCACATATTTTCTAAGGAAGGAAATTATTTTGTTTGGAGAGGCAAATATTTCTAAGTACTTTTTGTAACTAAAGTGATCAAAATTATGACTAAGTCATTTTATTAGCCGAATAGATGAAGAAAAAATAATTTTAATCAATTTTAATTATTAAAATAACACCTAATATCAAATAATCAATATTAATTACAAAAAACATAGAAAATACTTTTACAAAATCAGTAGAGTATTCGTACGGCCAATACTTAGGCATACAAATTTATAGCTGAAGAGTTTGTTCAAAAATCTATTTTTAAACTCAAGTTATATTCAAAATACTATTTAAACCACTTTTGAAAATCAACAAAATTAATTCTGCAAAACATAAAATTAACTATGCCAAAAGTTTCTACGTGTCATAAGCTTTCCAAAAAAAATTATTTGTAAAATTTGGCCAAACCAATAAAAAGTAGTGATAGATCTAAGATCTAGGGTTTTTCTGCAAAACTGCCGGTCTTCAGTTGACTGTTGACTCTGACCGCTGACGTGGGGTTGACTCGCTGACGTGGCAGCTGCTGGGCTTCTGCTGGGCTCCAAATGAGTCCAAACCAATTTGTAAAAACTTGTAAAATAATATTTATCAAAATAAAATAATTGGTCACACTGTTGAAAAGAACTTCAAAACTAAAATTTTAAAATATTGTATAATGACAATTTATTTAGTTTATGTTATAAAAAGTTTTAAATAAATTGTAAGTTTGCCTCTCTGGACAGAGGATTTACTCGGAAAACGGTAACAAAAGATTTGATCAATTTACTTACGGATATTTAATTATATTTTAAATACTACATAATAGTGTTTTGAATACCCGAAAATAATACTTCCGTAAAACTCAATTATGATTACAGATCTGAGTAGATCTGAAGTTTCTGAAATCGTAGGTATAAATATCATAAAATTTGGACGTACGGTTAATTAACTACGAATTTTATAAGATCTATATGTTTTCTGAAATCTTAAAACGAGAATAGAAAGAATAATACACGTGGTGCGACCCTATTGGTCAGTACCCTTTGGGTAAGTGATCTAATCTGGTCCATCGGATCCAAATCTAAAGGACGAAACGAGATGGACTGGGTACGGTTGTTTTCTCACCGGAAACAGCAACGACGGTGGCGAGCAGGGACTTGGGGCGATCCTTGGCGGCGTACTGCTGCTCCTCCCGACTTAGCAACAGAAAAAATCGGAAAAGATGATCCCGGCGAAATCAACGGCGTACTCGGCGACGTCTCCAGCTGATCCAAACGGCGGCGGCGACTGCTTTCCGAGTTCCTGTACCGGTGGCGCTCCGGCGATGATTACGGGCTTCCTGGTCCACCGTCTCAAGAAAGGAAAAATTTAGGAGATGCTGAATAACTAGGGTGACAGTATTGACAAGGCTAGAGAGGTTAAAGTTGTGCGAGACGGCGGTGAAAACCTTCGCACCACGTCAATGGCGGCGGCGGCGGTAGATCGATTACAGCCCGAAATTAGGGCAGCCTGGCGGGCGGTTGTTGGGGAAGGTCGGGGGAAAAGATGCGTAGGTTTTTGGGGTTTATATAGACGAAGTTTCGTGGCAAACGGATAAGAAGATTGGGAGGAATCGAAGATTTTGCGGAGCTGTTCGAGTTAGGAACAAACTCGTGTTCGCTCTGGAGTTCTTCCCAGGTACGTGATGTACGTGCTGATGAAAATGGGCTGGAGTTGGTGTTGTTGGGCCTGGCCACCATCTTGGGCCAAGGCTGGCACGCTGGTCGGCTTCTTCCTCTTTTTTTTGGTTTTAAAATGTTTTCTCTATTTGAAGTATCAAAATATCTCCAGAATGAGTAAAACAAAATACAGGAAAATTCCCGTGAGTTGTAGTTTATAAAATAAGTTCACTTAGCACAGTTTGCTCGAATAGGTAAAATAGAAAATAGTTTTGTGCATATATTGCACATAAACCTTATATGTTCCTCTCTCTTTTTTTTAAATAAAACCCATCCACTTAGATAAAATGCAACAAACAAATGATGATGATGAATGCGATGCATGATTTTAAATTTTGCAAATCAAAATATATTTAGTTTTGAAAAGTTTTTTTAATTTTTTTTATTTTTTCAGATTTTTCGAAATTTTGAAAAACTTGGGATGTTACAGACTACCACCCTTAAAAGGAATCTCATCCCCGAGATTCGAGAAGGCTAGCAAAAGGTTGTGACTGAGATATCTGGGTGGCTACCACCCTTAAAAGGAATTGTGTTGGTAGTCAAACTTCAAGGTGCAAACTTGATTGAGAACGTACCGTTTACCAAGCTAGGTTCCTCAAACACTTCTTCCACATTGATGTGGTTCACATATCCTTTACCAAAAGGCTTTGACTTGGCAGCTTCTTCGGCCTTCTTCTTAGCTGGGCATTCATTGGCGTAATGACCCTTGTTCTTGCATTTGAAGCACGTCACCTTGCTGATGTCTTTCTGATGGGGGTTGTTCTGGGGTTTCTTGTCTGGGCACTCAGTAGAGTAATGTCCTTTCTTCTTGTAGGTGTAGCAGGTGATATGGTTGAGGTTTTTCTTAGGTTGAGCACTCGGGCAGAGCTGTATATTATGGTTAGTAGCAGCATCTTCATTTACTCCACTAAATCCACCATTATGGTTATGCTGATGATGCTTGTGGCGGCTTCCTCCACTAGGGTGGTTCCCATGTTTGTGACCATGGTTCACATTAGGAGTAGAGTGCCTCTTCGATGAAGGCTCAGAATGAAATTTGTTGATACTCAGCCTTCTCTTCCTGTTTTCATCCTTCTTGATGCTATCCTCCAGGGTGATTGGTTGGTCCAGTAGGGCCTGATAATTTGAGGCGTATGCGACTGTGAAAGGGACTTTCATCTCGTCGCACAATCTCTTGAGGAAATTTTCCTTCCTCTTCTCCTCTGTATCTATGTCTTCAGGGGCATAACGAGATAATGCATAGAAGTCATCTCTATACTCCTTGAGCGTCCTGTCCACTTGCCTCAGGTTTAGGAATTCTTCTTGCTTCACGTTCAAAATGTCAGAGGAGTTGTGAGCATTACAAAATCCTTCCTTGAACTCTTTCCAGGTTAAAGTATCAAATGGGTGAGTGCTATGATAAGTTCTCCACCATCGAGCAGCTGGCCCTTCCAAGAGATAAGATGCAAAACTTACTTTCTCTATGTCGGTGCACTCACAAGTTACCAGATCTTTGTCTACTAATCGTAGCCAGTCAATTGCCACAATTGGCTCATTTGTAGGGCTGAACGTGTTAGGTTTTAGACTTAGAAATTTGACAAGTCTTTCCTCCCTGGTTA
This sequence comes from Poa pratensis, assembly GCA_947311845.1. Lineage (NCBI taxonomy): Eukaryota > Viridiplantae > Streptophyta > Magnoliopsida > Poales > Poaceae > Poa > Poa pratensis. The sequence goes on along the minus strand of CAMZMU010000052.1, from coordinate 83,338,856 downwards.
GGGGTGGCGGTGGTTCACTTTGATTTGCCTTGATCTGAGCCATCATGGTCATCAGCTGGGTTTGTGCTACCATCATCTGCTGCAACATTGCTTCAATGTTGTTGTTGTTGTTCTCAGGTGCACTATAGGGAGACATCTGTGGGTTTTAGAATTGATGAGTACAAGATAGAAAGATCTAAGAGAAATATTTCTACCCATACAAGCAATTTGACACAAACAACCACACATGATAAAAGCTCACACATTTTGAGAAAAACAACTAGTCGTCTTTGGATCGAAGTACACCTAGGATACGGGGAAACAATATGATAGTACTGCCATACCACAATTTGATAGGTCAATACATCAACATGGTTTCTTTATTCTAATACATAAGGGGGTCTATTCTATCTCCTTCTTGAGTGCATCGAGTTCCTCCTCTATTTCCTTGAGTTCATCAAAGTATTTCTGGTGTTGTGAAGTCTAAATTGAAGTCTTCTTGCAAGGTTCTCGATGGCCTCCCATGCTGCACTTCTTGCGGAATCAAAGAATGATGTTCGAATTATTGGGTTTGTGAACATGCAGCAACCTTCGGTCTTGTGGTCATCGTCTTTGTTCTTGTATAGATGGAGTTGCACCCACCAGTACTCTTGACCTTCACCCATGAAAGGAAAACCTTTGTAGACTGCTGCTCCTTCAAGTCCCATGCTCAACATGAGGTCATTCAAAGTTTTTGGAAACTCAGTCTCACATTCCAAGGTCATGGTCATTGCTGGACCTTCTTCAGTGATTCCAGGAGGCGGGACATCTATAAATAAGAGAAGGCATTTAGAAAGCGAATAGTTAAGAAGTTACAAGAATGATATCAAAAAGTTTTAGACAGAGAACAAATAATTTTTTTGTCCTATGGGCTTTCTTATTTCTAAACAGACTTAGGGTTTCGAACCTACAGGCAACACAGTGCTCTGATACCATCTGTAGCGTACCTGCACTTAGAAATTGGCAAGGTACCTGTGTATAGTGCAAACCCCTGGATCGATTCATTTGCACACAGTGTAAGATGAAATATCACAACATTGTATCAATTATTACACGCAGATCCAGTACTTAGGAAAATATCATTTACAAATTGCATAGCACGAAGCTAGCTTTGAAAGAGTAAAGCAGCGGAAATTTATTCTTCATGGAGTCTCCATCATCTTCATGTGCCACAGGCGAAACATGTTGGTTGCAGACTCGAAACCCTTAACGAAACTCATCGTCGTCAAAACAATCTGCAACAAACAAAATTTTGCAACAGAGTGGGTCAGATACCATTAAAAATGGATCTGGCAAGTGACACTATGTGGACACTTAATGGAATAACTCTAATAACCTATATGCATATTTGGCTGGTGGAGTTCAAGGCTGTTTTGCATAAAAGCCAATTTTGCCTAACACTTTGTAAAACATTTTCTTCAAATGTTTGAGACAATATGGCATGAAGTCCATAGTCTCGTCTACCCTTGTTCACCCATCAAAATTTTACTTAGAGAAATTGAGATGTTGGGAGCCTCCGTTGACATCCTTGATCAGCTGCTTGAATTGTCCGTAACCGGGGACACGGCTAAGTACTTAGTTTTAACTCTGCAGAGGTTGTGCACTTTCACCATTAGACCCAACAAACCAAAACTATCCTCAAGCACTCAAATTGTGCTAAGGAAAAGGAAAGAGTTGAGACGAGACTTTTCAGAAGCATATTCCCCATCCCATACCGGCTTGACCCGTTCCACCTACATCCTCTACATCTACTTGTCAAGCCGGGAGGAGTCCACGCAACTTAATCCATCTAGCCAGAGCCCATATGACTAATTGCTGCACGGTAAGCAACTTCACTTAGAGAAACATTGGTCCCTTTAATCCTGGGTGGCAATCCACAAGTGAATAAACACTCAACTCTGACAGCCATGCAAGCCCAAATCCACCCAGGTGGTAAATTAACTTAGTAGAATTTAAGCTTTCAATAAAAAGAATTTGCATAGCACCAATAATTCCACTAAGTTATCATTGGGGTTCTAGACACAACTAGTGTAAAGGTATGGTGGGTTTAGCATATAGCAATAATACTATCCAACACATGCATATAAGGAAATACACTAAGTAATGCATATAAAAATACTTAGCCACTTGCCTTGGCAAACAGGAGTGCAGTGGTAGCAGTTGCAACCACCTTCGTCTCTCTTCGGAATTTCTAACAAGTCAAACAAACCACAAATAAACATACCATCATAAATGCAACACTTAGAAAAATATGATATGCATGAGAGGCAGGATGATACCATGAATTATGGTATGCAGGACAAGCAAAACAAATTAAGGAAAAAAACATCAAATAACTAATCCCCATAAGGCTAAGACAAGGTCAAGGTTGAGTAAAATAAATTTGATAAAACCACAACTTGAAAAGTTGTAAGGCTACTCTAAGTCTTCACAAGTTTGGTCTTCAAATAATCTTCAACTCCTTTGTAGCTTCATGTATCTTCAATGGTCTTCATTGGTCTATGTTCAGGGTGAGAGATAGAAAGTAGAAAGCAGAAAGATAGAAAGAATGGAGTAGTTGGTCTTCCAAGCATCTTCAACTTCTTTGTAACTTAATCCTTGGTGTGTTGGCTCCATTGAAAAATATTGTGGACTTGATGGTTCTGCAGACTTGATTGTTGGCAGCATCAAGTTTGGTCTTGAATGTAGATTATCCACCATGGAGTTTAAGAGAAGAAGGAAGAAAAGAGAGAAAGGAAAGAAAGACTTAGAAAATTGTAGGTGGTTGGTCTTCATGAACTTCTTCTTGATTTTCTTCTAAGTACTTTTACTTCTTGGAGATGCTTCTGGAGTCTTGTTTTCTTGCTGAGTCGTTCATTGGTTTCCACTAATTCTAACTTAGTGGTTTTCGACTAGGAGGGTCAAAAGGGCTAACATGCATCCTCAAATTTTCTAAGGAGGAATGTCATGTAAGAAGTGCAAAATATTTCTAAGGACTTGATATGCATGCCATGCCATGAAATTATTCTAAGTCAATGCAAGGCAAGTAAGATGTTCCAAAAATAACTAAGGACTAGAGCTAACACATCAAGCCAAAATAATTTCTAAGGAAAAGTAAACAAAATAAGAGGTGCTAGATTTTCTAAGGAGAAAGTATAAAAACAATAGTTGATAATTTTTCTAAGGAAAAACATTTGCCATAGCAAGTACTTAGAATATTTTCTAAGGAAAACAACTAAGTTTTCAAGATGCTAAATTTTTCTAAGGAGAAGATTTAGCACTTTTAAGGTGTTGAAATTTTTCTAAGGAAATAATGTTGTCAAAATAATTGTCACATATTTTCTAAGGAAGGAAATTATTTTGTTTGGAGAGGCAAATATTTCTAAGTACTTTTTGTAACTAAAGTGTCAAAATTATGACTAAGTCATTTTATTAGCCGAATAGATGAAGAAAAAATAATTTTAATCAATTTTAATTATTAAAATAACACATAAAAATCAAATAATCAATATTAATTACAAAAATCATAGAAAATACTTTTACAAAATTAGTAGAGTATTTGTACGGCCAATACTTAGGCATACAAATTTATAGCAAAATAGTTTGTTCAAAAATCTATTTTTAAACTCAAGTTATATTCAAAATACTATTTAAACCATTTTGAAAATCAACAAAATTAATTCTGCAAAACATAAAATTAACTATGCCAAAAGTTTCTACGTGTCATAAGCTTTCCAAAAAAATTTTTGTAAAATTTGGCCAAACCAATAAAAAGTAGTGATAGATCTAAGATCTAGGGTTTTTCTGCAAAACTGCCGGTCTTCGGTTGACTGTTGACTCTGACCGCTGACGTGGGGTTGACTCGCTGATGTGGCAGCTGCTGGGCTTCTTCTGGGCTCCAAATGAGTCCAAACCAATTTGTAAAAACTTGTAAAATAATATTTATCAAAATAAAATAATTGGTCACACTGTTGAAAAGAATTTCAAAACTAAAATTTTAAATATTGTATAATGACAATTTATTTAGTTTATGTTATAAAAAGTTTTAAATAAATTGTAAGTTTGCCTCTCTGGACAGAGGATTTACTCGGAAAACGGTAACAAAAGATTTGATCAATTTCGACTTACGGATATTTAATTATATTTTAAATACTACATAATAGTGTTTTGAATATCCGAAAATAATACTTCTGTAAAACTCAATTATGATTACAGATCTGAGTAGATCTGAAGTTTCTGAAATCGTAGGTATAAAGATCATAAAATTTGGATGTACGGTTAATTAACTACGAATTTTATAAGATCTATATGTTTTCTGAAATCTTAAAACGAGAAAAGAAAGAATAATACACGTGGTGCGACCCTATTGGTCAGTACCCTTTGGGTAAGTGATCTAATCTGGTCCATCGGATCCAAATCTGAAGGACGAAACGAGATGGACTGGGTACGGTTGTTTTCTCACCGGAAACAGCAACGACGGTGGTGAGCTGGGACTTGGGGCGATCCTTGGCGGCGTACTGCTGCTCCTCCCGGCTTAGCAACAGAATAAATCGGAAAAGATGATCCCGGCGAAATCAACGGCGTACTCGACAACGTCTCCGGCTGATCCAAACGGCAGCAGCGACTGCTTTCCGAGTTCCTGTACCGGTGGCGCTCCGGCGACGATTACGGGCGTCCTGGTCCACCGCCTCAAGAAAGGAAAAATTTAGGAGATGCTGAATAACAAGGGTGACAGTATTGACAAGGCTAGAGAGGTTAAAGTTGTGCGAGACGGCGGTGAAAACCTTCGCACCTCGTCAATGGCGGTGGTGGCGGTAGATCGATTGCAGCCCGAAATTAGGGCATCCTGGCGGGCGGTTGTTGGGGAAGGTCGGGGGAAAAGGTGCGTAGGGTTTTGGGGTTTATATAGACGAAGTTTCGTGGCAAACGGATAAGAAGATTGGGAGGAATCGAAGATTTTGCGGAGCTGTTCGAGTTAGGAACGAACTCGTGTTCGTTCTGGAGTTCTTCCCAGGTACGTGATGTACGTGCTGATGAAAATGGGCTGGAGTTGGTGTTGTTGGGCCTGGCCACCTTCTTGGGCCAAGGCTGGCACGCTGGTCAGCTTCTTCCTCTCTTTTTTTGGTTTTAAAATGTTTTCTCTATTTGAAGTATCAAAATAGCTCCAGAATGAGTAAAACAAAATACAGGAAAATTCCCGTGAGTTGTAGTTTATAAAATAAGTTCACTTAGCACAGTTTGCTCGAATAGGTAAAATAGAAAATAGTTTTGTGCATATATTGCACATAAACCTTATATGTTCCTCTTTTTTTTTTTAAATAAAACCCATCCACTTAGATAAAATGCAACAAACAAATGATGATGATGAATGCGATGCATGATTTTAAATTTTGCAAATCAAAATATATTTAGTTTGAAAAGTTTTTTTTATTTTTTCAGATTTTTCAAAATTTTGAAAAACTTGGGATGTTACAAGTAGATGGGATTGGCTGACATAAACCTAAGATTTACTCTTAATGTAATGACAATTCCTTGTTGATGTAACATTTCTGGTTGGTCGATTAGAAACATGGATTGCTAGTTGTGTAAATATTCTGGTAGGTAGGTGGGAAAATCTGGTAATTGTTTGCTAAATCCTGATAGACATTCATAAACAAATTGGTTTGATGTATAACTTGATAGTTTTGTATAGCAAAAATCTGGTAATTGTGCGTAAATATTCTGATAATTGTGTATGAATAATGCGGTCATCCGATAATTGTGTCTAGTAATTAATCTGGTAACTTATAGGGAGATAATCTTGATAATATGATAAATGCAATTCTGATAATTTGGTAACCTGATGTGAACTCTTTTGTGCTAGATAGATAGTGCCTGCCATGCTAGCTGATTTTTCACTTTTTTGACACCAGTCTTATAGTGTTTCATTTGATGTTTCTCAGCGAGCTCACCGGAGAAAGAGCTGGACGAACCAACTCCGCCGCAACCTGAGCCGGCAGTTTCGGATAGTGAAGCTGCACATGATATAGAAGAGGGAGACGGTTTTGATCCGATGACCGAGGTGACACCCCGAGGTGACAGCGAGTGATACGTTGATACGTGCAAGGCACATGTTCGTTGGGAGACCGCAAGAGGAAGGTATGATAAGTGTAGCAGAAAGTTTTTCCTCAGTACGAAACCAAGGTTTAATCGGACCAGTAGGAGATCAAAGACACTTCTGATGGTTGTTGGTGAAGGAGTGTAGTGCGGCGCAACACCAGGGATTCAGGTGCCAACGTGGAACCTGCACAACACAATCAAACTACTTTGCCCAAACTTAACAGTGAGGTTGTCAATCTCACCGGCTTGCTGAAAACAAAGGATTAGACGTATAGTGTGGAAAATGATGTTTGTTTGCAGATAATGAAAGAGAACAATGATTGCAGTAGGTTGTATTATCAGATGTAAAAGAATGGACCAGGGTCCAGAGTTCACTAGTGGTGTATCTCCATAAAGATAACTAACATGCTGGGTAAACAATTTACAGCTGGGAATTGACAATATTGAAAGTGCATGATAATGCATGTACAAGTTATAGTGTATACTATGAGATTTAATTGGGCATTACAACAAGGTACATAGACCGCTATCCAGCATGCATCTGTGCCTAAATAGTCCACCTTCACGTTAACATCCGTACCCCTTTCAGTATTGAGTTGCAAGCAACATACTATTGCATTAAGTAAAGTGCATAATGTAAGCAACACAATTATCCTTAGACAAAGCATCGCTGTTTTACCCCTAGTGGCAACAGCACATCCACAACCTTAGAACTTTCTATTACTGTCCCAGTTAAATGGAGACTGAACCCACTATCTAGCATAAATACTCCCTCTTGGAGTCACAAGCATCAACTTGGCCAGCGTATCAACAAGCAACAGAGAGCATGCAAGATTATAAATAACATAGACATGATAATTCAATAATCAACTTGACATAGTATCAATATTCATCGGATCCCAGCAAACACAACATGTAGCATTACACCAAGATGATCTTAATCATGATAGGCAGCTCACAAGATCTAAACATGATGGAACAAGAGGAGAAGACAACCATCTACCTACTGCTATGGACCCATAGTGCAAGGATGAACTACTCACACATCACTTCGGAGGCAGGCATGGCGATGTAGAGCCCTCCGATGATGATTCCCCTCTCCCGTAGGGTGCCGGGAAGAGCTTCAGAACCCTCCGGAGTTAGGGTTGACGGCGGCGGCGGCTTTGGAACTTTTCGTGGATAATGGCTCGGGTATCTAGGGTTTTCCCGAATAGATTAATTTATAGGCGAAAGGGCGACGTCGGTGGAGACCCGAGGGGCCCACACCACGTGGTGGTGCGCTAGAGGTGGGGCCGCGCCGTGGCATGGTGTGGCCGCCTCCTCGGTCCCCTTCGTGTCTCCTTCGGACTTCGTGTACGTGACAGAAAATAGGACCGTGGGCTTTTGTTTTTTCCAATTCCGAGAATATTTCTAGAACTTTTCTGAAATACAAAAACAACAGAAAACAGGAACTGGCACTGTGGCATCTTGTTAATAGGTTAGTCCCAGAAAATGCATAAAAATGATATAAAGTGTAATAAAACATGTAGAAATTGGTATAATATAAGATAGAACATCAGAAATTATGGATATGTTGGAGACGTATCATACGTGCAAAACGTATCTATAATTTTTGATTGTTTCATGTTAATATTATGCCTTTGGCACTTGCTTTTATATTAAGTTTATGATTTATTTGGACTAACCTATTAATAGTTGCAAAAGTGCACAATGTTTTTTTTACACTTTGATGTGTAGGAATTATCAAGAATACAAGAGGAAACTTGTTGGAGTTGAATTGGGGCTTTGCTGAAATCTGTCCCAGAACTGTTTTCGGAGTTTGTCAGTTTGACCCTCAAAGATGACGTCAAATGGAGATCCGACTGTTTATAAAGTTTCACAAATTTCCATACGAAGATTTTAAGCCCGTGAACAGCCCAATCGGAGTTCGGATACAGCCTGTAGGCCCAATATGGTGAAAGCCTAAAAGGGGTGACGGAAATCCGAGAAGATATATAAAGGGAGGAAACCTAACTCGTGGAGGAAGCCCCACACCACGAATTTCTAGCCACCAAAGCCACGTTTTATCCTCCCCCATGCATCTCATCTCCATGGGGGAGGGCTACCAAGAAGCCAGGAAGAAGGGAGGCTAAGGGGCGGCACACCCCATTGATGTCGGCGGCGCGGGAGGAGTTCCCCGCGCCACCGCCGCCGCCCTGCGCTCCGCGCTGCCCTCTCCGCCGTCTTCACCGCCATCTCCATCACCAACTCCTCCTTGTATTCAGTGGTACATCCTTCCACAAACCTCTGTACCGTCCTATGTAAACATGTTGTTTGATGCTATAATATTTATCCTATGATCTATGTCATGTTTGTGTAGTTTATTTGTCTTTTGATTGCTTGGTTGAATGTCTTTGGTTCATTAGAGTTGTATGTTGATATGGTATTGTCCTTTGGTGTCCATTATATTTGTGGGCGCTTGGATCAACACCCTAGGGTTAGTAGTATCTGCAAAGGAAGGGGGTAGTCTTGCCGGAGTGACAGAAACCTAAAGACGTGAACCGGTTAGTTGCACATATGGGAGTAAGAGGACCATGAACTTAAGGCTATGGTTGGGGAAACCTTAATGCATTGTTACTATTTACGTATGTTTGCTAACAATACAATCATATAGTACTTGTAATCCCAAGTAGTGGAGTGCATGTATATTTAGCCTCTCCCGCATTGAAAATTGCATCAAAGACAATGAACTAAATGTCTTCACTAATTAATCTTGGACAAAGCCATCACAATTACCACCACTTTTCCACAATCATGGTACTATTAGTATATGGTTACTTAGTGTACTTTATTGCTGCAGCACCAACTTTTACTTTCTTGTATTTATTATCTTGCAAAGCTATCTCTCATACCCGTATTATTACTCTAGTATTATTTCCTAGATTAAGTAAACGTTTAGTGTGCGTAGAGTTGTATCAGTGGTTGATAGAACTTGAGAGAATACTTATCCTACCTTTAGCTCCTCGTTGGGTTCGACACTCTTACTTATCGAAAAGGCTACACGCGGTCCCCTATACTTGTGGGTTATCAAGACCTTTTCTGGCGCCGTTGCCGGGGAGCCATAGCGTAGGTGAATATTCTTGTGTGCACTTGTTTGCTTTATCTCTAAGTAATTTTTACTTTCAGTTTTAAGTTTTTCTCTATCTTAGTATATAGGTAGGGAATGCGAATTATTAAAAAAAATAGTTGTAATTGTTATCAAAAAGTTTTCAAAAAGAAAAGTGATTGGAAAGATGAGTGATTCAAAAAGTAGTGGGGGTCGACCTTGAACACTTGTGTTCATGCCTATGAAACCAAAACAAATCTTTCCGTGGAAGCTTTTCATCAAAAACATGTAAATATTGTGTATATACCTCTGTACGTAAAAATAAAATTGGTTATAACAATCTCTAGTGAATGGAAAGTTGATAGTTTTGCTTTGATGTCCAAAAAATCGATCTTTACTGACTGTTCTGTTTAGACAGATTTTGTGCTTCTCTGTATATAAAATCATGATAAATCTCAGAATATTATTTTGACCTGAAAATTTTTGTGCATAAACCTGAGATCTTTATATGTCTTTCATTAATTTTGAGTTTCTTCATTTGAGCTACGTAACTATCTCGATAAGTGTCATCTTTACGGACTGTTCAGACTTGACAGATTTCTATTGTGTTTATCCAATATTGTACTTAGGGTCTCTTGATTTCCTTAGTTTTTCGACGGACAACAGAAATAATAAGAACTTCGGTATATACAGTGGCTAATGTTAGATAAATATTATGTAATTTGTCAATGCTTGAACATGAGTGGATTTTATTTAATGAGTACTAACCCTACTAATGAGTTTTGTGAAGTTTTATGTGGATGTAGCTTATAAGATCTAATCGATATGGTGATATGAGATGAACAAGAAGACGCAAGAGCTCAAGCTTGGGGATGTGTAGGTGCATCCCAAGATCATATTCAAGAGGATACAATCATCTAAGCTTGGGGATGCTCGAGGCACCCCCTATTCATCAACAAACATGAGGTTATCTCGTTCATACTCTATATTACCAGTCCACATGATATGAATTGTCTTAACTTGTATTATAATTGCATTTATATGTCTTGGTTTAACCTTCTTTAGTTTTATTAGGCTCTTTATTTGGTTTCAATTGCTTCTTTGCTTTCACATATAAATTCAAAACAACAAAAATATTTTATTTTTACTGGAAGATCTAAAAATCACGAAACAATTACTGATTATGTATCACCTAATTATATGCGTGCACAAAAATTGGCTAAAATTTCGGACATGGTTAGGAGCACCTAAAAATTGCGTTTTCTAGCAGCTGTCTTTCTGGACATATTATGACTTTTGTTGCAAGAGTGGCCTCTTTTCGTTTTCATTTGATTTTTAATGGTTCTTACCTTTCATTTATAAGTTGGCCATTTAAGCAACCTTTCTGCAACCTAAAAACAAAATTTGATATGGTTTAATAGCAGCACTTGGGAAATATTATCTATTGCACTAATGTCTAACCGCAGAAAAGAATGGGAAAGTTTTTGTGTTGAAGTTTTTTCACAGAGAATGAAGGAACACCAAACTGTGAAATGTTGAAGAATAGCCAAAGTCATAAGCTTGGTGATGTCCCCACATCCCTCTTCATCAATAACCCCTCGGTTTGCAAACCTTTAAACTTTATTTTTTGAGCAACATATGAACTTGACTAAACTTGAAGCAGCTGTATTTTATTATCTACTCCCTCCGTTCCATTTTAATCGACTCCAATATAGATGTATCTAGTACTAAAATATGTCTAGATACATCCGTTTTGAAATCAACTAAAATGGAACGGAGGGAGTATTTATCTTAGCATCAAACACCGGTTACATTAATAAGTGGATCGTCACATATTTTATCTTCTGTTTTCAACGTTTACTTGGTTAATGGATTATTTGATGAAACTTAAATATGATGTGTGAATGATATATTTTTAGTGGTTATGTTTTCTTATGGTTAGTCTCAACTAGCTATTAGTGTATATTATGATATTTTGATGCTAACATGGATTGTCCTGTTCATAAGATGGTATAATATTGTGATATCCTCCTGTCACAGCAGTGGAACATGGGGTTCCCCTAGTGCTGCCAAAGTGGGTCCACCACCAGTGGGCCCACCACGAAGATGGACATGACCAAGACGCATCGCAAGCCAAGACCACCGGGTCCCCCGCACCCCGGAAGCAAAGGAGGACCCCGAGAGCGCGAGACCCCGGCAGGGCCGGGCTCCCTCTCGGGCACCAGTCCGTACGAGCAGAAGATAGGGCTTCCACCACCCTCCGAAAGATGGTAGAAGAGCCTAGAAGACTTGGGAAGCAAGGCGTGGGCAGGGGACACCTCCTGCGGTGCGCCAGCGTTTGCCCACCTCGCTTTCCCCAAAGGGTGGAGATCTCACCAAACCGGCGAAGGATACTTGGAGGGGGAGAGGCCACGTCTCCTCCTCCACCATAGAGAGGGGATTCTTCCCGCCAAGACCCCCTCACGCTCCTCGCATGACCTTTGTGGCATCCCCTTATCTATAAAAGGAGGACCAAGGCATGGCGAGGAGGAGGACGAATCCAAGGCAGAAGACACCCACGGAGACTAGCAAAGCAAGAGCATCATAGAGCTAGGCTAGGGCAGGGAAGAGAAGGAAGGTGATCTCCTCTGGGTCAGGATCTGTCCTTCCTCTTCCTCTAGCCAAAATCCCTGCCGGGTACCTCGCCGGAGACACCATTGTAGCCACACCATGATTTCTCCATCTATCCAGACATGCAGGAGTAGGGCTGTTAGCCTTCGGGCGGCCTGAACCTGGGTAGATCGTTGTGTCCCTTGCTTGTTTGCTCTACACGTCGAGATCGAGAGAGAGAGAGAGTGAGAGCTTGCCAGCGATCCTTCCGCGGCAAACATTTTCCAGCCTCCTTCGCGCCCCTTCCGAATCTACAAAGGGGTGCCTGTCATCCCCGGTGTCCGTCCTTTGAGACACGACATCTGGCGCGCCAGGTAAGGGGCACAAGCGCTGGTCTCGTCTTCACCAACCCGGAGATCATCGTCAAGTTCTCCGTCAAGCATGCCACCCAAGAAGAAGCCCGAGGTTGCGGCCACCAAGGCTGTCTCCCTCGTGCACTCAAGCCCGAGGTAGATCGTTGTGTCCCTTGCTTGTTTGCTCTACACGTCGAGATCGAGAGAGAGAGAGTGAGAGCTTGCCGGCGATCCTTCCGCGGGAAACGTTTTCCAGCCTCCTTCGCGCCCCTTCCGAATCTACAAAGGTGTGCCTGTCATCCGCGGTATCCGTCCTTCGAGACACGGCATCTGGCGCGCCAGGTAAGGGGCGCAAGCGCTGGTCTCGTCTTCACCAACCCGGATATCATCGTCAAGTTCTCCGTCAAGCATGCCACCCAAGAAGAAGCCCGAGGTTGCGGCCACCAAGGCCGTCTCCCTCGTGCACTCAAGCCCGAGGTAGATCGTTGTGTCCCTTGCTTGTTTGCACTACACGTCGAGATCGAGAGAGAGAGTGAGAGCTTGCCGGCGATCCTTCCACGGGAAACGTTTTCCAGCCTCCTTCGCGCCCCTTCCGAATCTACAAAGGGGTGCCTGTCATCCCCGGTGTCCGTCCTTCGAGACACGACATCTGGCGCGCCAGGTAAGGGGCGCAAGCGCTGGTCTCGTCTTCACCAACCCGGAGATCATCGTCAAGTTCTCCGTCAAGCATGCCACCCAAGAAGAAGCCGAGGTTGCGGCCACCAAGGCCGTCTCCCTCATCAAGTTCTCCGTCAAGCATGCCACCCAAGAAGGCGCACAACGAGAAGACACACCACCCCCCGTAACCTACGGAGAAGACGCTGCCAGACAGCACAGATGGACCCAACCGCGGCCATGGCGGCGGATCCAAGGAGGCCTCGCTTCCTCGTGCCTCCGTCCGGCCTCATCCTCCTCCCTCTAGAGAGAAGAGCGTCGGCAACGGAGCGGCTAAGGACCAGACCGCTGGATGCCCTCAGCCATCCAAGAGCAAGTCCTCCACGCACACAACTCCAGACGCTCAAGCTCGCCACGACGCCCTGGTGACCGCCAAGGCTCTGATGCAGTTTCCACCAAGTACCGCCGACCTCAAGGTGTACCAGGCATGGAGGGCTCGCGTGGAGAAGCCCCTCAACTACGCCGACGGCGGGCCAACGCCTGTAGCAACTCAGGCTACCACCGTCGACAACCCAGGAGCTACGACAGGCAAGACGTGCGAACCGCGGACTCAGCCCCGTGGGGAACGCCACGTAGAGACAAAGCCACCTCGAGATGCTCCGCCAATGGCCAACTGGCCACACCAAAACCGAGGCAAGGCCATCTCTGTTGGGCCTTCAACCTCGGAGGAGCATGATCTTCGCGATGACCTCAACAACCGTCAGCGTGAAGATATGCGCACCCGCATCGAGTGCCATCGAGAGCGTCATCGCCGGGAAGATCGCGACGACGACGTCGCCGAAGACTGCAACGCCCTCGCGCCCGAGATTCGTCGCTTCGATTGGCCCAAGAAGTTCAAGATCGACGTTCTTCGCTTCGATGGCACCACCAACCCCCGGGACTTTCTGCAGATCTACTCCCTTGCTGCAATGGTCGCCGGGGCCGAAGAGATCATGATGGCCAACAGGTTCCCGCTGGCCCTGAAGGGAGATGCCCAGACCTAGCTCCTCAACCTTCCAAAGTGCTCCATCCGCTCCTGGCGTGCACTGAAGGAGCAGTTCCAGGGAGCCTTCCAGGGAGGATACAAGCCTCCGGGTACCCCAAGGGACCTGTACGACTTCAAGCAGCTCCCGGGTGAAACTCTTCGCAAATACATCCAGCGCTTCACCCACAACATGAACACCATCCCGTGCATCAAGGACGAAGTGGTGATCCAGTCTTTCAGCGCCAATGTCCGCAACCCTCGGATGCAAGAGAAGATGAGCATCCACCGCGTGGAGACCACCCGCAAGCTCTAGGAGCTCGCGGACCGCTGCGCACGGGCGGAAGAAGGCTTGAGGGAAGATGAACCTGAAGACAAGGCCGCCGTCGCCATGAACAAGAGGCAGGATGCTGGGACTGACAAACGCGTCTACGTCGCCGAGCCACTCGCGAAGAAGGTCAAGCCCGCCATCACTGAAGAGGAAGAGGGTGAGCCCTGGTGTCACATACACCCCGAAGGCAACCACCCACTGAAGGATTGTCGCGCGCTCCGGAACCTCACCCTGCGAAAGCAACTTCGGGCTGACGGGGTTGGTCAGGACGGTTGGTACAACTGCGGCCTCACCGGACACATCGCTCGTGATTGCCCCATGGGTCGCCAAGGCGGAGGTGGTCGCGGAGGCCGAAGAGGAGGGCGCAGCGGACAAGGCGGGTGCGAGCAGAATAACCAGGTGGCTACCCAAGGTAATGACGGGGAACCTCCTGCCGTTCAAGGGGGCAACGGCGGGCAATTCCAGGAGGTTGCCGGGGTCATCGGTTGCATTCATGGAGGGACTTCTCAGCCCCTATCCAACGGCGCTGGCAAGAAGCTGGTGTGGGAGCTCAACACGGTAGCATCAGCTCCGTCGAAACCCTGAACTGGTCTAACCAGGTCATCACCTTCGACCCGAAAGACCATCCGTCCAACACTGTCGGGGTTGGGACCCTGCCTCTGATCGTGTCCCCAGTCATCCACAACTAAAAGGTCACCAAGATGCTGATCGATAGAGCCTCCAGTCTCAACCTGCTGACGGCCAAGGTGCTGTTCGTTCTGCAAATTCCGTTCTCCCGCGTCACAGACACTGGCGTCTTCCAAGGCGTGAACAGAAGCATCACGCGGCCCCTCGGGAAGATCACTCTTTCGGTCACTTTCGGCCACCACAAGAACTTCCGCACAGAGGACGTCGTCTTTGACATCGCCGATACTCCACTTCCGTACAACGGCATACTTGGTCGGCCGCTCTGGCCAAGTTTATGGCCGTCTCCCACTTCGCCTACAACGTGCTGAAGATTCCAGCGCGATTGGGAGTGATCAAGATCAAGGCCGACACTGACGACGCCATTTTCTGCGTTCGGAAGCTGAACCAGACGGTGGCGGCAATAGCGGATGTCCCTCAAGATGTGATGGAGGAACATCTCGACGCGCACTCCGGGGAAGGAACTGATTCCGGGGGCTCGACACCGACTTCCGTCAAGAAGGCGCCGTTCCATGGTGACCCGCAGCTGACCAAGAAGGTGGCACCGACCAGTAATGGGGTTCGCTCCATTACCATCGGTGCCCGCCTTACGGACAAATAGGAAAGCGCGCTCGTCGCCTTCCTTCGGGAAAACTCTGATGTCTTCGCGTGGGATGCATCGGAGTTACCCGACGTACCAAGGGAGGCGATAGAGCACAAACTGGCGGTCAGCGCGGACGCGCGACCTGTGAAGCAAGTTCTCTGGAATCAGAGCAAGAAAAAATTGGAGTTCATCATCGCCGAAGTCGACAAACTGTTAGAAGCTGGTGTCATTCGCTTGGCTCCTCACCCACTCTGGGTTGTGTTCATGGTGTAATTTGGCTATGATCAGCCAAATTTATTTATTTATTGACTAAGCTTAATGAGCCGATATATTTAATATTGCTCAAGTGTTGCAACAGGTATTTTACAAGGACTAGCAGTTACACGGGACAAGACTTACTCAAATTCTGGTTTACGTCGAGCTGGTATGCTACTGCCAAGGAGTACAAGTCCTAACGCGCCTCACATATAAACTGAAGGATGGTTACAATGGCTGTGCAGTCACGTAAGGAAAAATATATACAACCAGAAATAGCATATACAATGCCGACGTTTGGTTAGTAGGAGATCATGATCATATCAGGTTTGATTAGCATCATGGCCGAAATATTTTATACTTTCCCTTGTAGGCCCAACAGTATTTGTACGTACGTAAAAATCTGGAACTGGAACTGCTAGTACAGATCATTAGAGAACCGAATCATAGGAGAACATTACCTATTCGGTTTCAGCTCTAGAGTTTTATACGTACACACCAAGTCCAGCGTGCCATATAAATGTCAAGGCCGTGGCCGATTGAGAGGCCCCAATCAATCGTTATTGAACAAAACCAATCTACTTTCACGTATCTTTTTTACTTATCCTTTTCTTTATAGTTTTTCTACTGCGAAGCCCTAGGGTTTGGTTGATCTTTACCGTTTTGCGCTGAAAAGCGGTCCTTTCTCCTCCACGAAAGCGGGGGAATCTTTCTTGCTTTGCTCGAAAAGCAATCAGTTCGTCGTCACAAAAGTACGACGGGTATCGTGGTGCTGCGAGGCAATTTTGCGTGGCAACAGGTTGCGAACCCGGTGGTGGTTCCCAAGCCTCTGACATTCAAGTGGCGCCTTGATACGTCTCCAACGTATTCATAATTCCTGATGTTCCATGCTTATATTATACAAATTGCTACATGTTTTATTTACACTTTATATCATTTTTATGCATTTTCTGAGACTAACCTATTAACAAGGTGCCACAGTGTCAGTTCCTGTTTTCTGCTGTTTTTGTATTCCAGAAAGTTGTTCTGAAAATATTCTCGGAATTGGACGAAACAAAAACCCACAGTCCTATTTTCCTGTCACGTACACGGAGTCCGAAGGAGAGACGAAGTAGGGCACCGAGGAGCCCACACCATAGGGCGGCGCGCCCCCCTTCTACCGCGCTGCCACGTGGTGAGGGGCCCACGGGTCTCCACCGACGCCGCCCCTTCGCCAATAATTTATCTATTCGGGAAAACCCTAAATACCCTGAGCCATTATCCACGAAAAGTTGCAGAGCCGACGCCGCCGTCAGCTCTAACTCGGGAGGGTTCTGAATCTCTTCCCGGCACCCTGCCGGAGAGGGGAATCATCACCGGAGGGCTCTACATCGCCATGTCTGCCTCCGGAGTGATGTGTGAGTAGTTCATCCTTGGACTATGGGTCCATAGCAGTAGCTAGATGGTTGTCTTCTCCTCTTGTGCCATCATGTTTAGATCTTGTGAGCTACCTATCATGATCAAGATCATCTTGTTGTAATGTTATATGTTGTGTTTGCTGGGATCCGATGAATATTGATATTATGTCAAGTTGATTATTGAATTATCATGTCTATGTTATTTATGATCTTGCATGCTCTCCGTTGCTTGTTCATACTCTGGCCAAGTTGATGCTTGTGACTTCAAGAGGGAGTATTTATGCTAGATAGTGGGTTCAGGGTCCATTTAATCTTGGGGAGTGACAGTAACCTCTATGGTTGTGTATGTGCTGTTGCCAGTAGGGGTAAAATAGCAATGTTTTGTCTAAGGATAATTGTGTTGCTTACATTATGCACTTTACTTAATGCAATAGTCTGTTGCTTGCAACTCAATACTGAAAGGGGTGCGCATGCTAACCTGAAGGTGGACTATTTAGTCACATATGCATGCTGGATAGTGGTCTGTGTACCATGTTGTAATGCCCAAGTAAATATCATAGTAGACACCATAACTTGTACATGCATTATTATGCACTTCTCAATATTGTCAATTGCCCATTTGTAATTTGTTTACCCAGCATGTTAGTTATCTTTATGGAGAGACACCACTAGTGAACTGTGGACCCTGGTCCATTCTTTTACATCTGATAATACAACCTACTGCAATCATTGTTCTCTTTCATTCTCTGCAAACAAACATCATCTTCCACACTATACGTCTAATCCTTTGTTTTCAGCAAGCCGGTGAGATTGACAACCTCACTGTTAAGTTGGGGCAAAGTATTTTGTTTGTGTTGTGTGTAGATTCCAAGTCAACCATCAGGACCACCATTCGAAGCACTTTTTCTGGCACCATTGTCAGGAAGAGGAAGCACTCCCTCCAACAACACTTTTTCTGGCGCCGTTGACACCTTCAGAAGTGTCTTCATCTCCTACTAGTTCGATAATCTCGGTTTCATACTGAGGGAAAACTTGCTGCTGCATTCATCATACCTTCCTCTTGGGGTTCCCAACGAACGTGTGTCTTTCACGTCATCACACTAGTACAGAACGACACATCGGAAACGGGCCAAAAACCCCTTCGGCAACGGAGAAAGGGTCCGTGTCCCCGACCCTGTCACTGATGTGAAGGCCTTCATCGGTAACGGAGGCAAAACACCGTTTCCGATGAGGTCCCCATTTGGCAACAGTTGTGCGCAACCTCCGTTGCTTTAGTTTTCCAACATCAGATACGGAGTTTTCCATCTACCCGTTTGCACTGAGCTTTTCTCATATTTCGGTTATATGCCATAATACATGAAAGGCTGATTGCACAATGCACTAAAACGTTATTCAATTCATAACATAGAACAAATGTCATCATTACATTGGTATGCAATAATATCACCGTTTTTACAATTTGACTACAATCATATCTATCACACATTGGCATAATGTAATATCACCTATTACACTTTGACTACAATCATGAACTCTAAACCTATAAGCAACTAACCTAACAAGATGGAAGGCTAGCTTAATTAAGCCAGCGTTCCATCTTTGACTTGGAACTCACCTTCTATGAGCTCTCGGTCGTCGCTGTACCCACTCCGAGACCAGTATCCACGAAATTCCCTTGCCTTAAGGTTTCTGGTTCTTGGAATGGTACATTGGTACTTTTATGCAGTGTTGCCGAAATAAACTCCTGCGTGAAAGAAAAAAAAGATTAGCGAAATGTACAAAATACATCTGGATAAAAAAACCGGTGGCTATTTTGCAGCAACTGCTTTGTTCGGTTGCCATTTTCGAGAAACTGCTAAGATCGACGGCAAATATCCAGGAACTGCTCTGTTCGGTGGCAGACAGTTCGCATTCCTTCCTTCTCTTCTTCCTCGTTCCACCCCAATCCCCCACCCGCCATGGACGACCGCAACAGAACAACAAAGACAACTACCGTCCGTACCCACGGCACCGTTCTGGAGGTGGTGTACACGAACGAGGAGCATACCGTGGAGCGGATCCTCGACAAGTACGAGGAATGGCTAGCAGAGGAGAAGCATCGGTTCATCGGCCTTGACATCGAGTAAACCCGTAATTGTCGGGACATGGCTGTCCTGCAAATCGCCATACGCCAGCATGTCCTCGTGTTCCACTGGTGCAAGTCCAAGAAGAATTATCCAGAGTTGGGCAAATTCTTTGAACGCAAGAATATCATCCTCGCAAGCGTGGACATCACCAATGACAACAAGGTGCTTTCTTTTGCCGGCTTCCACATTCCACCGGAGTACTACATGGACATCCAACTCGTATACAAAATCAAGGGTGGAGACGAGAGGCACAGAATGGGTGATCTAGCGGCAGACCTCATCGACAAATCAT
The DNA here is from genome assembly GCA_947311845.1 of Poa pratensis. Classification (NCBI taxonomy): domain Eukaryota; kingdom Viridiplantae; phylum Streptophyta; class Magnoliopsida; order Poales; family Poaceae; genus Poa; species Poa pratensis. The sequence continues at coordinate 83,319,390 of CAMZMU010000052.1, read as the reverse complement.
ACGCCAACATGAAGAAGGAATTCCCATCCAACCAGCACAATTTTTGGGAGTCGATGCCGCTGCACAAAGTTAACCTCGACTACACAGCAATAGATGGGTACGTGACCTACGAGTTGTATCGCACGATCCTAACCTTGAAGGACGGGCTACGTCCAACATGGAAGGAAATGCTCTACCCTAGGTGCAAGAATGCCCTAGGTGAATTGCAATAGGCTTTGGATGTCGGTGTTTAACTAGTTTGTACAGATGGTGCTTTAACAATAAGTGTTTGTAATTATCAGAACATGTATGTATGAATTTGGACTAGGCATTGGATGTCTATGTTTATATACTTGTAATAATATGTACACATGTTTGTGAGTGAATTTGTTTATGTGATGAAATGCTCATACGTAGAACCTAGTTCATTGGCATCACAGCCAGTCACAGAAAGATTTATACCTTTCACCCGGCGGGGGAGGAGGTGCAGGCCTCTGCCAGATGCGCTGCGATGCTACCAGCGCGCTGCGACGCAATCACCTCCTCCTCCTTCTCCTTCGTCGACATCCACCTCCTTCTCCAGATCAGACACCACCTACAGATCGGCCACTTCCTCCTCCAGATCGGCCACTTCCTCCTCCAGATGGGTTTCTGCTGGTAGATCTGCTGGTAGATCCGTCGGATGTGTTGCACCACCACCTCATGAATGACCTCCTCCACATCGGCCTGGCTCAGAAGATGCCGGGCATCACCGGAGGAGGAGGGCGTCAGATGGTGGCGCTGCCGCATCATTAGCGGACAGTGTGCGGAGAGAGTGAGGAGAGCAAATAGCTACAGTGTGCGGCGGTTAGGGTTGAAAGATAGACAGTGAGGGAGTGAGAATGAGACTGATGGCTTGCTCTGTCAGCAGTACATTTATAAGCGCCCAATTGGCAACGGACAATTTATATAACCGTTTCCATTGGATACAAGTTCACAACTACTATGTGCTATTGATTTCCGAAGCTCCATACGAACCTAATACATTCTACTGATTTTCAAAGTGCATACGAACCTAATACATTGTACTGATTTGCATAGCTGCATACGAACCTAGAATATTCTACTGATTTTCATTGCTGCATACAAGTTCACACCTAACAGCAGCACACAAACACACAAAATCATTCTAGCAATGTTCACAAGAACATTTAACTGAGCTATTTCTGTTCCTTTATGCCGCTCCTTGCGCACAGCAACAACATGGTCAGATTTAGTCGAAGTGTTTGTTGGGCTCCATGCCAAACCAACTAGAGCTGCTGCAGCATGCGGCTTCATCTCCATGTTCGCCTTCTTGACTATCAAGGCTACATTTACCAGCTCTGCAGCATCCACTTCGACGCCATTAGCAAGCAGCATCTCATTTCAATCCAAAAAATAATAATCACAGCTCCCAGAATACTCTTCGCCCCTCCCCTGCCAAATGGTAAATCGAATCCAGAGGCAAATCAGCATCACACATAGAATAAACTCAATCAAAACTGGTCGAAGCATCGAACTAACCCTGTGATTTGGACACTTGAAGTAGATCCGGCCTGGGTTCAGATCTGAACGCGACACTCGACGAATCGCGTTTCGACAGCAGCAGCAAACACACTTCACAAGCGGCAGATCTGACCCAGGCCCGGCGGCGCAGGAGAAGGACGCATTCGATCTCCCCGACGAGCTCATGCTCTTGTCCATGGAGGACACGAGTGCGGAGTAAAAACAAGCTGAGCAGAGGAACAAGGGTGAATCAACAGTCTTTTATAATATCAAAGATAGTGCTAAAAAAGGAATTTTATATACGCAACCTCGCCAACGGTTGTATACAAATCTCCGACGCCATTGAAGAACATATCGCACATGGAGTAAAAATAAACTCCGTTACCAACATATCGGCAACGGTTCATAATTCGCGACCGTTGCCTATGAAGGCGGGACGCGGGCTAGCTTGCCTGGCGGGGCGGGTTTTCTCACGCGGAAAGCGCGATTCTCCGTCGCCTAACCTGTGCCGTTTCCATAGAGGGGTATCCGATGTATTGTTCTGTATTAGTGTCAAGCACTTTTTCTGGCGCCGTTGCCGGGGAGATCAAGCCTTCTGTAAGGGGAGTCTCTCACTTCCAATCTCTTTACTTTGTTATTGTCTTGCTTAGTTTATTTTATTTTTTCTTGTTTGCTTCTTTTATCAAAAACACAAAAAAATTAGTTACTTGCTTTATTTTTGTATTTCGGCCTAGTTTTATTTTTGCTAAAATGAGTAGTCCTGAAGTTGAAGTTCGTTTGTTTAGGCAACAAGGGGGAGAAAGTTTGAAAGATGCTTGGCATAGGATAAGTGATGCTCATCATAGATGCACTAAAAAATATTCTACCTTGATCCTTCTTAGGAATTTTTAGGTTGGTATCACTAACTGGTATAGGTATGTTCTAGACACTCTTACGGGGGTTAACTTTCTAGGTACTCCTGCTTTGGAAGCTTGCAATTTAATTGAAAGTTTGGTAGGGATACTACCTCTTAATAAAGATATTAAAACTGAGATCACTCTGGAAGATGTTATTAAGAAATTGGATTCTATAGAGAAAAACTTGCCAAGTTTTCTTTATAATGCTAGCAAGGTTAATGAATCAATAGTAAGCATCAATGAAAGAATCACTGTTTTAGAGGCTAGTAATATCCATGATACTCAAAATCATAGAATTGGTGAGTTAGAGGAGGCTATGGAAACGTTAAGTTCGACTTTTTCTTCTCTTAAAACTAAGAGGGAGAAATCTTTTGTGGGAAAAGAGAAAAAGTTGATCTATATATGTTCCCAAGATGCCTAAATCAAAGCCTCCTAATGCGCTTAAAATTGATAAAACCTTTAGTACAATTAATGTTAACTTACACAATGGAACATCTTCAAGGACACCTAAAGTACCTATTGTAACAATTTGTGTTTTACAGGAAGCCTTTGGTGATTTGGATGCTTCTTCACTTGGAAACACTTGATTTTCACTTTCTGCGCCTAGCTGAAAAGCGTTAAAGAAAAGCGCTTATGGGAGACAACCCATTGTTTTATATCTGTACTTTTTCTTTTATTTGAGTCTTGGAGCTTGCTTACTTCTGTAACAACTCCTTTGTATCTTTATTTTATTGCATTGTTGTGCCAAGTAAAGTCTCTAATAGAAAGTTGATGCTATATTTGGATTTCTGCGCAGAGCCAGATTTCTTATGTCCACCGTTTTGAGCTGTACGCACTCCAGAAAAATTGAAAAATTCTGAAACAATTCACGTGTGATCCACAGATATGTGCGCAACTTTCATTAGTTTTGAGTTTTCTGATCTGAGCAACTTAAGTGCCTCAAAAAAATTCGTCTTTATGGATTGTTCTGTTTTGACAGATTCTGCCTTTTATTTTGCATTCTCTCTTTTACTATGTTTGAGTGGATTTCTTTCCTCCACCAAACATCAGTGGCTGTAGCTAATGTCCAGAAGTATTGGAGATGATTGTGTCTTTACAGAACATGTGAATTTTTGGTTATGCACTAACCCTCTAATGAAAATTACTTTGAGTTTGGTGTGAAGGAAGTTTTCAAGGATCAAGAGAGGAGAATGATATAATATGATCAAGAAGAGTGAAAAGCCTAAGCTTGGGGATGCCCTTGTGGGTCACCCAAGCATATTTCAAGAAGACTCAAGCGTCTAAGCTTGGGGATGCCCAAGGCATCCCCTTCTTCATCAACAACTTATCAGGTCATCTCTAGTGAAACTATATTTTAATTTTTTTCACATCTTATGTGCTTTACTTGGAGCGTCTGTGTGCTTTTATTTTTGCTTTGTTATTTTTATTTTCTGAATAAATTGGATCCTAGCTTTCTTGTGTGGGAGAGAGACACGCTCCGCTTTTGAGTATTCTTGACTAGCTACTGCGATGCTTTTAGCTCCTGTGTTTCATGCATTTCTTGTTCAGAGCTGTTAGTTCTTATAGAGAAGTACTCTCTTTTTTCATTGTTAAATTATTTGGAGAGTTTTGTGTTAAATTGATTGGTGTTTGGTTGGAAACAGAAAATGCTACATGTGGTAGATGGTATATTGAAAAGACATACTCATTCTTGTAGATCATTGTCTTGGATAATTTGATGCTTTGCAATTGTTTTGAGCTCTCAAGTAGATCAAGTTTAAGCTCTTGCATCATGTAGTAAAAACCTATTAGTGGAGAACTACCGTAGAGCTTGCTGAAATTTGGTTTGCATGTTTGGTATCTCTAAGGTCTAGATATTTTCTGGTAAAAAAGTTTGAGTAACAAGGAAAACAGTGTAGAGTCTTATAATGCTTGCAATATGTTTTCATGTAAGTCTTGCTGTACCAGTTGATATCCTGTGTTTGCTTCAAACAACCTTGCTAGCCTAAACTCTGTACTGAGAGGGAATGCTTCTCGTGCATCCATATCTTGAGCCAAAACTCATGACTTCTGTGTCCACCATAACTACCTATTATGTGGTATTTCCTGCCATTCCAAGTAAATACTTCATGTGCTACCTTTAAACTATTCAAAAGCTATTATCTCTTATTTGTGTCAATGTTTTAAAGCTCATGAGGAAGTTATGTGGAGTTTTCTCTATCAACCTTGTCATTTACTCATGACAGACTTTCACCAATGGACTAGTGGCATATACATCCGCTTATCCAATAACTTCGCAAAAAGAGCTGGCAAATGGGGTGCCCAGTCCCAATTAATTACAACTATAACTGTTTAATTCTCTTCACATGTTTTGCCATGATTTATCAGAAGCAAATTTTCAAAGTGTTAAACAATATCAAATAGGCACTCCTCCATGGTATGTGATTGTTGGAAGGCACCCGAGGATTCAGTTAGCCATGGCTTGTGTAAGCAAAGGTTGGGAGGAGTGTCATACCAATTTATAAATATGCATGTGTAAACAAAAGACAAGAGGGATGATCTACCCTTGGGTAGAAATAACGTCCATCATGGGAGCCGCTCTTGAAAGTCAGGGTGACAAGGGGGGTAGAATGCCCACTGCCATTCGTTGACAACAACAAACATCTCTCAAAAACTTACTTTATGCTCTCTATATGATTTCAAAAACTTAAAAAGCTCTAGCACATGATTTAATCCCTGCTTCCCTCTGCGAAGGGCCCTTCTTTATCCCCAACTTAACAGTGAGGTTGTCAATCTCACCGGCTTACTGAAAACAAAGGATTAGACGTACAAGTCCTAACGCGCCTCAGATATAAGCTTCCTCTTCATGAAGCAAGGAGGAAAATGATAAGGCACCAAGCCAGTTCCCGTTATCGGAACCAGACGAGGCTCAGGGAAGCCTCACCTCAAAAACGTCGTCAAGATCTCGAAGAAGTTCAAGCAGCCTCGGGTTGTGCGGAGCTTCCCTCCACAATTTCGCAGTGATGGCGTCCTTCCGGTTCGCCATAGCCACCGACGCGTCCATAGCCGCAGGGCCTGCTATGTCCCCCACCGCGGGGAAGACAAGGGACTGACGAGTGCGGATGGCGAGATCTACTCTGCCTCGGAAGGCCGATTCCGTTGTGGAAACATCGGAAGCCACCCCAACATCTCCAGACATCGACTTTGCGCCGCCGGACATCGTCAACAGCTCGCGCTTCGCAGAAAGGAGTAGTGGAGACGAGTGAAGTGGAAGGGCACAGTGTGCAAAGAAGGCTGGGGGCTGTGGAGCTTTTATAGGCTCTCCACCCCCTACCTACCACTTGGCGTTCCAAGTGCCGCAGTAATAGGGACGCGTTTTGTAAAAAACTCGTTCTTATTCACACGGAGTACAAGGCGAAGGACACAGAATGGAGGCAAGCTCTTCTTCGACAAGTACAAAGACTACAACGGGGTCCTACTTTTTTACAACAAAAGGATTCACTCCCGGGGACCCAGGAGCGCCACCGTACAATGGAAGGTGCTACTTCCAGAAGTACGTGGACGAGGCCGCGAAGAAGGAGGTGAAGGAGATCTTTGGCGTCTCCTTCCCGGCCTCCCGCTTCTTCAGGGCGACGAGCTCTCCTCTGCCTTGATGCTAGATGAGCTTTCCTCATCTTCATCCTCGTCGAAGGAGCTGGAGCTGCCGCTGCTACTGCTGCTCTCCCTGCAGCACTCTACGTGTCCTCCGGCAGCGCTGAAGATCTTCACGAAGAGCGTCGCATGTCTGTCTTACTGGAACGTCACACTCTGCCCCCGGGTTAACTGCCGGGAGCGAGAGAAAGACTTCCATCCATGGCCCAGGAGCATGGAGTCGTCGACGGCATACTCCGCCCAGACCCAGGAGGGGCCATTGGGGCAGCCTTCGACTTGCATCCAGAAACCAGAGGGCTTCCCCTCCACTAGAGCCATCGCGAAGGAATCCGGAAGGTGCAGGCGACTGCAAAGCCGGCGGTCCAGATCCACCATGAACTCGAATGGAGTAAAGCCCGTATGGACTGAGCTCCTTGGAGGAAGGGAGACCCGACCGCGGCCGCCGCGACCGCCACGGCCTCTCCTCCGTCGACTTCGGGACGCGCCACGACCCCGGACAGGCGGACCATCTTCCATTGCAGCCGGAGAAGCACGCGGACGTCCTCTCCTACTCTTCGCTGGCGCCATTGCAAACAGTGGTTCTGGGTCGATTGGGAGGCGGGGAGGCAAGGAAGATAGCTACGGAACTAAGGAGCCCGTCCCGCTTTTATAGCACGTGCTCCTTCCCCTGCGCGGACTCCTCGTTTCTTCCGTTACCAGGAATCGAGGAGGTCAGCTCAATTATTCCCCCGAGTGGAATAACTCTAAGAAGACCAGACGCCGGGACCCACTTTGACCTCTTTTTGGTCATAGCCCCAGCAGAAGCAAAGCCGCCGGGACCATGCCCGGGGGCTACTGTCGCAGCAGTGGAACATGGGATTCCCCTAGTGCTGCCAAAGTGGGTCCACCACCAGTGGTCCCACCTCGAAGATGGACATGACCAAGACGCAGTGCAAGACCTGGCGGGCAACCCGCACGCAAACCAAGACCACCGGGTGCGAAGGACCCCCGGGTCCCCCGCACCTCGGAAGCAGAGGAGGACCCTGAGAGCGCGAGACCCCGCCAAGGCCGGGCTCCCTCTGGTACTAGTCCGTACGAGCAGAAGATAGGGCTTCCACCACCCTCTAGAAGATGGTAGAAGAGCCTAGAAGACTTGGGAAGCAAGGCGTGTGCAGGGGACACCTCCTGCGGTGCGCCAGCCTTTGCCCACCTCGCTTTCCCCCAAAGGGTGGAGATCTCACTAAACCAGCGAAGGATACTTGGAGGAGGAGAGGCCACGTCTCCTCCTCCACCATAGAGAGGGGATTCTTCCCGCCAAGACCCTCTCACACTCCTCGCATGACCTATGTGGCATCCCCTTGTCTCTAAAAGGAGGACCAAGGCATGGCGAGAAGGAGGACGAATCCAAGGCAGAAGACACCCACGGAGACTAGCAAAGCAAGAGCATCATAGAGCTAGGCTAGGGCAGGGAAGAGAAGGAAGGTGATCTCCTCTGGGCCAGGATCTGTCCTTCCTCTTCCTCTAGCCAAAATCCCTGCCGGGTACCTCACCGGAGACACCATTGTGGCCACAACATGATTTCTCCATCTATCCAGACATGCAGGAGTAGGGCTGTTAGCCTTCGGGCGGCCTGAACCTGGGTAGATCGTTGTGTCCCTTGCTTGTTTGCTCTACACGTCGAGATCGAGAGAGAGTGAGAGCTTGCCAGCGATCCGTCCACGGGAGACGTTTCCAGCCTCCTTTGCGCCCCTACCGAATCTACAAAGGGGGTGCATGTCATCCCCGGTGTCCGTCCTTCGAGACACGACACCTCCTCTGAATGATTCATTTGAATTGACTTGGCACATGCTCACGCATGCTTATGACTGAAAAACAAAAAGTCAATTAAGCCTTGATGATTTACTTTGCCTCGGAGTTCTTGTATCACTTTTATGCCTCCGTTAATTTTGTTCTGTCGCAAGCATGATTATGACGGTTATTGCTCTCTTGATTGTCGCTTCCCAGTCTATTGCTAGCCTTCACTTGTACTGAGCGGGAATGCTGCTCATGAATCCAAATCCCTGAAAACCAAGTTATTCCAAAGTGTCCCCTATAAATTCCTATGCATGGCATTTCAAACCATTCCAAGTAAATTTTCATGTGCTACCTTTAAAACCTTCAAATTACTTCTCAATTTGTGACACTCTTTTTAGCTCATGAGGAAGTAGTAGTTGGGTTTGTTATCTTCCATACTAAATTAAGTACCCCGACTTGCATGCTTCATCTGCTCGTCACTAATTTTACAAAGAGCTGGTTAGACCACTATAACATCCAAAAAGTAAAGAAAGTAAAATAGACACTCCTCCATGGTATGTGATTGTTGGCAGGCACCCGAGGATTCGGTTAGCCATGGTTTGTGTAAGAAAAGGTTGGGAGGAGTGTCAAGCTATATATAAAAAGTGCATGCTATAAATGCCTAATATCAAATATTTCGGAACCGCTCTCAACTTGTTTAGTATGGAAGATAACAAGAACTCTATTACCATTCGTTGACAGAAACAACCACCTCCTAAAACAATTTTACTTATGTTTTAAAAATAAAAAGCTCTAGCACATGTTAATCCTTGCTTCCCTCTGCGAAGGGCCAATCTTTTACTTTTATGTTGAGTCACCATCCTTTCTTTGAGCACCTTCTCGAGAGCATAATTGTCATTCTTAGTGTAATGTGCTTATCCCAGAATGCGGTTAACTGTGGTATAACTTTGATGCTTTTATCATTGATATTCTTACTTCTAGTTTTCACTTGAACTTCAGAGGTGCCTTGGCATTTATGTTTTGCTCCACAATTAAAGGCAAGCGAGATACCACTCTACCATGCTTTATTATGATCATTACAATCTTGTTGATGCTTATAAATTTCATATTATGAACTCTTAGTTGGTTGATACTTTTCATTAGGTAACATGATTGCTAAGTTTTATTATCCATACATCATGCAATTGTTAAAGACCTGATCATAACATTTACAATCAAAAATTATTTTGTTATCATTTACCTACTCGAGGACGAGCAGGAATTAAGCTTGGGGATGTTGATACGTGCAAAACGTATCTATAATTTTTTATTGTTTCATGTTAATATTATGCCTTTGGCACTTGTTTTTATATTAAGTTTATGATTTATTTGGACTAACCTATTAATAGTTGCAAAAGTGCACAATTTTCTTGTTTTATACTTTGATGTGTAGGAATTATCAAGAATACAAGAGGAAACCTTGTTGGAGTTGAATTGAGTCTTTGCTGAAATCTGTCCCACAACTGTTTTTGGAGTTTCTCAGTTTGACCCTCGAAGATGACGTCAAATGGAGATCCGACAGTTTAGAAAGTTGTCACAAATTTTCATACGAAGATTTTAAGCCCAAGAACAGCCCAATCGGAGTTCGTATGCGGCCTGTAAGCCCAATATGGTGAAACCCTACAAGGGGTGACGGAAATCCGATAAGATATATAAAGGGAGGAAACCTAACTCGTGGAGGACACCCCACACCACGAATTTTCAGCCACCAAAGCCACGTTTTCGCCTCCCCCATGGATCTCATCTTCATGGGGGAGGGCTCCCAAGAAGCCATGAAGGAGGGAGGCTAAGGGGCGGCGCACCCCATTGATGTCGGCTGCGCGGAAGGAGTTCCCCGCGCCACCGCCGGCGCCGCCGCCCTGCGCTCCTCGCTGCCCTCTCCACCGTCTTCACCGCCATCTCCATCACCAACTCCTCCTTGTATTCAGTGGTTCATCCTCCCACAAACCTCTGTACCGTCCTATGTAAACGTGGTGTTTGATTCTATAATATTTATCCTATGATCTATGTCATGTTTGTGTAGTTTATTTGTCTTTTGATTACTTGGTTGAATGTCTTTGGTTCATTGGAGTTGTATGTTGATATGGTACTGTCCTTTGGTGTCCATTATATTTATGCGCGCTTGGATCAACACCCTAGGGTTAGTAGTATGTGCAAAGGAAGGGGTAGTCTTGCCGGAGTGACAGAAACCTAAAGACGCGAACCGGTTAGTTGCACATATGGGAGTAAGAGGACCATGAACTTAAGGCTTTGGTTGGGAAACCTTAATGCACTGCTAGTATTTACGGATGTTTGCTAACAATACAATCATATAGTACTTGTAATCCCAAGTAGTGGAGTGCATGTATATTTAGCCTCTCCCACATTCAAAACTGTATCAAAGACAATGAACTAAATGTCTTCACTAATTAATCTTGGACAAAGCCATCACAATTATCACCACTTTTCCACACTCATGGTACTATTAGTATATGGTTACTTGGTGTACTTTATTGTGTTAGCTCCCTAGAAAACTCCTTTCGGTAGAACTATGTGGGAATCGTGTATGTGAGAGAGAACAGAGAGATTGAGAGAGCGATCAGAGCGATACCTTCGCTGTGGCTCGACGTACTCGAGCCGGAGGCCATGGTGTGTGCGGCGGTGGTGCTTCCCGTGAGCACTGCGCTAACCCTAATCGGAAGGGGTGTCGGTGGGGTGGCTGGCAACGCGGTGAAGCCCATACAGCGTGCCCTGACCCCCCACCTCTTTATATAGCGCAGGTCACAGGGGCCCACCGTCCATAACGGAAACGGGCGCCCCCGATCAGGGCGCAATCAAGGGGATCGTGGAGCCGTTGGGCTCACGACCAGGAGATTATATCTAACATTCTCCCCCTTGATCTCAACTTTACTTTTAACTTTTTACCTTTTCTTTACTCGTTTCATCACCGATTAGTACATAGAGCATGTTTCATCGTCACAGCTCAATTGCCGATAGAATCAGACAGCCACTATATACTTTTCTGTTTTGAAACAAATCTGTTACTTTTGGGCCTCTGTGATCCAGGAATCATAGGCTTTCCATTAAACCCATGCCGGCTATGTGTTCCTGGAACACATGGGTGGTAAGCCTTTCGTTAGCGGATCCGCAAGCATTTCCTTTGTCCTTATATGCTCGAGACTTATAGTTTGATCCTGGATTTATCTTTCACAACATAATACTTTATATCTATTGCCTTTGTAGCATTACTCGACTTGTTGTTGTGAGCATAGAATACTGCGGGCTGGTTGTCACAGTACATCTTTAGTGGTTTGTCAATACAATCTACCACTTTCAAGTCGGGTATAAATTTCTTTAACCATATCGCCTGCCCGTGGCCTCATAACATGCTATAAATTCTGCATACATCGTGGACGATGCAACTAATGACTGTTTGGAGCTTTTCCACGAAATAGCCCCTCCTGCGAGAGTGAACACGTATCCTGACGTGGACTTTCTATCATCTTTGTCTCCCGCAAAATCTGCGTCTGAATACCCTCTTATCTCTAGGGAATCAGATCTTCTATATGTTAGCATGAGGTCTTTTGCGCCTTGCACATAACGCAATGCTTTCTTTACCATATTCCAGTGCTCATGGCCTGGATTTTCTTGATATCTACCGAGTACCCCGGTGATAAAAGCTAAGTCAGGGCGAGTGCACACTGTGCATACTGTAAGCTTCCAACAGCCGAAGCATATGGTACTGCTTTCATTCGATCGATCTCATATTGGTTCTTGGGACATTGAAATTTCCCAAAACTGTCGCCCTTGACTATAGGAGCAGGTGAGGTACTACTTTTATGCATATTATATTCTTTAGAACCTTTTCTAAATATGCCTTTTGTGATAGTCCTAGCACTCCATTCTTTCTATCCCGGTGAATTTCTATGCCCAAAACATATGAAGCTTCACCAAGATCTTTCATATCAAAATTTGAGGACAAGAACTTCTTTGTTTCTAGTAGTAGACTGACATCATTGCTCGCAAGCAGAATATCATCCACATACAGAATTAGGAAAATATATTTCCCACTTTTAAACTTTGCATAAATGCAGTTGTCCTCAACATTCTCTTTAAATCCAAAACTTTTAATTGTATTATTGAACTTTAAATACCACTGTCTAGAGGCTTGCTTTAACCCATAAATGGATTTCTTTAGGCGGCATCCCATATGTTCCTTCCCCTCCATGAAAAAACCCTGGGTTGTTTCATGTAAACATTCTCTTCTAAATCTCCATTTAGAAATGCCGTCTTTACATCCATTTGATGCAACTCTAAATCAAAATGCGCAACTAGTGCCATGATGATTCTGAAGGAATCCTTACATGAGACCGGAGAAAATGTCTCATTGTAATCTACCCCTTCTCTTTGCGTAAAGCCTTTTGCCACAAGTCGCGCTTTATACTTTTCAACGTTTCCATTGGAGTCATACTTAGTTTTGTAGACCCATTTGCAGCCTACTGTTTTGGCTCCTTTAGGAATTTCCTCTAAGTCCCAAACATTGTTAGAACTCATCGATTTCATCTCGTCTTCCATGGCTTCCAGCCACTTCGAAGAGTGAACGCTTCTCATGGCTTCTTCATATGAAGTGGGATCTTCTTCCATATGAACTGTTTCTGTATTATAAACTTTATAATCACTAGAAATAGCTGATTTCCTAGCTCTTTTAGACCTTCTGAGAGTCTCATTCTCTGGCACATCATGTGTCTCAACGTGCGACTCTTCTTCTAAATGTGGCTGTCGTCGCTCCCTTTCATGCTCAACAACGGGTTGAGTCGGCTCCTGACGGACAGGTTCCGAATCTTGCCTCGTTGTGGTCACGGGTGGAGTTACAACAGGTGCTTGCACCACAACCTCTGGGATTATCGGTGCAGGTACAACAGGTAGGGCGAAAAATGGCTCATGGATCATCGGAAAAGGTGCACACACCCTCTTCTCCTCAAGATCAATTTTCCGGCCTACCATGCTCCCCCTCATCATTTCGTCCTCCAAGAAGACCGCGTGTCTCGTTTCTACAAACTTTGTGTGTCTGTCTGCACAGTAGAAACGATAACCTTTTGATCTATCAGGATAGCCAATGAAATGGCAAGTTACTGTTTTGGGGTCTAACTTTGCAATGTGTGGATTAAAAACTTTTGCCTCAGCTGGGCTCCCCCAGACTTTCAAGTGGCTTAGAGAAGGAACTTTCCCTGTCCACAACTCGTACGGTGTTTTGGGCACCGACTTACTTGGTACTCTGTTGAGAATGTGAATGGCGGTTTTTAACGCCTCCATCCATAATCCCAATGGCAGTGTGGAATAACTCATCATACTGCGCACCATATCCATAAGAGTACGGTTACGCCTTTCAGCTACTCCATTTTGCTGTGGTTCGCCCGGCATAGAATACTGGGCGACTATTCCATTTTCCTGTAAAAACCTTGCAAAAGGTCCAGGTACTTGACCATATGGAGTGTGCCGACCGTAGTACTCCCCCCCACGGTCGGACCTGACTATTTTAATTCTTTTATCATGTTGATTTTCAACTTCAGCTTTGAATATTTTAAATTTATCCAATGCTTCAGATCTTTCTTTAATTGGATAAATATAACCATATCGGGAGTAATCATCTGTGAACGTTATGAACGAGTCATAACCATCCACACTTTTCACCGGAAATGGTCCACATATATCAGTGTGAATAATTTCTAGTGTCGCTGTGCTTCGGTTTGCACCCTTTTTAATTTGTTTTACGTATTTTCCTTTTATGCAATCTATGCATTGTTCGATATCTGAGAACTCTAACGGAGGAAGAATATCATTTTTAACGAGGCTTTCTATTCTTCCCCTCGAAATATGGCCTAATCGACAGTGCCATAACTTCGAAGAGTCATGAGTTCGCTTTCTTTTCTTTTGTTCTTTGTTCGACAAGGAATTTGTTCATTCACATTACTCACAGAATGCACTTTTTCACGCAAGGATAACAAATAAAGCTTATCATGAAGTAAAGCAATACCCACACAAGCATCTTTAAACCATATGGCACACTTGCCATGACCGAAATAACATTCATAACTGTCTTTATCCAAACACGATACACTTATTAAGTTTCTGTGAATCGAAGGAACAAATAAAACATCTCTAAGCATAATATTGAAACCATCAGCTAGCTCCAAGGAGATGTCGCCAACAGCTTCAACTTCTGCTTGAACTCCATTTGCGACTTCAATGTGTCTTTCGCTTCTTTGCAAAGTCCTTGTCGAATGGAATCCCTGTAAAGAATTTGCAACATGAACAGTTGCACCTGAGTCAATCCACCAAGTAGATTTTGAAAACTGTGTATACAGGGATTCATTTACAAAAGAAACTGTGTCTATACCTTCTTTGCCATTATCATCTTGAGCCAATCTGGGCAATCTTGCTTGAAATGCCCTTTCTTCTTGCAGTGGGGCATGTGTCTTTGTCCACTTGTTGATACTGCTGGGGACCTTTGCCATGTGGCTTATACTGTGGGACCTTTGCCATATGGCTTTGAAGGGAACCGTTGTAGTTCCTGTTCTTGTTGTCCTTCACGTAGTTCAAGGAGCCCCCATTCTGGGACTTCAGCCTTTCCTCTTCTTGCGACAACATGGCAATGGTCTTTTCAATGTCCCATTTTTCAGGTGACACATTGTAATTGACAACAAATTTCAAACTGTGGTGGCAGTGAAGCCATCACCAAGTGAACTATGAGTGCAGGCTTGAGCTCCAGATCAGCCTCCATGGACTTAAGCTTAGCAGCCATGTTGCTCATTCTGAGAATGTGCTCCCTTATGCCATGTGCACCTCCATGATACTTTTCTGTCACCAGCTGTTTTAGCAGCTGGGTAGCATATGTCTTTGAAGAACCAGTAAACTGGCTCTTTATCTTTTGGAGATACTCTCCCACAGAGATACACTCTTCAATTGAGCCCACAATAGCGTTCTCAACTGTGTTCTTTATAAATGCCATGCACTTTTTGTTGGTGTTCACCCACTTTTGGTTCTCTAGGGTGTATCCCATCTCCACTGGAGCATGGTCCCTCAACTTTTTCTGCCAAGCAGATTCATCATCAGTTGTCTCTCTTACCGGCTCTGCTGGCCTGACTGGCTGTGGAGCATTCACAACCCAGTCAACCTCAGCGCAGATAAAAGCCAGTTCAACTTTCTTCCACCACTCAGCGTAGTTGTCACCCCTGAGCGTCGGAATGTCCTTGAGGCAACTCATCAGGTGAAAACTTCCTGAAACCACAAGGATATGAGATAACAAAAAACAATTGCATGCATTAATCCAACGTTGGTATAAATCAAAGCATACAACCGTTTGTGCAATTAAAACTATATCACCGTTGGGCAATAAAAGAAATAAATGCACCTTTTAACACATAATAAACAAATCATGATCATGCTATTAACAACGTTGGTCATTTAATAACAGAATCATAATCATCTTTAATATCACTTTAATCATGCTTTTAATTCTAACTTTATTGCTTTTAACACATAATAAATCATGATCATGCTATTAACAACGTTGGTCATTTAATAACAGAATCATAATCATCTTTAATATCACTTTAATCATGCTTTTAATTCTCACTTTATTGCTTTTATGCAATTACTTTTAACTATTTGCAGCGGAAACTTTAAATAAAATTCATAAACTTTATACTTTTCAGAAGCATTTCTGTATACTTTTATATTTCCTAAACAAATTTTCGTTGGATAAAAATGAATAGGAAAACAGAAACAAAATAACTAAAACATGCTTCTGTAAAACAAAAAACAGAAAAACTGTTCTTTTCTTTTCGGCAAAGAAAAAAACGCGCAGCCCACAGCCCTTTTACTATCTGCCGCGTGGTGCGATAGATAACCACGGCCCACGGCCCTTTTCCGGCCCGAGGCCTGCTCAGCTGGCTAGGGTTTGCCGCGGCGCGATCCTGGCCGTCCATCGGGATCGGATGGCTGTCCGCGCATTTCGCTAGAACAAAACCAGCCTCGGCCCCGAGCCCGGTCAAACCCTAGCCCCATTCGACACTCTCTCCCGCTGCTCTCGCTCCAGCGGCGTTCCGGCGCGATTCCGGCCGCCGGCCGCCGGCGACCACGCCGGAGACGGCGCCGACAACCACCGCTCCGTGTGAGCTGCTCTCTCCCTCTCCCCTTTTTCTCTCCTGCCTCGCCCACGCTTCCGCGCGCTGGCGGCCGCCCGTGGAGGAAAACCTCCACGCCGGCGATGAGAAGACGGCGCCCCTGCCGGCCCTTTTGCCGGCGTGCGCGAGCACCTCGACGGTGAGCGCGCCGCCGTCAAACGGCTCGGTGGTGGTGCCCTTTGCCGGCGACCACGTGGCCGGTGAGCTTTTTTTTCCCTCTTTTTCTGTGGCTAGGGTGAGGGTTTTATGTTCTTTTTTTCGAGATCTTTTCTTTGCCACCGAGGGGGTGTGTTCTTCGTCCAGATGCCCCACTCGGGTGCGCATCTGGATCGAGCGGAACTGGCGCGGCCTTGCGGCGGCGCTTCTTTCCGGTGAGCCCGAGGCCCTCCGGTGTATTTTCTTTACCCACTATTTGGATTAGGGTTCGGGGATTCCACGGAGGGGAATTTTCTTTTGCTTTTGCTTTTCCTTTGCTACCAAAAAAAATAAAGCTAGGATCTTTTGCTCTGATACCATTGTTAGCTCCCTAGAAAACTCCTTTCGGTAGAACTATGTGGAAATCGTGTATGTGAGAGAGAACAGAGAGATTGAGATAGGGATCGGAGCGATACCTTCGCTGTGGCTCGACGTACTCGAGCCGGAGGCCATGGTGGTCGACGGCGTGGGCGTGTGTGCGGCGGTGGTGCTTCCCGTGAGCACTGCGCTAACCCTAATCGGAAGGGGGTGTCGGGGGTGGCTGGCAACGCGGTGAACCCCATACAGCGTGCCCTGACCCCCCCCCCCCCCACCTCTTTATATAGCGCAGGTCACAGGGACCCACCGTCCATAACGGAAACGGGCGCCCCCGATCAGGGCGCAATCAAGGGGATCGTGGAGGCGTTGGGATCATGACCAGGAGATCATATCTAACATATTGCTGCAGCACTAAATTTTACTTTCTTGTATTTATTATCTTGCAAAGCTATCTCTCATACCCGTATTATTACTCTAGTATCCTAGATGAAGTAAACGTTTAGTGTGCGTAGAGTTGTATCAGTGGTTGATAGAACTTGAGAGAATACTTATCCTACCTTTAGCTCCTCGTTGGGTTCGACACTCTTACTTATCGAAAAGGCTACACGCGATCTCCTATACTTGTGGGTTATCAGCGAGATACAATCTGGGATCAAAAATTTCGGCATGTCCTCTGTGACTGATCTTCAAACCGGGTGCTTCTCCATTGTGTGATTTTTCCTAGCAAGAGTTGGGAATTTGGTAACCCTCGACACAGTACCAGATTAACCATTCACAGTGACGAGATTAACCTGATTATTGTGACTAATGAATCTGATAGTTCTGACTAATTAATCTGGTAGCTGCTATTATTTGTATACTATGTTAATTGTGACTGGTTGCCATGCTTGGACAACCTAATTAATATGACTCGGCTAACTAACCATATAGTTCATCTATTAATCTGATAATTGTGACTAAATAAACTGCTAGTTGTTACTAATTAATTTGGTGGTTGTTGCTTTTGAAGAACCTGGTACTTTTGACCGGTTTTACTTGGATAACCTGTCAACTGAGACTAATTAATCTGGTCTTGACTAATTAACCTAGTAGTTGTTATAGTAATCAGGTATATGTTGCTTTTGAATAACTTGATAATTTTGAATGGTAGTCACTTCTTCGTATAACATGATAGCTGTAACTAATTAACCTGGTAGTTGTGACTAATCAATCTAATAATTGTGACTAGTAGGTGGTTAACCCAAAAGCTGTCACTATTGTAACTATGTAGGTATTGTGGGGATAATCTCATGATTGTGAGTAACTAATCTAGTGGCTAGGTTAATCTGGTAATTACGCTAGGTTCATTTGGTATCGAAAAACTATACGGTTAGTACGAAATATTAAAACTGATAATGTAATAGTAACTAAGTTGTGCATAATCATCCTTATTGTTTAATCTGGTGATTAAGTAGTGCATATCGGGCAAGCATTTGACACTAATCTGATATTCACTGACAAAAAGAAGTTATCGAAATATACCGATATGATATTTAGTTTTGAAGATCTCGACGAAAGAAAGTTAACGGTGAAAACGGATCATCAATCGAGCGAATGGATGAAGAGATAAATCTGTTCAAAGTTCAAATTGGAAAACAGCAACAGCTCAGAGCGACCGCCGTAGTCCCTCTCGAAGAAAGAATTATCCATACAAATATAGCCACGCAAATGCACGGACCACTCCGCTAGTTTACATTTGATTTGAACTCCAGTGACTACTAAAAACGGTCAGAGATAATGGCGTCCAATGACATTAGGAAGAATGATATTAGGAAGGAGACTGTTTTGATTCAACTCCAGTGACTACTAAAAACGGTCAGAGATAATGGCGTCCAATGACATTAGGAAGAATGATATTAGGAAGGAGACTGTTTTGATTCTTTTCCCGTACATGGCAATTACACGGTCCGACTGGAATAGAGATCTTATCGTCCGAAGATAACACAAGCTGCAAAAGGTTATGGTGCATCGGAGCAGCATGTTTTTTTTGTGTGTGGAGTAGCAGCAATCCACACCAACGATTCCAGCATCACCCCAATAAATATGAGCAAGACATGACAAACAGCAGGGTTAAGATGCAAAGCCTGACGAGCGAACAAACGACACAGCAAACATCAGCAAACCATGTTGGCCAAATCTACCAGCAACGAGGCAGATAATCGTGGTTGAAAGATTTGGGTTAAACGTAAGATTGTTACCAACAAATGTTTTATAACATTAAAAGTAGACAAGCGGTTGTTTTTAGACATTCGACACTGGTCGTCTGCAGCAGGTCGAAATCTTTAAACCTTCCCACTCATCCTTCCTGTTAGATAAGAGGATGTCACCGAGTATTTGCTCCTTTAATGATTGCTACCAAGCTACCATGCAGCTTATCTCAATTCACCAAATGCTACCTACGACGCAGTTCTGCCTTTCTTGGACTTGTTCTTGTTTTCTTGCGTCTTCTTTTTCTTCTCTTCTGGTGTCGTCCAGACGTAGTCAGCAGGGATAACAAATGGATCTTGGATATCCTCCACACGATTGCAGGGGCCTTGCGCTGTCGAGAAGTTCTGGCGGTAAGGAGCCTTCATCCACTGAACCCAGGAGCTTGAAGACGCCTGCGCTGCTGGGCTCTTGCAATTGTCAGGGCTAGAAGGAGGTGTCGTAAACTCTTCTAATGGCTGTAGCTCTTCAAACTTTGTGAATGTCACAAGAACCCTGATTGTAGGTACAACTGGAATAGCAACCTAAAAGAAATAACGTGTTACTGAACTTTGCCAATTCATTAAACCAACAGTGCTGATTCAACAAAGAGCAAACATTAAGAAAATGTAATGGACCAAGAATGTTGTCTAGGTCACATGAAACACAATCTATGATGGCCCCGAGAAGACCAGATTATGCATATGATATGAAATGATCTGGAGCCTACGTGATTCTTAAGATTGTTAGATATGGGTTGGCATATATAAGCTGGTAGTCGGCCCTTCTTCCTCTCCTATCTTACCCAGTCGCACAGTCTGAGACATGAGCCTCCCGGTTAGTCCAATTACTTTCACCCTAACACTAGCATGCCGCATACACTTGTAAACATGTGTAACTGTATAAAGATATATTACATGAACACCCACAAGTGTGTGGAAATTGAAGGAACATATACAACGATTAAAAGATTGAATTACGAGGCACATATATTTTTGAAACAAGCAGATCACTAACAAAAAAATGGACACATTTGAGTGTATTGTGTGGATGAGACAGATTAATAAAGGATCAAATCGTATCGGTTCTTTGATCAACATATTTAAAAGAAGAGATAAACAAGAGCATCATTTTCGAGCCTGGCCTCCATGGAGCCAGTATTTATAAATAAATAAAAATGGTATTTAAACGCTTCAAAAAAATCACCGTTTTGGGTACTTAGATCTATATTTATTATCCAATCTACAGATCTGTAAAGTTTGATTAACAAAATTGGACTATACAAAAATGACAAATTTGTGGCTCTAAAAAGGAAAAAAAAATGTTTTTCATCTCCAGATTTGTCTTTTTTTTTAGATCACGGGTGATCATATATTTCGGCGAAACTTGTATCATACATACCAGGCATGTAGATGTACTCTTATGAATGTTTTCAGAATTTTGGAGATTCAAAAATGTAGTTTTCGATTTATTTTAAAAAGGGCTCCAGTGAGCTCGGGAACCATGGTAGGGTCCTTTCTGCAAGAAATACACCCAACCGTTGTCCATTAGACCCACTCCGGACGCCACGTGAACAACATGCCTCACGGCTGGTTCATGACCAAACCACTCATCTCAAATGAGTTGAGGGAACGGTTTTCACATTTTGAGATACCAGTGACCAATTCACTCATCTCGAAAAAGTTGATAGACCAACAGTGTGTTTATTATCTCTACAAAGAAACTTATAAATGCAACATGGAAAATAGAGCTAGCAAAAATGAAGATGCATGTTTTTGTCTGCTAAAAAGTAACTTAACTAGCCATGCGTGTGACTGGAGTGCCGTCTGCAATTATCAGAATGGGAAACAGACATCCAAAAATTTGATCCTAATACTTCTACTTGCCAACTAGCCATTGCTTTGCATATCATCAAGAAAGAAAAGGGAGTTGAAAGAATATTTACATTGTAGATGCATTGAACTCGGTAATCGAGAGAAGTGACACAAATAAATCTACTTTGCTCCTACTTTATGGTAATCATGTTTCCATTGTTACACGTCCCATGTTCGACCAGAAAGAGTTTCGCCTCATATTTTTATCGTTTCTTTCAAATGCCAAATAATCACCTTGCTTTGCTTGTATTAACATTTATCAGTAAATTTTCCAACAACTTAGTTCATTTTACAAATAACCACATGACTCTACAGAGTGCTGTCAAAGTGTGTACATAGACGATGCATAGCTGTACAAATATGGTAACTGCTGTTGTAATCCTGTAATGGTTTCTAATGTATGTGTGTCTTTCACTGTGCAACTCGTAATGAAATTATAAACATAATTTTTCTTAAGTGCAAAAATGTGATATGGCATGCAGCAGTTTAATTTGTGAAGTAAATAATTGCTGTAGCTCGGTCAAGCAATAATAAACAGTACATTTGTGGGCAAAAAGAATTGCAGTGAAGACACTGCGTCATGAAACATTTGATTTTAGGCTCTTACCTTGACTGGAAAAGTTCGTGGAGGCAGTTTTGTTGTGAGTAGATCCCTTAAACGACGGATTGCCTTCACCTTGTTTGCAAGAATATCAAGTAGTGGCAAGAGCTCCTCAGTCCGAAGAGGAAAGTTAGGGGACAACCAAAGAACAGGCCTTAGACCTTTCTTATACTCGCTTTCTTTGCCACTTTCTTTGCGCCTATGTCCATTCTCTGAAGTTGCAGGTTTACGATAATCCCGTTCCTTGCCTCTTCTGTTCTCATCCCCTCGTATTACATCTACTGAGTGCCTTCCTGGTTTTGTGTATACATTTGACGGAGATTCAGCATGGAGGTCGCTCACCTTCTCATCTACACAGAGCGAACTTCTTGGAGGTACCATCTTCTTTGTCCCCTCCTGCTTACTAGTGCCAGTTTGACCCTTTTTTCCCCAATTACTAAACCAGCCTTTCTTATCCTGTTTACTTTCCCCATTTACAGAGAGGCTCAAATCCTCAATTGGTATTTCCCTCTCCCTTGGCTCAAAGCAACTATGTCTAGGACCTACAAAGGTGTCGGACTGCCCGGCATCTGGAGAATCAATCTTAAGCGCAGATTCCAGCTGCTTCTTCTCATCCTCCGTCAATACATCATCGAACCCCTCACTCTCAGTATCATTCTCATTGCAGGCTGAAAAGAATTCCTCGTCCGTCATGGCGCCAGGAACCCTCCTTGACTTGACACTCACCATAACATGGTGCATGTCATACACCTTGGCCTTCCAAGAGCCAACCGCTTCTGTCCTCTCCTGGCGGCGCCATGTGAACTGTGGAAGCAGCACCGCCTGAGTGACGTCTATCCCGGACGGAAGATGTTGGTCTGTGACATTGCGGTAACCTCCTGCTGGACCTCTGCCTCCGAGGCAGGTGCACCAGCACCTTCAAGCGCGTTCATCACCTCCTTATCCTTGTGGTTGATCATGCAGAGCGACCCTGGCGGCACCTTGCCATCCTCCGAGCCCTCCCCCAGAAAGAGTATGGTCTGGTCAGAGCGCTGGATCTTGAAGCCATCGAAGCCCGCGAGCGTCATGTCCGCGCGGAGGTTGGCGCCACGCTTCCAGACCCTGTAGGTATCGGAGGGCGCGATGCGTGAGATGAAGGGGATGACGGAGCTCTCGAAGTGGAAGGTGATCTCCATGTAGAAGTCGCGCATCCGGCGCATGGTGGCGACGACGCGGGGCAAGCGGCGGCACCATTTGGCCCAGGCGAGGGGCTGGTAGTGGCGCACGATGACGCGCGCGAGCGCCTCCTCCCGCGCGCAGATGGCCTCCTGCAGCGCGCTCCAGCCGTGCTCGTTCTGCAGGCTCCAGTCGGCCCCGGCCGCCATGAGCATCTCGGCGGCCACGGCGTCGCCGAGTCGGACGGCGAGGTGGAGCGGGGTCTCGCGCGCGGGGACGTCGCGGCGGTCGATGACGGCCGACACGGCCTCGGCGCGCGTCTCCTCGGCGACGGAGTCCGCCTCCGTCCGGATCTCCTCGGGCTTCCGCGCCGCGGGAGCGCATCCAGCACGCGGCGCAGGGCAGCGTGGTCCCGCATCGCGACGGCGTGGTGCGCCGGGCTCTGCGCGTACCTCGCCGCGTCAACGCCGGCCATCACGCCCCGCGAATCGGAGGAAGAGGGCCGAGCTCGTCGTGTCGCCCTGATCTGTAACGCCAGGCAACAAATTGAGCGTAACGGAAGGGGAGAAAAGCAGCAATCAAGAAGAAGCGATCGAGGAGGGAGGGATTGATTCTTCGCTTGCTCACCCGCAATATTTGGGGTTTCCCTTCTCCTCGCCTATCGGCTTCTCTGATTCTCTCTCTCTTTGCTCCTGTCTCGTCTCGGTTCTGTTGTACTCCGTATTACTCCTCTCTCTCTCTCTCTAGACTACACCCCAGGCTAGCTAGGGTATGATGGCTTGCCCAGGAACAGGGGAAAAGTATTGGTATCTAGAAAGAGAGAGAGACTCGGCAGCAGGCAGAGCTGTGAGAGCAAGTACAATAAACCCTAGTCAGCTGGCTATAAGAGAGTCCACGTCATCTAAATCCTAGGTGGAGGAAAGAGAAAGGAAGAGAGAGAAGGGAGCGGGCGCTCCAGCTATCGCCGGCTACAGCACAGAAACCAAAACCTTAACGCCCGCATGCAGCTAGCAGGGAAGGCGAGAGCTGGCTGCATGCATTCATTGCCAGGTCTCCTGTGTCTTGCATGCATAGAGCGCATTAGAAGTAATAAAATATTAAATATTCACTAACGCTAATCTAATAGCTAGCTTGTTGTACTTGTGCCGGCTTTAG
Source organism: Poa pratensis (assembly GCA_947311845.1). Taxonomy (NCBI): domain Eukaryota; kingdom Viridiplantae; phylum Streptophyta; class Magnoliopsida; order Poales; family Poaceae; genus Poa; species Poa pratensis. The sequence goes on along the minus strand of CAMZMU010000052.1, from coordinate 83,295,863 downwards.
CTGACATGGCATGTTTTTGTAGCCGGCACTCGGCTACGTTATTGTTCTTGCTCTGAGATTGAAAGGTGAGGACGACGGAAGGGGGGACGAATTCCCTCAATTTCGTCGGTTACTGCACTTATTACTGCATGATTGCTGGGATCAGATCCGAAAAACATATACGTACGTATTACTCCTGGTCGTTCGTTGATGATAAATATATCAACAGTTTTCTCGTTAACTCGTCATCTGCGACCTGTTTGCTGAATTAGATGTGTTTTTCTAATGGCCTTTTCATTATTATTTTCAATACTGTATAGTTCGGGTAGATACATTGCTCACGTGAGTGCCAGCTCACCTGAGCTTGCAAACAGACTTTAGTAAAATATCCTGAAACTGTTTTTCAGGCGAACACGATCAAGTATTATACCGTGCTCGCATAAAAGTTCGGCTAACATATGACTTTCATTGTATTTCGGGTCAAAGAATTTGCCACAAGAATTATACAAATACTATTTGTGTCATGAATTTGTTTTTTTTTTACCCTAAATCAATGGGAACCATTTTTTACCAGACTTTTGATACGAGTACAATAATTTGTCATGTTACACTCCAAACAAGATTTAAGTTGTTTGACTTCTTCGGAATTTCTAAAAAATAGCATGCGCTAACACCTAGAGCTAAAAATACTTGTCCAGGTTCCATACGCATGTTCAACACTTCCGAAGTAAAACTTAACGATTACGCTCTCAGTTATCAGTAAATTTTACACATGTGGACAAATGAACTCTTCCGTGGCCAGTTGGTCGGTGGGCCGAAGCGTCAGGGCGCGAGTTCGATTCACACTTCTACCTTAATGACAAGTTGGGATGGCGTCTCCCACTTCGGTCTTGTTGTTGTGAAAAATGGTATACTATGCTAGAAATGGATAGTGTCCCAAGCCATCGTTATGACAACAAAAAAATAGTGTGTACTACTCGTATGGTTGTACCAGAAATGAGAGCATTTGCTGACGTAACCAAAAAATATGTATTTGTATACCCGCTTGGTGAGATTTGTTCGAACGTGACAAATGGTAGATGTCGTAGTACCGCAAACCAACTCTATCATTTTACTATGTAGGTATAAGTAAAAAAACAATGAATTTGACAATATTTTGTCAAGGAAAAATGTCAATACTCCCTCAGGTTTTAATACAACTGGTACAATACTCGAGTGAGCGTTGTGGCGGGAACATTTTAGAAACTTTAATGTTTAAATAAAGGTACATAACATGAAATATGAAGTTGTCTACAAAAGTACGAGATATTCTATTGTAGTTCAGAGGTTAAATTTAATTGAATTTAATTTTTTGTGTATTTGACAACAATCCACCCCAAACGTAGTACCTCTTTTAGTTGATGGTGTAATTTTTATTTATGAAGAGGTATGATGTGTTCAAACAAAATTGGTGATATGGATAATTGTATATCTTACAAAATATGATGTCGATATGTTACATGTAAATATATATAATCATTAATAAATGCCAGTGGCAGTGACATGGACAAGTTATTGGCTAAAATAGTACTCCCTCCGTCCCAAAATAAGTGTCTTAGATTTTTTTTTCCCCAAAGTGGATGTATTGACACATGAAAATGTCTGGATACATCACATTTTAGGCAAATCTAAGACACTTATGTGAGAAGTGATATGGAAAGCTTGCATGTCAAGATACTAATTAAGTTACCTCTTAGTGGTTTTTTTTCTTTATAAGAAGTATAAATAGATAGATATCAATGTGAATGTCACTATCAAAAACATAATGACGAGGTGTGGACTCGGCAAATCCTAGGTTGAGTACCCCGGGTTGATTGAGGGGGAGAGATGAGCGCTGGTGATCACGACGGCTGACAAGCAAGGTGTTTACCCAGGTTCAGGCTCCCGGAGGATAACACCCTACTTCCTGCTTGTCTGGTTATTGATGGTGAGCTGTGGCTACAATGGCGAGATGGCAATCTCGCTAGGGTTTGTGTGGCGGCTATGAGCGTACCCTAGACGAAGGACCTTCCTAGCCTTTATATGGTAGGCTAGGTCTCAGGTGAACGGTGCCGATGGCGCTTACAAGCATGGCGGGGTCGCATGACCTAGCGTCGACTATCTTGGGCCGCACGTCATCCTCCTTGGGCCTTCCTTGGGCCCTCGTCATAAGGCTGATGGCTTGGCGTGACCCAGGTATCCCCACCGTGGGGTAGTCGAAGAGTGACCCCACGACAGGAGCCCCCGAGTGCTTAGTCGAATCGTAGAGTCGGGTAAAGGACTCCTTCCTCCTGGGCACGCCGTCGGGTTCCTGAAAGAGATGAGTAAAATTGGTCGACTCCGGCCGTTCAGGGCTTATGGAGGATTCCTTAGTCGAACTGTCACTTCCAGGGTAAAATACCGTGAGTACAGCCTTAGTCGGTGATTTTCGACTGCTATTGTTCTGAGTCACTCGGGAGCGCGAACAGCGCTCCGATGGGAGTAGCCCCCGAGATTAAGCTGAATTGCTTGCAATTGAGGTTAAACTCAATTTTTCTTCAGTCGAAAAGCCCGCTCCGGATGGGAGTAAAGAAGGGACTCGACATGTTGGAGTCGCGACTGGCTTTGCGTGACTTACTGTGTATCGGCCTGTTTAGCTTACTGCACAAGTTTCTTCAGCTCTTGGAGCTTACTGTATCTTCTTGCACTCGAATGAGCTGTTCGAGTTTATTCGGCTCTTAGAGCTTACTGAACATTTTTGCACTCGAATGAGCTGTTCGAGTTCTCGATCAGCCCATTGGCGTACTTGCTACGCCTGCGCAGTTGACGTCAGTGCTGACGTTTTCAGGCTCACTGTGTCCGACGGGACGTGATAGTGCGGGCCCACTGTCAGTATTGACTGGAGACAGCGGTTGCCACTTTTTTCTGACCGTTGGGCGCGAAAATTTCGCGGTGTGATGATGGCGCCTTGATTCCCGCGCGTAGTGGGCGGCGTGGCCGTCGACGGTTGCTATCTCCGCGCAACACGTGGACGGCCAGATGATGTTGCGGAGAGCGGTTTCAGCAGGGATGGCCAGGATTGACTGACCACGCGGTATATAATTTTCACCGCGGCGGTGAACAGTTCATCCATCCCCATTCCTTCGTCTCCACTGCTTCTGTTCCGCCATTGTTGTGATGCGTGCTTTGTCAGTTTCTTTTCTCCACCCTCCATGAGCAAGGCCGCGATGAAGAGGGTTAGGGCTGCTGCTGGCGCCGTCGCCGTCGAGGCGAGCGTGATGAAGAAGCCCGACGGCGACTGGGTCAAATCATCGGTGAAGAAGGCCGACCTCGAGGCCCTCCGCGCGTAGGGACTGCTGCCGCCGGCGGATAAGGCGACGGTGCGCGCTCCCGGGAAAGAGGTATTCCCTCCCTCTCGTGAGGGGGAACGCGTTTGCTTCGTGGACTTCCTTCCGCGGGGTTTCGGGTTCCCCCTCCACGATTTCGTCCGTGGTCTCTTGTATGCTTATGGGATTCAGATCCACGATCTGACTCCCAATAGCGTCTTGAGCATCGCGAGCTATTTCGTGCTCTGCGAGTGCTTCCTGGGAATCGCGCCCAACTGGCTGCTGTGGAAGTCGCTATTCCTCGTGAGGAGGAACGTGGGGAAGAGCAAGCAGGTGTACCCAGTCGGCGGCTTCGGCATCCAGGTGCGTGGCGACACCTCCTACTTCCAGATGAAGAAGTCCGATTCCGTCCAGGCTGGCGGAAGAAGTGGTTCTATATCAGGTGTGACCAAGCAGGGCTTCCCGAATTCGCCGCTGATCGCGAGTTGCGGAAGACGAACGCGTGGGCGCACCCGCTGTCGAAGGAGGACAGGGAGGCGACTCAGCCCTTGTTGACGCTACTTCGTGGCCTTCTGAAGAGTCTCGGGCGCGAAACGGGTGGAATTCACCTCATCGCCACCTTCTTCAGGCTTCGGGTGCAGCCGCTGCGCAGTCGCGTCCACCCGATGTGGGCACGTGAGGATGCTGGCAATGAGCTTGAAGATGACGCGGTCGAGGTGAAGGTGAGGAGCATCACTAGTCTCCGAGCCGCTGACCCTGCAACGTCAAGTGCCCAGTCGAGCCACACGGGCCTAACAATCCTATGCCTGAGGTGAGCTTCGTTTGCTTTGTCATGTATTCTCTTCTGTCGAATCCTTTTGCCTTACTCGAACGCTGCATTTTGCTGACAGGGTCGTTCGAGCTACGTCAGTCTTCCTCCGTTGATGGCAAATGGACCTCATGAAGAGGCAGAGTTCCCTGAAGACGAGGTTGATAACGATGAAGTTCCCTCCGCCACCTCTCCGAGTGAAGAGTTGGAGGAGGATGATGAAGACGAGGAAGAGACGAGCGAGTCCTCTTCGGGTACTAGGCACCCGAGCGACCTGGCTGAACCTTTGGTCGTGCCTCCACTCGGCTCTCCACCGCCGACCGAGTTCGCGAGGATGGCCTCCGTCTCCCTGGAAGTGAAGACGATGTCGTCAGGTTAGTCGCATAACCATTGCTTTGTTTTTGTCGAGTGTGCTGTTTCACTTGCGGGTCCTTGAATTGAGTTTTCTTGTCACAGCGACCGTACTGGCGCTGCTGTTTCTTCCCCTCGTGAGATGGAGCACACTTCTGCTCCTATGATCGAGCAGACTGCGAGGACGACCGAGAGGAGGCTCTGGAGGATGACGTTTTGGCTTTGAAGGCTTCGACCTCCGCCATGCCAGAGAGGTCTGCTGATGCGACTCCGGCTGACGCTGGGCTGCTTGAGCATGTAAGTGTTCTTCGACTCCTTCTGCAAGATCTGTATCGGGTGCGCGTACAGCGCTCCCGATGGGAGTAGCCCCCGAAGATGCGCGTGACTAGAATAGTCGGGCGTAGATTAATGTCTTGTGTTTCCTGCAGCCATTTTATCGCCAGCAGATGGAGGAGCCGCAGCCTTCGTTCGCATGGAGCAGGAGAGGGATCAGCTTCGCACTGCTCTGGAGCAAGCGAATGGTAAGTGTGAACCCTTGTGTTCGAGGGGTGCTTCGACTGCCTTTATTGCTAACTTTGCTCCGTTGATCCGTAGGCGAGAAGGAGAGCATGAAGACGCGGGTCGCGGAGCTGGAGAAGTCACTGGGTGAAGCCCAAGAGCGGGAACAAGCTCGGGATGCTCTGGAGAAGACCCAGGTCGACCGCTTGCTCGCACTCGCAGATGTTGTTGGAAGTAAGTTTTTCGGCTCAGTGCCTACTTTGCCTTTCTTCGACTTCTGACGTCTTACGGGTGTTGATTTCTTTTGAACAGGACTTGCGGAGGTGCTCCTCCAGAAGGGACTTCCAGCGAGAGTGTCGGCTTGGCAGAGGCTATTGGCTTCGTCGACCGCGTCTGCGCGTATGCATCGGCAGCGCTGCAGCAGTCGACGGCGGCATTGCAGAAGTCGACGGAGGCCTTAGCGACTATGCACCGGAGTATCTTTCCCAGCAAGCCGCCACCAGCTGCTGTTGACGCACTCGCAGCTCCATTCGAAGGCAATTCGAATGTCCTGGCGAACTTCACGCGCACGCAGACGGTACGCGGCTCCGAGCTCACTTTCCAGCTACTTCTTGGTCACCAAGTCGTGGGTGAGTTTGAGAAGGTTGTCTGCGACTTCCCTCGGAAGCCTGATGGCAGGACCGCATTGGCTGCTAGAAGAGCCGTTCCCAGTCAGAGTCTGTAGTGTAGACTTTTTCCTTGTAGGACTATGCTTATGCTTTTGGGCTTGAGTCTGTAATGCACTTTATATCGTGCGAGTGAACATGCTGATGATGAAATGTGAATTCGCTCCCTCGGGGGTGCAGTCGCCAAGTCTTTTTTGATGTATTGTTTGGATGAATTATGTTGATTCTTTTCCTGGCTTGACGTTGTCAATTCTTGGCAGTCTGATATGGGCGAAGCTCCTGACGTTGCTGGAACTACTGGCACGGATGATGAGGAGGACACCACTTCGGCTGCGCCTACTCGTCGCCGCCGTCAAGCTCCTCCAGCTCCTGTGCGAAGCGTAAATGACCAGAGAGTGATCACCTTCATGAGGAACAAGGTGTTGGAGCTCGAGTCGAAGCTGAAGAGTGCTGAGTTGGAGCTGGAGCGATTAAGGTCGCGGCCCATTGCGCCGTTCTCCCAGCGTGAGGAGTTTCTGCTTGGCGAGATGGACTTGATCAGTCGACAGCTGCAAGGTTGGCCTTCTAGCGTTTTTGCTTCGGCTTCTGTGTCTTCCTGCTATGCTTAATGCTTGGCCTTGATGCAGATGTGAACTCTGACTTGAAGGCTGAGCAGCTTCGAGTGGACGAGCGAGTAGAGAAGAGGCCGCCGGTGACTCACTCGAAGCGCGCCAGTTTTGGTCGAACAAATCCAGAGGTAGTGTACTGGCACGAATGCTGGATCGTACCTGGCGGGCTGCTGTGCTCTTGGAAGGTTGCAGAAAAACCCTCTGGCAGATCAACAAGGTGTACTTTCCTCACAACGAGCAGCCGAATGGACTGACTGCTCTTCTGGAGAGGTTCCGTGAAGGCGGTGCGTTGAAGGAAGTCGTGCACGCTCAACTTGTTACCGGGGCGAACGTGGCGTTGGCATACATTCGACTGCACCGGCCTCATCTTCCATTGCACAAGGTGCTTGACGGCTTGCCTGGAGAGGGTGAATATGCCGATACTCTTCCGGCTGCGCGCCAGATGATTCGGCAGGTCCAGAACTTTAGCGAGCACCTCGTAGGGCCACTGGATGCGCCAAAGGGCGAGCCTGTAGAATAAGAGTAGTATACTGCTGTTGTACAGCGTTAGCTTGTAACAGATATTTTTCCAAGTGGAAATATGAGTGTATGTATGTCGAGGTGGGGGTAGCCCCCGAGTTAGTAAATTGTATCTTGTAGACGTCTGTAAACCTGTATGGCGCAGCCCCCGAGCGGATCGAGTGTGACCTAGGATTTTGAATTAGGCCTGTGCGGCGTAGCCTCCGAGTGCAGCCGAGGTGTTCGAGTTGGACCTGTATGGCGCAGCCCCCGAGTGCGTCGGGTGCGGCCCAGGTTTGACTTAGACCTGTGCGGCGCGGCCTCCGAGTGCTTCGGGTGACGGCCAAGGATGTTGCGAGTGACCTGTATGGCGCAGCCCCCAAGTGCTTCAGGTGGCGACCTAGGTTTTCGAGTTGGACCTGTGTGGCGCAGCCCCCGAGTGCGTCGAGTGCGGCCTAGGTTTGTCTTAGACCTGCGCGGCGCAGCCCCCGAGTGCTTCGGGTGACGGCCAAGGATTTTGCGAGTGACCTGTATGGCGCAGCCCCCGAGTGCGTCGGGTGACGGCCTAGGCTTGACTTAGACCTGTGCGGCGCAGCCCCCGAGTGCTTCGGGTGACGGCCTAGGCTTTTTAGTTGAACCTGTGCGGCGCAGCCCCCGAGTGCTTTGGGTGGCGGCCAAGGATTTTGCGCGTGACCTGTATGGCGCAGCCCCCGAGTGCGTCGGGTGACGGCCTAGGCTTTTGAGTTGAACCTGTATGGCGCAGCCCCCGAGCGGATCGGGTGGCGACCTAGGTTTTCGAGTTGGACCTGTGTGGTGCAGCCCCGTGTGCGTCGGGTGCGGCCTAGGTTTTCGAGTTGGACCTGTGTGGCGCAGCCCCCGAGTGCGTCGGGTGTGGCCTAGGTTTGTCTTAGACCTGCGCGGCGCAGCCCCCGAGTGCTTCGGGTGACGGCCAAGGATTTTGCGAGTGACCTGTATGGCGCAGCTCCCGAGTGCGTCGGGTGACGGCCTAGGCTTGACTTAGACCTGTGCGGCGCAGCCCCCGAGTGCTTCGGGTGACGGCCTAGGCTTTTTAGTTGAACCTGTGCGGCGCAGCCCCCGAGTGCTTTGGGTGGCGGCCAAGGATTTTGCGCGTGACCTGTATGGCGCAGCCCCCGAGTGCGTCGGGACGGCCTAGGCTTTTGAGTTGAACCTGTATGGCGCAGCCCCCGAGCGGATCGGGTGGCGACCTAGGTTTTCGAGTTGGACCTGTGTGGTGCAGCCCCCGTGTGCGTCGGGTGCGGCCTAGGTTTTCGAGTTGGACCTGTGTGGCGCAGCCCCCGAGTGCGTCGGGTGGCCTAGGTTTGTCTTAGACCTGCGCGGCGCAGCCCCCGAGTGCTTCGGGTGACGGCCAAGGATTTTGCGAGTGACCTGTATGGCGCAGCCCCCGAGTGCGTCGGGTGCGGCCTAGGTTACTTAGACCTGTGCGGCGCAGCCCCCGAGTGCTTCGGGTGGCGGCCTAGGATTTCGACTTGAACCTGTATGGCGCAGCCCCCGAGTGCGTCGGGTGCGGCCTAGGTTTGACTTAGACCTGTGTGGCGCAGCCCCCGAGTGCTTCGGGTGGCGGCCTAGGATTTCGACTTGAACCTGTATGGCGCAGCCCCCGAGTGCGTCGGGTGCGGCCTAGGTTTGACTTAGACCTGTGTGGCGCAGCCCCCGAGTGCTTCGGGTGGCGGCCTAGGATTTTCGACTTGAACCTGTATGGCGCAGCCCCCGAGTGCGTCGGGTGCGGCCTAGGTTTGACTTAGACCTGTGTGGCGCAGCCCCGAGTGCTTCGGGTGGCGGCCTAGGATTTCGAGTTGAACCTGTATGGCGCAGCCCCCGAGTGCGTCGGGTGCGGCCTAGGTTGACTTAGACCTGTGTGGCGCAGCCCCCGAGTGCTTCGGGTGGCGGCCTAGGATTTTGAGTTGAACCTGTATGGCGCAGCCCCCGAGTGCGTCGGGTGCGGCCTAGGTTTATGTTGCTTTTTGACTAAAAAGTAAAGGGGAGAGCTTGTTCCATAAATCACTTCATTGATTTTTGCGAGCAGGCCGCCTCATTAAAACCCTTCCAGTCCCCTCAGGTACCCTGGTAAGGGAAAGAGTGCGTCTGAAACCTGCCGCTTCTTGAGATAGCACACTTTGTTACAAGGGGGAGTCGATTAGGCGTAGAAGCGGCGCAGTTGCGCCACGTTCCACGGGTTGTGCAGACTGTCCCTGTCTTCGAGTCCTTCAGGCGGTAAGCTCCGCCGCCAATTGCCTCTGTCACGATGTATGGACCTTCCCACGGGGAGGCTAGTTTGTGCACCTTCTTCTGTTTGAGGCGGAGGACAAGGTCTCCGGGGACGAACGCTCTGGGCCGCAGTCGCCGTCCGTGATAGTTGCGTAAGTCTTGCTGATATACGGCTGTGCGGGTAAGGGCGATGTCGCGTGCTTCGTCCAGGGTATCCATGTCATCCTCGAGTGCTTCTTCTGCCTCGGACTCGTCGTAGGCCACCACTCGGGTGCATCGAACTTGATGTCGCATGGCATGACTGCCTGCGCCGTAAACCATGAAGAATGGCGTGTACTGGGTTGATCTGTTTGGTGTGTGCGTAGACTCCAAAGCACAGATGGCAGCTCTTCGACCCAGGCGCCTGCAGCGCGCCTCAATGGTACTCGCAGGCGCTTCTTGATGCCCTTGCAGACTAAACCATTGGACTTTTCGACTTGCCCATTGGATTGCGGGTGCGAGACAGATGCGTAGTTGAGTTTGATGCCTTGCTCGGAGCAGAAGTCCTTGAACTCTTCGGCTGTGAAGTTCGTGCCGTTGTCGGTGATGATGCTGTGTGGCACTCCGAACCTGAAGATGATCGACCTGATGAAGTTAACTGCGAGGAGGCAGTCGAACTTGTGATAGGCACGGCTTCGATCCACTTCGTGAACTTGTCGACTGCCACCAGGAGATGCGTGTGTCCTCCTGGCGAGGACTTCTTGAGTGGACCCACCATGTCGAGCCCCATTGAGCGAAGGGCCAGGCAAGTGGGATGGTCTTTAGTGCTGAAGCTGGTGCGTGCGGCTTGTTGGCGAACTCCTGGCAGCCGAGACATTTCCTCACGAGTTCTTCTGCGTCTTGCATTGCGGTGGGCCAGTAGAATCCGGCTCGTAAAGCTTTGGCCACTAAGGCTCGACTGCTGGCGTGGTGCCCGCAGATGCCAGCGTGGATCTCGAGTAAGATGGCTTGACCGTCGACTGGGTCGACGCACCTTTGGAGTACTCCTGAGATGCTTCGCTTGTATAGCTCCCCCTTGATGATGGTGAAGCCTTTCGAACGGCGAATAATGCGCTTGGCTTCGACTGAGTTGACTGGCAGTCTCTGGTGCAGCATGTACGCCAGATATGGGCTCGTCCAGGTGGGCTCGATGAGCAGAACCTCCATTGGCTCCTTCTCTTTGCCTGGCGGGTCGGCGGTGCTCGTTGATGGTGTGGAGGATCCGGGCGCGGGTCGAAGTTTGACAGACCGCTGCGTGATGCGCTCAAGGAAGACGCCGGGTGGCACCTGCGCCTTGTCTGAGCCCAGGTTGGCGAGGGCGTCGGCTTCCTCGTTGCTTTCGCGGCCGATGTGCCGCAACTCGCAGCCGTCGAAGGTGCCCTCCAGCTGGTTGTACAGGTCTCTGTAGGCGATCATGTTGTCGGCGATGGCGTCACAGGCTTCATGGTTTGCTGCACGACGAGGTAGGAGTCGCCGTAGATCATGAGGTGAGTGGCGCCGCAGTTCTTGGCCATTCGCATGCCATGGATTAGGGCTTCGTACTCAGCCTCGTTGTTGGAGGGTGTTGGGAAGTCCATCTGTAGCACGTACTTCAGCTTGTCGCCTTTGGGGGAGATGAGGATGACTCCTGCCCCGGCTGATCTGAACTTTTTGGAGCCGTCGAAGTACATTGTCCATGCGTTGGACAGGTCGGGGACATCTGGCAGCTGGGCTTCTATCCACTCGGTGGTGAATTCTGGGAGCACTTGGGCCTTGATTGACTTCGGGTGAGCGTATTTCAGCCCCCAGGGTCCTAGCTCGACGACCCACTTAGCGACTCGTCCTGTCGCGCATTGGTTGGTCAGGATGTCGGAGAGCCCGGAGGAGCTTACCACCGTGATCGGGTGCTCGGAGAAGTAATGGATTACTTTCCTTGAAGTCATGAAAACTCCGTAGGCCAGCTTCTGGTAGTGCGGGTAGCGCTGCTTGGACAGGGTCAACACCTCGCTAAGGTAGTAGACGGGTCGCTGAACAGGGTAACTGTGTCCTTCTTCTTCTCGTTCGACTACGAGTACCGTGCTGACCACCCTGTTTGTGGCTGACACGTAGAGGTATAGCGGCTCGTTCTCCAGTGGAGCCACCAGTACTGGGGAAGTCGTGAGTGTTTTCTTGAGTTGGTCGAACGCGACTTGCGCTTCTTCTGTCCACTCGAACTTGTCTGTCTTTTTCATCAGTTGGTAGAAAGGCAGGGCCTTTTCTCCCAACTTACTTATGAACCGGCTGAGAGCTGCGACTCGGCCGGCTAGGCGTTGCACCTCGTGAAGCTTGGTCGGTGCTGGCATTGCGAGTATGTTTTGCACCTTCTCAGGGTTGGCTTCGATTCCTCTTGCAGAGACGAGGTACCCAAGCAGTTCTCCGGCTGGCACGCCGAAGACACACTTGTCTGGGTTCAGCTTGATCTGATACTCGTCGAGGGCGGCGAAGACCTTGCGGAGGTCGGCGATGAGGGTGTCCTCCTTGCGGGTGGTGACGACGATGTCGTCGACGTAGACTTGGACGATCTGCCCGATGAGCCCTTTGAGGCATGCTTGCATTGTGCGCTGGTACGTGGCACCAGCGTTCTTCAACCCGAAGGGCATCGTCTGGTAGCAGAAAACGCCGTCGGGTGTGATGAATGCTGTCTTTCCTCATCGTCGACGTTCAGTCTGATCTGCTGGTAACCTGAGTAGGCGTCCAGGAAGGACAGGCGTTCGCAGCCTGCAGTCGAGTCGATGATCTGATCTATCCGCGGGAGCGGGAAATGGTCCTTGGGGCAGCATTTGTTGAGGGCGGTGAAGTCGACGCACATGCGGAGTTTCTTCGTCTTCTTCTTCTCCACAGGACGGGTTGGCGACCCAGTCCGAGTCCTTGATCTCTCGGATGAACTTGGCATTCAGCAGTCGATCGATTTCTCTGCTGATTTCGTCTCGCTTGGGCCCGGAAAAGCGTCGCATGGCCTGTTTGACGGGTCTGGCGTCCTTGTGGACTTTAAGGAGTGCTCGGCGAGGTTCCTGGGTATTCCTGGCATGTCAGAGGGTTGCCATGCGAAGATTCTCCAGTTCTCACGTAGAAACTCGACGAGCGCGCCTTCCTATGCGGGAGTCAGACTCGACGATACTTTGACCGTCTTGCTGGCGTCAGTCGGGTGGACCTGATGGGTCGTTGTGTCGTCAGCCGCGTTGAAGGCAGCGTCCTTGGCTGGTTTCTTGCGGGCTGGGAAGATGGTCTTGTCGTTGTCGACTGCCATTGCCTCGAAGTGCTCTTCGACTCCGAAGAATTCGGAGATCTTGCTGAACTCGCGGTCGCAGCTGTTGGAGCGGTCGAAGTCGCCGTGCACCGTGATGACGCCCTTGGGTCCAGGCATCTTGAGCATGAGGTAGGCGTAGTGAGGTATCGCCATGAATCTGGCGAAGGTTGGGCGCCCGAGTATCGCGTGGTACTGCGACTTCCAGTCGACTACCTCGAAGTCGATCGACTCCCTCTTGAAGTTTTCGGGTGTGCCGAAGATGACATCGAGTGTGATCGTTCCCATGGGCGTGACTGCTTGCCCTGGTACTATGCCATGGAAGGTGGTCTCTGATGCCCAAGTCCGTCGTTGGCCTGTTTATCCTTCTGAGGGTGTCGGCAAAGATGATGTTAATGCCACTGCCTCCGTCCATGAACACCTTTTTCAGGGTGTAATCTCCGATCAGAGCTTCGACTACCAGAGCGGCGTGCCCGGGTCGTGGTACTGCAGGCGGGTGATCTGCTCTGGAGAAGTGATTGGTGTTCTGACCTCTCAGGTAGTCGGTACGCGGTGGACAGGTGATGGCTTGGAAACTTGGCGGTGATGAGCTTCTGGTCCTGTTTGAGGGGCGCCCCTTCTGTATCATGTTGAGTTGTCCGCGTGCCGCTGGATATGCGTCCTGGATCACCGGTGGGGCATCTTGCTGCGGCTGCTGCTGCTGCAGAAAGGCTCCCGCCGCCTGTGCTGGATTGGCGACTGCGGGTGCTGCCTGGATGGCTAGCTGCGCGGCTGGCTGCGCTGCGGGTGCTGGAGTGACTATCTTCTGCATGGCTTCGTATATTTTGCGTGCCTTTCGACAGTCCTTCAACAGGTGGTTGGATCCCCACTTGCCCGTTTCCGGGTTCCTGAACATGTGGTGCCTGCAGGGTTGTTCCAGCTCTTCCGCTGGGCTTAGAGTGCGTTTCTGCCACTCGCGTTTATGGCCTCCGTCGCTGCGGTAGCTGCTGCCGCCGCTTCGGTTGTACTGCCCCTGGCTGTATTGGCGACTCTGGTCACCGCCGCTTCGACTGTACTGTGCATGGCTGTATTGGCGACTGCTGTCGCGCGCTTCATCCTCACGGGGGGTTTGGAATCCCGCCGCTACTAGCTCGATTGAGTCGTTGCCGTTGTAACGTGGCTTCTTCTTGTGGCGTCCTTCTCGCCAGTTGCTTGGTCCGGCTTCGTCCTTCGGGGAGTAGTGTGAACTATTGCGGACCGAGTCCTCTCCGTCTGCCCACTGGTTTGCTATCTTCATGACCTCGATCATGTTTTTCGGCCGGAGCCTACCAAACTCCTCGCGGAGGTCGCGGCGGGAGACGCCGTGCATGAAGGCATCCATCACTCGGTCCTCCGAGGCGGTCTCCATGGTGTTGCGGAGCAGGTCCAACGCTGGATGTATGACCGGAGCGGCTCGTCTCGTCCTTGCTTGCATGCTTGTAGTCGACGAACGTCGTCGGTCTCGAGTACGTCCCCAGGAAGGATTTAACGAAGGCTCCGCGAACTCGTCCCACGTCCTGAAGGCGTTCTTGGGTTGAGTGTTGAGCCACCCGCGTGCAGAGCCCGTGAGCATCAGCTGGATGTACTGCATGGCCGTAGTCGAAGTACCGCCCTGGCAGCTGCAGGCTATGAGGTAGTCTTCTAGCCAGAGTCTCGGGTCCTGCTTCCCGTCGTACTTGACTGCTTCTGCCGTGAGCTTGAAGCCCTTGGGCATTCTTGTGTCGCGTATGTTGAAGCTGAAGCATGCGGCGCCGCACGGCTCGTAGTCGCCGTCGTTGCGGTCGTAGTCGAGTTGGACGTGCTGGTCGGCCGTGGATGCGGCTGCGGTCTACCGTCCTTTGTGTGATGACGTTGCGGAGGTCTTCGCCTGGCTGTGGTTGTCGCAGTTGTCTTGCCGCCGGGGCTGCGAGTGCTGCGGGCTCGTGGTCGCGGCGATCTCGATCTTCTCGCGCTTTTTCTGTCGGCGCCTTGTTTACCAGTGCGTCTTCGAGTGCCTTGATAGACATGATCTGCTGCTTGTGGAGGAGAGCGCGCGAGTCGCCCTCAGGCGGCTGTGTCAGCCGCAGGTATGTTTCGACTGCCATGAGTGCGGCTCCGGGTGTCTTGGGGACGGGTATCCCGTCTGCGTCTTCTATGTATGATGACTCGAGGTTGCGGGTGACTCTAGCGCGGTCGCCTCCGTCATCAGGGGCACGCGGGCTCTGTGGCGCCTTGCTCCTTGCGAGACCTCTGTTGAGGCAGTGAACGAGTAAGCGGCCCTCCTGGCGCTCGACGCGTCGGCCTCCTCCTTGCGTCGGAGGAGCTCGGCCTTCTCTGCGCGGAGTCGTTCGCCTTCCTTCCGTAGCAGGTACTGGACCGCCATAAGGTCCTCCCGGGGTGCATCCGGTGGGGGTACGTGCCTTCCTCGACGTGCTTCAGGGCTTTGATTGCCATGTCGCGGGTGATGGTGAGTCGCGTCACCTGGTCCGGCATGACCACCTCCAGTGGGTATGCGGGTTCGTCGTCGTTGCCCTGCGGCCTCTGGCCGATCATGAAGACTTGCGCGGGGTAGATCTGGGCAGCGGGATGGACGCTGCCACTGCTGCTTCCTTCGTCCGAGCCGTGCTCGGAGCTGAAAATGGCGCAACGTGGTGGACCACAGTCGCCGCCGAGGCTCCTTCCCTGGAGTTTCGCGATCTTCGCCGCGGTCGTGAGGAGTGATGTCGCTGTTGTCGACGTGGGCGCGATTGGCTTGTTGACGATCTTGTAAGTCGATGGAGACGCGAGTGGCCGGTATAGAACGACGCGACCTCCGTTGCGCGCGAGGGTGTGTCGACGTAGTCGAAGTTGACGTAGATCTTGGCCTTGCCAGCGACGCGATCGAGGTAGTCGAAGTAGACTCGATCCGCGCGGTGGTCGACGAGGTGGTCGACGTAGTCGTAGCAGATGCGATCCCGTGGTAGCCGGAGACGCTGATGGCGCGGCCGCGTTGGGCGCGATCTCTGCCGCAGCGGAGGCGGTCGGAGTAGTCGAGGCGGACGCGATCTTCTCAGCAGTCGAAGATGTTGCCGCCGCAGTCGCAGCAGATGCGATCTCCGCAGCAGGTGGGGGCGTGGTTGGCGCAGTCGCGGCAGATGCGGGTGCCACCACCGCGGGCGGTGCGATCGCCGTGGATCTGAGTACTCCACAGCTGTCTACGAAGTAGTGCATGGTACCGAAGGTGAGGCACATACCTACGTGCAGATCGGCGTACACCGAGCGGTGGGCCGGCGGGTGGAAGGTGTACTCGAAGGAGCCGAAGCAGATTGGCTCCTTGGTGATGCAGACGTCGGTCTTCAAAGTTGATGGAGCCGGTGCGACCATGGTTCCAGCGCTCGTTCTTTCCCACAGACGGCGCCAATTGACGAGGTGTGGACTCGGCAAATCCCTGGGTTGAGTACCCCGGGTTGATTGAGGGGGAGAGAGATGAGCGCTGGTGATCACGACGGCTGACAAGCAAGGCGTTTACCCAGGTTCAGGCTCCCGGAGGATAACACCCTACTTCCTGCTTGTCTGGTTATTGATGGTGAGCTGTGGCTACAATGGCGAGATGGCAATCTCGCTAGGGTTTGTGTGGCGGCTATGAGCGTACCCTAGACGAAGGACCCTCCTAGCCTTTATATGGTAGGCTAGGTCTCAGGTGAACGGTGCCGATGGCGCTTACAAGCATGGCGGGGTCGCATGACCTAGCGTCGACTATCTTGGCCGCACGTCGTCCTCTTTGGGCCTTCCTTGGGCCCTCGTCATAAGGCTGATGGGCTTGGCGTGACCCAGGTATCCCCACCGTGGGGTAGTCGAAGAGTGACCCCACGACACATAATTTGTAGCTATAAGACGATTATATGTTTCCGGAATGAATTGACTGGTGCCTTATCAATGTGAATGTTGCATGAAGACATAAAGAAAAGAAACGTCACTTTCATTAGTTCATAACACGAGAAGTTTTTAGCATAATAAATTGTGTTGTTTATTAGTTGTTGTTTTTTTAGCTAAAATTAAGATCGTGAGCGTGTATAGAAAACAAGATGGAAACAAAATATACAATGTTCTATGTAGTAGTGTGACTTTTTTCTGATACATAATCAAACCGACTTAGGTATGAAGCAGCCAACGGCGGAGTATTGCGTGCATAAATTTCGGACACATAGCAACACGCATATACTCCCTCCGCCTCTAAATGTAATATGTTTTAGATGTCATGTTACACATGGTGTTTACATACATAACAAAATGAGTAAACATGTATATGAAATGTTCTAAATACATTTGTGTACACAAATGAATGTGAAGAAAATCTAAAACATCTTATATTTTACTCCCTCCGTTCCAAATTAATTGACTTCCATTGTCCACACATGGATGTATCTAGACATGTTACACGTATAGATACATTCACATGTGGACAAATAGAAGTCAATTAATTTGGAACGGAGGGAGTAAAACGGAGGGAGCATCAAATACGAAGAAAATCTAAAACATCTTATATTTTAAAACGAAGAAATAGAAAGTAAATGTCAGACACATACCAGCTGCTCAACTTTTACAATAAAATGCGGCGCAATAAAATGCGGCGGAGACCGGGATCCGCACCCCTTTTTCTTAAAAAAACTGCTCAACTTAACACAGGAGAAAAAAAGAGACTATGTACCGCAAGCAGTGCCTCTTTTTTCTTTTCTTATTAAAAAAATGTGAATGTAACGGGTGATTAATGGTGTAGATCTGGATCCATCCCATAGTCACATGGGCTTGGGTTCAGACTGGTCCCCACGAGTCAGCACCTCATTATTCTTTTAGGCATTGCTTAATTTACTTACTTCTTATTTCCTCTATCATTACTAGCGTGTTGATTTACATTTCATATCACGCTGCATAAAACAGGTGAAAAGATGATAACAACGTGTCTTGTTTTCACACATTTGGAACAAACGGATTAATAAACATGATATGTTTTTACAGTATACGACAGAAAAAGAGTATACACTAGTACAAATCCGGCAAACTCGTATATGGTCGAGCTTGACCATCGCATACAATTATAGCGCTGTCACTATTCATGGGTGGGTGATGTGGTCATCGTACACAATCAAAAACACCGTGTGCGCCATGGTTCACACTTCGCACACGATTTTTATAAATGTGTCGAGTGCGACGTGGACAACTTCACAAAACGGTTTACTGTTGTTACTAAATCATGTGCGTTATTTAATATCGCACACGATTCGTCGTGTGTGTTATGCTTTTATTGCACACAGTTTACAAGTTGAATCGTCTGTCTATCTCGTCCAGTCGCTGATGTTTAACCAAATTTAACTATGTGCGATCACTACCATAATTCTGTCATTTTATTCAAATCACGGTATAGCACATAACAATCACATAATTTATTCAACACTTCATATCTATAAACAGTGATAAATCGCAATCAAATAATTCATTCAACATTTCAGAAACCATCAATTGAGACATACTCCCTCAGGAGTAATAGTTTATACAAGTGAGAATGATCAACAAAAAACAAAATTTCCTTGGTTAGTCTTTGCCTCCAAGATGGGTTCCGAACGATATACAACTGCCACTGTCTTCCGAAGACCTTATACATTGAGACATACTCCCTCAGGAGTAGTAGTTTATACAAGTGAGAATGATCAACAAAAAACAAAATTCCCTTGGTTAGTCTTTGCCTCCAAGGTGGGTTCCGAACGATATATAACGGCACTGTCTTCCGAAGACCCTAACAGTTGGTACTTGTAGTTTCAAAACATACAAGACACTCTTAAGTAAAAAGTGTCTTATGGAGTGGATCAAAACATAATAGGTGCGACGGTTTGGAAGAAAATTCGGTGAAACCATATTGTGGAAATGGCAAATACTACTATAGATCGTGGTCCGATCTGGAGCGAATCGTAGGACCTCTCAAACGTCATCGATCCAGTTTTCCATCGGACGATTCTGATTTCCTTTTTACCTACCGAAAAATAAGCCCTTGTTTTCCTCCCGAAACTGAAGCCCAATTAATTATGTCAGCGACCCCGTATCAGCGTCATCATCCCGTATCACCTCGCCTCGCTCGTTGCTCCCCTTCTTCCGCCACCACCCAAATCCCCAACACTTGCCGCTCCTTGTTGGTCCGATTACTGCAGACGCCGCGCCGATTCGCTCGCCCCCCGGCTACCATTCTTCATGGTGCCCCGCCTTGTGGAGACCTCGACGGATTGACTGGCTGCTGGTGGAGGTCGGTGTCGGAGGCGTGTCATCCGTGGCCGGCAGGAGATTTTCCGGCCGAAATCACACCCCGCTGGCCACACTGACCACTCGTGTGATTCATCTTGATCTCCACGATCTAGGTAATACACAGAAGCAGCTCCCAAATATTTGTACTTATTTCTGAATTTCGCAGGTATCAAATCCATGTATCCAGTAGTCATCGGTAGGCCGATCAGTTCACCAAAAGTTCTAGCCTGATCCTCTCGCGTCTCTCGTCGCCCCCCACGCGGGCGACGGAGACGCCGAACCCTAGCGCCGCCAGCAGCTCTTCACCTCCGCCCCTCCTCTCTGCCTCCCCCGCCGAGCGCCGCCGAGCAAATCCCGTGCGGTGTCGGCGTCGGCGGACTCTCACGTTCCCCCCTCGTGGTGGCTTGGGCGCGGGCCGCGGCGGCCATGACGGACGAGGGGCTCGTTGGCGCGGTTCTCCGGCGGCGTGGTGGCTTCGCGGCTTTCAAGCGCGTCCGGGCGCGGCGCCGCCTTCCGGCGGCCGTGACGGCGGGCGACGCATCTTCTCAAGCTTGGCGTGCTGGTGGTGCTGAAGATCCCCTTGGTGCTGGTGGGGCAGCGCGGCCATGGTCGGCTCCGGTCGACGGCGGCGCAGCTCGCTGCTCCTGCAGGTGAAGACTCGGTTGTGCGCGCTGGGCTGTGCGGCCGTGACGGTGCTCCGGCCGCCTCGCTTTCACGGGTCCTGGCGAGTTCAGTGGTGCCACTCTCGAATCTGGCGGTTGTGCAGCCATGGGGGCTGCCGGTCCTTGATCTCAGGAGGATGCAATCAAGGAGGCCCTCCGATCCCATTCAGTTTGGCGGCGGCCCCGGAAGGTGGGGAACCTGTGGGTTGGCGGGCGAGCCCAAGGTTCTGGTGGTGCTGGCCGAAACCATGTCCGTGTGGACGGGTGGTGCTTGGCGAGTTGCATTCCATGACAGTGGTGTGGTTGCCGTCTTGGAGGCGCCAGTACCCTGTGTGGGAGGTGGAGAGGTCCCGCCGAGGGGAAACCCTTGCCCAAGTCTTTGCTTGGGCCGCGGCGGCGACGTCCGTGGACGTCGCTCCCTTCTTGAAGGCGCCGTCCGTGGTGGTCTTCTGCCCTCCTATGTGCTCCGGGTGAAAACTCAAGATCTTCGGATCGGGCGGTGGCGGCGCTCTGTGTCGTGTTCTTCTTGAAGACACCGTCTTGGAGCTCACGGCGGGTAGCTCACTGGAGGTTGGCTACCTCCGGCAAAGCTTGTATATTGAGCTGCACTCTCGGCGTTTCTTGTTTGGACATCCTTGGTGTGCCTCGGCAGGATGGTGTGTCCCGGGTGTCTGTCTCTGTTGGCGCTGTGCGTGTCTCGGCGGTGTGCACTGTGTGTTGGTGAGCCGGCCTTGGCTCTAGGGTGAGCTTCGGCCCGACGACTTTGCCCGTGTTGACGGTGTGCAGCGTGTGTCGGTGTGCCGGTCTAAACTCGGGGGCGAGATTCGGCCCAACACCTTTGCCCGCCCTGCTAGTTCTCAGCCTCGTCGGGTAGCTCTTTGGTGGCGTCCGCCTCGCCGGAGTTTCTTTGGTTGTTCTTTATCTTTGAGTGGATCCGTGTAGTTCGTTGATGTAAGTTGGGTTCAACACTTTGTATCCCTGCCGCCGTTCCGGGCGTTATTAATTTAACGTCGGGCCTTTTGGCCTTGTATTTAAAAAGTAGTCATCGGTAGTGTGGGTCGTCAGATTGTGTACCTTTCCGGAAAGTCGAAATAAGCACTGCTGTAGGAAGCACGACCACCATCCGTAAGAAGCACGGCCGCCATCTGTAGGAAGCAGGACGAAGTCGAAATCAGCCGGTGCGTCTAAAAGATGGAAGTACGACCAGCGTTTAACAGTAGCATTATCATCATATATGAAGGAAACACGGCTACTGCCGGAAGTACGCATGCCTAACTGGAATGAAGCACAACAACTAACGGAATGAAGCATGCCGTCACCATCATCTGGTGCAGTCTGCATTGTGATTAGATGGCATGAAACCGAAACCTAGAAGCCACATTTTTATTGCATATGAAAGTAAACACAGAAAGTAGGAAGCAACTGATCTTCTAAAAGATGTGATTCGTGGAGTGTGGCGGATGTATAGAAGTATGGTGATGGTGCAGGAAGCCTATATTTTTATCATTACTTATAATTGTAAAACATGTAGTTTATAATTTCCATGGAAGCAAATGTCCATTCGATAGGTGCAAATAATAATTTATGTACAAGCACATTTCAGTTCATTTGAAGCGTGTATAATTACGACAGTGAAAATAATTTTGTTATTGCTGGAAAAATATGCATATTATGTTGGAAGCGGGTTTCCGAATCCTTGTGCTTCAATAAAATAAAATCTTTCCTTCCAAATATACGTAAACATGCTTCGTAGAATCTGACCCAACAAAAAAAAAGCATAACATGAAGGAACAAGGAAGCAATGAGGACGAAGCATGCACGAAGGAAAGAAGCCTAAAGTTAGGATGATCGGTCCGTTAATAACCAGATCTCACGTGATTTACTGGATGAGTACGTGCTAAGCGTTCAAAATTTTCAATCCATGCGTGATTGTTGGAGCAGTTAATTCAAGGAATCAAATAGGAATCCCAATTAATATTATCCTGCAATACCATGTTTAGCACCAATCTGCCAGCATGGGTGTCAACATATTAGAAGACTTCAATGATTAGTCTTTTTATGCTAGCTTTGTTCCGCTGGTCGATTCATGTAGCCACTTTGTCTGATCCGTGAGTTGTAATAACTGAATGATACTCCTTGAGACCTTTTATTAATATAAAAGGTTGTGTGCATCGTCATGATGCAGAGGCCGGGTACCCATTTCTAAATAAAAAAAATGTTTAGCACCAATCCAGCGTGCATCAAGCACCTAAATCACTACGGGAAACCGTCAAAACGCCGACGGCCGTCCTGTACGCCGACGGCCAAATGTCGGGGCCGTCGGCGTACAGCACGGGCTAGGGCAGACGACGAACAGGCCGTCGGCGTACGAAGCGCCGTCGGCGTAGAATTACGTCCCCGACGGCTGCCGTCGGCGTTCTATATCCCGTCGGCGTACAAAGGGCGGCACAACGGAACCGTCCAGCGTCGTTGATACGCCGACGGCTGCCGTCGGCGTTTAGTTTTTTTTTAATTTATTTTCGTATATAATATTCATTTCTTTATTTCTCTACATAATATTTAATGTAGTTGTAATTTATATATATATTGGACCAATAATTGCCCTCCCAATTTCAGTATCCCACCCCCGTAAAATAACGGTTTGAGTTTTCCGGAACCCAACCCTACAACATATACATGTAAAACAAATAAAAACTTTTCCTGGCTCACTAGAGAGAATGTGATGCCGGTGATGTCGGTCACACCTAGTAGTAGAATCTTGCACATTTACAACACACAACACACTTGTATACAATGGTATGTCACAAGCTAGGTTTGGGTGGGGTTCCGACGCTCCGGGGCCCCGCTTCGGTGAAACCCTGAATCCGCTGGAAAAACCCTAACGTTTCCGTCTAACCCCATAGACGTGCGTCGAAACGGGTAGCCCAGTGGACTTTTTTGCTTGGTTGTGTTATGTTAGGCCATAGGAACATGAGAAACCAAAGTCTACCCCAAATCGACACACGGTTCCATCCGGTTCGCCCGAAAGGGGAGTTTTCACCTCTAAGTGCATAAACTAACTAGGGAGAAAGTGAAGCCGGTGATGTCGGTCACACCTAGGAGTAGATGCTTGCACATTTACAACACACAACACACTTGTATACATATGGTATGTCACAAGCTAGGTTTGGGTGGGGTTCCAACGCTCCGGGGCCCCGCTTCGGTGAAACCCTAAATCCGCTGGAAAAACCCTAACGTTTCCGTCTACCCCCATAGACGTGCGTCGAAACGGGGCAGCTGCATGCAGTTTCTGACCATACAAGTAATATTACAAGGTATGATCTTTTCCATCTTCTGTACAGTCGGCGCTAGTGCTAACAACGTGCGAGAGTACGCCGTATTTTCACATAGCAGGCGTTGTGTCACTGGCATGAGTCATCATCTTCTGGGACAACCTAGCTAGCGTCACTCGGAGTAGGTCTGGTCAAAAGCTGCATGACTAGCGTAACTTGAAACTTCGGTGATCAATGATAAGGCGGGCCTCTGCCAGAAGAGCCTGGCCCTCGGTACAGGTTCTGTGGAGGATTACCCGACATGTCTCCTCCGTATCCAGGGACATCGGGGGCACCTCTTGTTGCGTTGTTCGTATCCGCGAGGGATGGAGCATATCTGTCCATTACTGAGCTCACTGCTACACCTGGACCCAATAACGTGGACGCATACTTGTCCATGACCGAGGCTCCTGATCCATTTGCACCAAACAACCCCGAACCATACCTGTCCGTGACTGAGCTTCGTGATGCACTTGTACCCGAGAGCTGGTCATATCTAGCAGCTGAAGAACCAAGGGAGTATCGACTGGTCTGAAGGTAATCGTCCTGCCTCCCGTAGAGGTTGCTACCATCTCCCTGAGCTTGCGGACTGTACACGTCGCCAGCTGGGGCAGCAGCATACCGCTGAGTCAGGCCTTCAATACTGGAGTTGTACTTCCTTGATACATCATCAGCACCGTTATAAAGCATAGGATTATTCCTTTCCTCAATTGCATCATTGTGCCCATCACTGCGTGCCATATAACTTCCCTGATATGTGTTACTCTTGAATGTAGGGACGCCAGGTTCCTTCACATGATAGCTAGTAGTTCTTCACATGGCAATCATCGTTGGCTCTCTCTTCTCCAGATCTAGCTAGGTTCTTCACAATGGGTTCATCTGATCGAGTAACCTCTCTTGCATAACCTGCTGTCCTCTCTCCACTAAATTATAAATTAGGGAATATATTGACTAAAAAAAAGAGAGGATACGCCGACGGCATTGCCGTCGGCGTAGTCTTATCCACTTAACCCACCCACCCCTACGCCGACGGCAATGCCGTCGGCGTAGTCTTATCCACTTACCAAAACGCGCGCGGGCACGCTCCTCTCCTCCACACACACACACACACACACACACACACACACACACACACACACACACACACACACAGTCCCCTTGCTCGATCCCCTCCTCCCCGCGCTGCCCGCCGCCGCCACCTCCTCCCCGCGCTGCCCGCCTACCCCTCGCCGCCGACACCTCCTCCCCGCGCCACCCGCCCGCCCTCCCCGCGCCGTCCACCCGCCCCTCGCCGTCGCTTCCTCCTCCGCTCCCCGCCCCGGCCACCTCCTCCTCCGCTCCCCGCCCCGGCCACCTCCTCCCAGCGCCGCCCATCCCCGCGCCGCCCGCCCCTCGTCGTCTCCTCCTCCGCGCCCCGCCCCGGCCTCCTCCTCCCCGCCCCGGCCACCTCCTCCTCGGGCTGCCGCGTCTCCCGAAGCTCCTCGGGCCACCGCGTCTCCAGAAGCTGCCCGGCTCAGCTCCTCCTTGCTCCGGCTGCCCCCGACGCCCCACCTCCTCCGGCGCCACCGGATGTAAGCCCCACCTCCTCTTCTCCACATTTTAGGAGTAGGATTTTAGGGATTTTACATTTAGGGATTTTAGGAGTAGAAATTATAGATGGGATTTTAGGAGTAGAAATGATTTAGGGATAGATGTAGTAAATAAAATGTTGTTGAAAATAGAAAATAACAAAATGATTTAGGGATAGATGTAGCAAATAAAATGTTGTTGAAAATAGAAAATAACAAAATGATTTAGGGATAGATGTAGCAAATAAAATATGATGCATTTAATTTCATGTTATTATTATTTGGCTCACAGTAAAGCAGCAGAGGATGGCAGATAATGGGTGGATGTACAGTGGCCGAATTAGTTTGGTTGACAAAACAGATGAGTGGGTATGGAAGACGCATTTGTTAGTGAAGGAGTTAGCGCGTAAGGGTTCAGAGTCAGGCGCTCGTGGACAGTGCCCTTGCCCTCGTTGCAAGTTTCGTACACGTCAGGGAAAGGATGATATGATTAAACACCTCTTCTCTCGTGGGTATATGCCGAACTTCGTGACGACAGTCAACTTTGATGAGTACGAGCGCGAGAGTGGCAGGGTGATGCGGCAGCGGATCAATGGCAATGAAGATGATGGGATTAGAAACTGGCTAGATGATCTCCGTGCTGGCGACATGCCAGATTCGCCACCATCACAGGAGGAACCGGAGGAACCTCCAGAACCGGAGGAACCGCGTGAACCGGAGGACCCAGAGCCAACCGCGAAGGCCTTCTTTGCTATGATGGCCTCGTCTCAGAGGCCTCTGTACGAGGGTGCAAAAGTTTCTCAGCTCGATGCCATCTCGCAAGCACTAGCCAACAAGCTCCAGTATGGCAGCACCCGTTCATGCTTTGAAGCGCATCTGCAAACAACTGGTAACCTGTTGCCTGAAGGGCATTGTCTGCCTCAAAGCATGTACGAAACGAAGAAAATCCTGCGAGATCTCAGCATGGATTATCAGAAGATAGATTGTTGTCCAAAAGGATGCCTTTTGTTTTGGAAACAGTTTGCCAATGACAAGTACTGTATCTTGTGTAAGGCCTCTAGGTATCATGTGGTAAAAGGACCCGATGGTACGAAGACGCAGTCAAATGTCGCCATTAAGATTCTTCGTTACCTCCCATTCATACAAAGAATCAAGCGGCTTTACATGAACAAAGAGTCTGCCACACAGATGCAATGGCACAAAACGGGGAAGAGATACAAGGATGAGCACGACCGGGAATTGATGGGACATCCATCTGATGGTACGGCATGGAAGAACTTTGATGCGAACCACCCCGATGAGGCAGCAGATGCTCGAAACGTGAGAATCGCGATAGCAACCGATGGATTCAATCCATATGGTTTGTCGACTACCGCGTACAGCTGCTGGCCCGTGTTTGTTATTCCGCTCAATCTCCCTCCTGGAGCCCTAATGCAAAAGAAGACCATGTTCCTCTCGCTGATCATTCCAGGTCCTGAATATCCGGGGAAGAATTTAAGTATGTACATGCAGCCAATTGTGGATGATCTGAACCACTCTTGGCACCACGGGACGTTGACATATGATCGTGCATCGAAGACAAACTTCTTGATGAAAGTTTGGTATCACAATTCCATGCATGACATGCCCGGGTACGCCCTATTCTGCGGATGGTGTACAGCTGGTAAGTGGCCATGCCCAGTGTGCAGGAACCGACTTGAGTTCATGTGGCTAACGGCGGGACGGAAGTATTCCGCGTTTGACACACATCGAAAGTTCCTCAAAAGAGGGCATCCGTTTAGAGAAGACAAAAAGAACTTCAAGAAGGGCAGAGTTGAGCGTGAAGAAAAAGCGATACCAACTTTCGATGGTGCAGCTGTTGACGCCGAGCTAAGTGCTCTCGTGCCTGCTGGGGAAAAGGCCCACGATATGTGGGATATGGTGTGTCGCACAACTGGACTCACGTGGCAGGCTTGACGCAACTCGAATATTACAAGGACCTCGAACTTCCCCATAGCATCGATGTGATGCACACCGAAAAGAATGTTGGAGAGTCCCTCTTTCACACAATCCTGAACATTACCCCGAAGTCGAAGGATAATGTTAAGGCTAGAGTTGATGTTAAGAAGCTCTGTGATAGGGAGAGAATGCACATGAAGCCTCCTGAAGGCCGTCAAAAGAACTGGTTCAAGCCGCATGCTGACTTCTGCCTTAATAGTATGCAAAGGTCTGAGGCATTCCATTGGCTCAAATTCGTCGTGATGTTCCCTGATGGCTATTGTTCGAATATAAGTAAGGGAGTCAATATACAATCGGCAAAAGTCACCGGGCTCAAGAGTCACGACTATCATATATGGATTGAGCGGCTGCTACCGGTGATGGTTCGAGGGTATCTCCCCGACCGTGTCTGGCGAGTGCTCGCGGAGTTGAGCCATTTCTTCCGCACGCTCTGTGCTAAGCAAGTATGTCCCCTGATTATTCAGAAGCTGCATGAACTAGTGCCGGAGTTGCTGTGCAACTTAGAGACGATATTTCCGCCAGGCTTCTTTACTCCGATGGCACATCTTGTTGTGCATCTTGCGAATGAGGTACTCTTGGGTGGACCGGTGCAGTTTCGTTGGCAGTTTTGTATTGAGAGAGAGTTTAAGTATATTCGAACCAAATGTGGAAACAAAAATAAGATTGAGTCATCCATAGCCGAGGCAACTATCCTTCAGGAGATGGCAGACGCCAGGCTAACGTACTACCCCGATGATGTTCCCACTATGCATAACCAGGCCTCTCGGTACAATGTCGACGAGCCCAAGCGAGACCCCAAGCTCGTCCTCTTCCAGTGTCCCGGTGGCAAGAGCGGTGGCCAACAAGGTATAACTTGACCAATGATGAGCTGGAGTGCATAATGCTCTATGTGCTTATGAACATGAAGGAAGTGACCCACGACGAGCAGGGAGAAGAGGGCAGTTTCCTTAGGTAAAATGGGGAACAAATTACTTTGCAACTACTATCATGATTTCGTTCTAATACGTATTTTCTCCTTTTAGTCAATTCACGGATGAAATGTGGTCGGGAACATCAGATGGACCCAATGAAGCCGCGTTGGACACTCTTTTGAAAGAGCCTGCCCCCGGAAAGAAAAAATTCACGGTTTGGTTCAGGGAAAAGGTAATTTCAAACCTGTCCCTTCTACCTTGCAATTCGTGTATTATCCCTCTTACTAATGCACAAAACAATTTGTACTTGTAGGGAGCTGATGCCAACGTTGTGATGTCAGATGAGTTGAGATGTGTCTCCCAAGGTTGTAACCGTAGAGTCGAGAAGTATGAGAAGTATGATGTGAATGGGTACCGCTTCCATACAGAGCATCACCAGAACAGTCGGCCTAATGCAAAGACTATAAATACCGGGGTCTTCACCAAAGGAGCCGGTAATTATGATTACTACGGAAGGTTACAGAACGTATATGAGCTGACGTTCAATAACACGAACATATCACTCAAGCTTGTTGTGTTCAAATGCCACTGGTTCGACCCTGAGCATGGAACCAAAAGTACCCCTTCCATTGGGTTAGTTGAAGTTAAGCCTTCAACCACCTACAATGGATCCGATGTCTTTGTTGTGGCTCACCAAGCCTTTCAAGTTTATTATTTGCCCTACCCATGCAAGAAAGAGGGACTCATTGGTTGGGAAGTCGTGTTCCATGTATCGCCACGTGGTAAGCTACCCATGCCCTCCGAAGACGATTACAACAACATTGACCCTAAAACATACGAGGGGATTTTCTATCAAGAGGAACAAACCTTTGGGGACTTTGGCATACAAGGTCTTGAGGACCGCGAGGACAATGCACAAACAGGTGGTGACGTAGTGGTGAATCTAAAGGATATAGATATGCTCAACAAGTTACAGAGTGATAGTGATGACGATGATGAGCCTCCACCGTGCGAGGAGGTTCCAATATACAACACTCGTGATAGTGATAGTGATGATAGTGATGTTGATAGTGATGATGACAACCCAGGACTTAACTATGAGAGTGATGATTAGGGGTGAGGGTCTTTTATGTCCTTTTGCGTACTATTTACTTTTCAACATGCTTCTTCTTAATTGCATTACGTCTTTATTCTTATTTACTACATTTTTCAACATGCTTAAAAGTTTATCCTTTCTCAATGCAGGTGATTGACCAAGATGAGCCAAGGCAAGGAATCATCGGCCTCGGGCTCTCGGGAGGTGTAGGATGTGTTCGGGTGTAGCGTGTGTGAATTCGAACTTGTTTGGAGTTTGTATGAATGCTTGGATGAATTTGAATCATGTTTGTGTCATTTGGATATGTATGTGGTGTTTTATTTGATGTTTCTGTGATGTTTTATAATTTGTGCAATTTTAATTGTATTTAAAATGCGCCAGAAACCAGCAGCAAAAAATTTCAGAAACTGAAAATATGGTCAAGTCTACGCCGACGGCATTGCCGTCGGCGTAGTATGCTGCGGGGGCGCACAGGATCGTGCCACGTCGACGCTGGAGGACCATATGGTCATCTATACGCCGACGGCACTGCCGTCGGCGTATAGGTGGAGCAGACGGAGACAGTCAATGTTCCTTTTGTGGGTCCCACTTCAGATACGCCGACGGCGACGGATACGCTGACGGCATTGTTCATACGCCGACAGCGTCCTACGCCGACGACTATACACTGACGGCGGCCGTCGGTGTAGGTCTACGCCGACGGCGATCGTTGCTACGCCGACGGCGGCCCGCCGTCGGCGTTTTGACTGTTTCCCGTAGTGAATCCAACGGTGATGGAGTGGTCCGACGGGATGCTAACTATCGGCGTCCGATGCCTAGTAGCGCTCGAGTAACATTGTGACTCCTTGCTTAGTCAGTACTACTTTTAGAGCAGTAAGTCATATAGTTAGAGCCATAATGGTAGATTTATGTAGACTTACTTTTCCAAAGCACGAGGGGCGTGCATGAGAGAAAGAAGCACTTAAGCCCCTCCGTGACCATGCCTTGCTATTTTTTTTGAAACGAAGGCAAAATCTTTACCTTATTGATTAATTAAGCAGAAGGTGTCCGGTATATTAGTGGAAGAAACCGGGCGAAAACCATACAACAAACACCACGGAGGGGCTTAAGTGCGAACGCCCTCGATGATGCAGAAAACTCGGAGCCGCCGCCCCGACATTCAACGCTCCATCGCGCCCTGCGCAAACCACCTGAACCACCTTCCGGGGCCGCCACCCCGACATGCCACCGCTCGCGCTCGAGCTGCAACGCCGCACGACCTAGCCACCCGCAGTCCGAACTGCACAGGGCAACTACCCGCAGACCACGGCCGCCACACCACATCCGAGGCCGCTGCCTCGACGTACTGAAGATCGCCCCTTGCTGGGACGCATCGACCGAGCCGACAACCTCGCCACCCTTGTGGCAAGAAGCCGCCACTCAAAATCTGTCGAGCCGTAACCCCACCACATTGGGTCACCGCCGCATAGCAATCCGGGGCCGCCGCCCCGACATGCAAGAACCCTCTTGAAGCCGCCGCCTCGACGTACCCACCGATGGGAGTTCCCTAGTGAGAAAGGAAATAATTTCAGTTTTAGAATATCACTTTCCACATTTTTAAATTTTTGCATGTCACATATTTCAACAAAATCATGAAGATGCATAGAGGCATCCTCCATAGCACTACCGCCAAATTGTTCCCTATTTATCAAGTTCAACAAACTAGGACTTACTTCATAACTATCAGCTTTTATCTCAGGTGTGCCAATGGGCATAGCAATAAATTGATCATTTGGAGTGTTTGTGTAATCACACAACTTAGTTCTTTCTCCCATTTTTGCAAGTTTTTATGTGTTTTTTCTAATTTTTTATGCAAAACTGAAAATAAAATATGCAAACCAAAATTTAAAGATGATATGCAAGACAATAACAAAACAAAATAAAATGCTTTGAAGGTAAAGATGGATAAGATGATGCTCACGTAGGTGCAACCTCCCCAAGCTTAGGTGTTTGCACAAGTTCGTGATGAAATTGATTTTGTTGTGAGATATCCTTGGACAAATCCTTATAGCAATGATTTCCCGGCAACGACGCCAGAAAACAGTTTTGATGGCCCTTAACGCAGTTACCTGCGTTAAAAGAGAATGAGTTAGGTTGAGACTCCAAGTGCAGAGTGTGTAGTATAATGAAAGACAGTTTTCCCCACGAGGGGTGACTCGAGGGTTTAATATCGAACTCTCGGGAAATCAGTAGTGAAAGATTTATCTTCTTATCCTTCTCTTGAAAACCTACAAAACAAAGTAAGTTGTTTTGGTCCTCAACCTCACCTAGTGGTTGTCAAGCACAAGGTGTGAGAATGATATGAAAATAATATGAAATGCAAACAGTAAATAAATATGCAATGATGGTAAATAAATATGCAAGGATGGTGGAAATAATAATGGATGATATTTTTGGGTTTTGTATGGTAAATGCAAGATGTAAAAGTGTTTTTATATTTTCGAATTTTTAAATGGCAGAAAATGTAAAGTGGGTAAAAGTTGTTGGAAAAGTGTTTCTTATGATTAAAAATGGACCGGGGTTCATGGTTTCACAAATGTACTCTCTCTTTAATAAGGTGGTAGATAATGGAACACTAGAATTAACATATGAGATTGCAACATAAAAAATTAATAACAAGTTACTAATTATATGGGCATCACGTCCTAACATAGAAACTTTTTGTTTATTAGTCTCTGTTATACTCCACCAAGATGCGAACTAAATCATAACACCTCAGAAATTAAGATAAATCAGGGTATAACATTAAGTCTTTTGACATAAATTTAAAATAAGAACATGCTAGATCTAGTCATGGAGAAGTGGCATGGTCACCCACAACTCCGGTAGCAAGGTATTTTTCTTTATCCCTAGTGAGGCAACAAAGTAAGGCAAACATACCCAAGTGGATCGCGGAACTTCTCTCACTTTCACCGCACTAGCCACCCCCGTTACTCCAACTAATGCACACATCACCCCTCACACGCTCTCATAAACATGCTTGATCAAAACAAGTAAATAGGAACGGGGTACGTAATATGCATTTACTTTCATAACTGAAACAAAACTATTGCAATCTCAAACATATATTAACTCATAAAAAGATCCACCACAAAGGTATTACATAGATGACCGTAATCATGTTCAGCAGCTCATACGGTACTAATTAGTGATGCTCAAAGAGAGGAGAGATACATAAGTTACTTCCACAAACTCATAGTCCAGGTGTGGACTACTCCCTCTTCATCATGGAGACGGTGGAGAAGTCGTTGGAGAAGATGGAGACCACACCGGCAGCGCCCCGCCGGAGTTTTCCCCCTCCAATCTGCAGCTCGAGGTCTCTGTTTCTGTATTTCTGTGTTTCGGTGGCGCTCTTTTCCGAAGGGCGTCGGGAACTATTTTATAGTCGGTTTTAGGTCAAGACAGAGGCGGTGGAAAAAAGATCGACGGCAACAGAGCCTCGAGGGCCAGGATGGTGGGTCCCATGCGACCAGGGAATCTGGCTGCGTGGGCCACCCTCTTTTGGCCCACGGGCCTCCGTTTGTTCGCTTCCTTCGCTCCCACGCTTTGTTCCTTCCAAAAACTGATGCTCGTAAATTATTAGGTCATTTGGACGTCGTTTGGGTCCCTGAAACATCAAAATATAGAAAATAGGGTTTTCTGCCTGTTCAGGGTTAATTTCATAAAAATAGGAAAACAATGCAATATTCCCAAAATCAATATAAAACAATGATATATCCCTTATATGATGCAAATATGATTGAAATATAAGTAAAACAATGCAAAGTTCATGTATGCATTTTACATGCATCAGTCGGCATCACCCCATGCTGCGTCGTCGACGTCGCGCTCCCCGGGCACAAGGAACCCGGTCACCACGGCTTCAGGCGGCCTCCAGCAGCCACCACAAGCTTGTTGCCCCGCCCCACAACGATGCGGCAGCCACCATCCCGACCCGGGGCCACCGCCCGGCTTCCGCACGCAGCCGACCAGCTCCAACCACCGCCCCCAGCTCCAACCGCTCCATCACCAAACGCAGCCACCGAGCCACAACTCGACGTCGACCAGGGAGGAGCCCGGCCATCGCACCGCCCCCTGGGAGCACCCCGCCGGCGGGCCCTCGAGATCCCAGATCCGGCCCGCACGGGCCCATCGCGCCCGCGCCGCACAACCGTGTCGCAGAACCACCATCCTTGTGGCCAGCTCGGCGCGCCCCATCCGCAACAGACCTGCGTCCCCGGAGCCGCCGCTCCGGCGTGCCTTTGCCGGCGACCCACCATCACCGTCCCAGTCGGGTCCGGCGTCCGCCAGCGTCGAGGAAGAGGAGGCCACCCCCACTGCCAGTTGTGTGGCAGCGGGGAGCGCCGCCGCCGCCGCGGCCAGGAGGCCGGCGGCAGCAGCGGCGGGGGTGGCGCGGAGGGGAGAGCTTGGTGGCGGCGCACGGGTGACGCCCCGGTGCCGCCTGGGTGCGGCACGGGAGCGAGAAATAACGCTCTATAGCCAGGCGAGCTGACATTCATGTATTGCTATTTATAGAAGAGATGCCACTCCATGACACTGGGCGCTGGTTTGAGAATAGATTCATTCGCTGCTGTTGCCAGATAGTCAGCTACACACAGTGACCGGGTAGCCGGATGAATTTCCAGCCACACGACATTCATGAGAAAGAGAGACACCTTGATACTCTTGTTTCAGCACGAACTCCGCCGCTGCTGTGCCAAAGGATGGGAACCCTTGAGCTAAAAGATAAACTCCATTGGACTTTGCTAGATTAGCAGCTGTTGAATGCCCAACATTCGAAGATAAACAGAAAAATCTGAGCATAAACATAGAAAAGCTATAATTAAGTAAACTGGCCCCAAGAAGCTTCTTAGTTGCACTCAAGAGGGAAATGGTCAAATCGATTCGGTTGTACATGACGTTGCAAACCTTCCCTCTTGGTTACGTCTTTATTTCTATGTCATTAGCAGGTGCTAATAGCATGTGAGCGCAACCACCTATTTTTGTACAGTGCCACGAAAATAAGATCCCTATTATAAGAGGCTAGGAGGACTAGGCAGTGGCCTAGTGGCTAGGGGCGCGGGTGCGTAACCCAGCCTCCACGGTTCGACTCCCATTAGGAGCGTATTTGTGGAGTTTCTCGTTAGGGTGGATTCTATCTTAATAAAGATATCCTGCGTGCTATGCCCTTGGATCTTTTTATTATTATTATTATAAGAGGCTAGCTAGAGTTAAATATGGAAATATATTTTAAAAATGCATCTAGTCCAATGAAGAACTTGTGCAACAAAATTAACCAATTCATCAAACAGTACTATTACTTGGAGCAAAAAGGGCATGCGAGGCCAGCCAGCGACAAGAACTTGCAACAAGGTTAACTAATTTGGCAAACAGTACATTGCCTAGGAGAAAGAAGGCATACACGGTCAGTCTAACACAAGAACTCGCAGAACAGAATTAACCTACCTAGAAAAAAGTACATTCACGTGAAGCGAATAGGGCATACCAGACAAAAGATCTAAACATATCTACACAACTGGATCCGTTATAATTTGTTGAACTAATGAAGCAAAAAATGCACATGCATCCAGTCCAACACATGCTTCGCTGCAACACAACAAAATAAGCTGAAACTAATTAATTAACATATCTAAAAATATGAATCTGTTATAACCATGTTAAACTAGTCTAGAGTATGTATATTAAAACCAAACAGATAAACTAAGTATATTCGCGGAAATTCGTTTCGGGTGGTGCTGCCAGATGCACACACTATCTGGACCATCGACGTTTCTAGGGATCCGAGCCGGCGTTTGTATTTTCTGGTGTATTCACGCTGTATCTCTGCCATCAGTTTTGCAGGTGGCCCGCCTCAACAGTACACATCATGGACCGCGTCGGCGTTACGTTATAGTCGGACCTTATTTCCTGCTAACTTTCTGTACCGCGACACAACATTGTGGACCAACGATTGCCGTCCCATTTACTCCGTCCCCAACGCCCACTTCCCCATTTATCTTCCAATCTCCCGATTCCCCAACTATGCAAGAATCCAACAATAGTGGAGTATTATATTTCTGACAACTGATTGAAATAATCTTCTATAATTACTATGAAAGCGTTTACCCCTTTTTATAGCTCCCGGCAGCCAGGCTTCCCTCCAGAAGCCTCCACGGTATATGCAAGAATCCAACAATAGTGGAGTATTATATTTCTGACAACTGATTGAAATAATCTTCTATAATTACTATGAAAGCGTTTACCCCTTTTTATAGCTCCGGCAGCCAGGTTTCCCTCCAGAAGCCTCCACGGTTACGAATTTCGAATTCTGTGAGAGAGCACTATGAATGCAACCAGCCGTTGTAGCTACCAACAGCCACCTACTGATGTTTGTCTCCAACATTTTCCTGGCACCATGGAACATCACTGCATTTTCATTTTTCAGTTTTAACTACAGCAATAATCCGATCTAATCTGTATGCGGCATCAAACAGCATGTCTGAGAAGTACAACACATGAACCATGTTCAGTATGAGGCATCGACGTCAACTAATCTTCCCAACAAACAGGCACCACGGCATACAGTGCTGCCCAATGTCCAAATTAAAAATTGTACATTTCATCCATTACCTACTACAATCTTACGCACCACACACTAACCAGTCATACAGACTGAAAATTACCTAATCGGATACAGTTTCTACACTGTCAAACAGCTTGCTTGCCACAGGTATTTTTCCTGTGGCCAGTAACACCACATTTCGTGCATCTACCAGGTTTCCGTGGTTGCTTCGGCATGTCCCCCCGCTGTGGACACGTCGTTCGTTTGTGTCCACTGCATTTGCAGATGGTACAAAACCGTGTCCTCTTGCTTAGCCCTGCAGCCCTCGGCTCATAAGGCGCCCTGTCCCTGCTGGTCGTAGGCCTACCAGCGCCACGCATCTTCAGGGGTGCTCCTAACCCAGCCAGATTGCCAATCTCTGGATCAACAACAGCAGCGGGAGGAACCTCAACCGACTCCTCCCGCTCTATCACTGAAACGGTAGCATCCGCGGGCCTGTCTTCCAGACCTAATCCATCTCTCTTAGCATCGAACGGAGCCATGACAACCATGTCTGCCCTAAATAGCTCAGTTAGCCTTTCGAACGCCTCGACACTCGCATCTCCCAGCCTGACAAGCTCCATCGCTTGCATGTAGATGGTAGAGTGCCTGTAGGTGAAAGCTTTCGACGGACGATTGTCATTCTGATACACAGCTAAGTGTGCTGGCAAAACATCCCTCGCGTCCCTGGTCTACCGTTTCATCACATGGCTGTCGGGTATCTTGTCCACTCCCAGATAGTCCATCACCTGAAAAAGCAACGAGCAAAACAGGCTTACTGCCAGATAGTCCATTATTTACTACATGTACATGCCACATACCAGCTCCCGGAAACAGAAACACATAACTAACAGGGGGTAAGGAAAACAAAACCTTCAGTGAATGGCAGCACAAGATCCCCATGTGCTCGTACAAACCACACTCGCATTCGAAGAAGAAATCGTCCTTTCTGATTTTAACTTCAAAAACAACCCTGCTCCACTTCTCTCTTTTTTCCGGCTTTATGTGCTTAGCCAGATAAACTCTGTCTTTTTCCTTCTCCTCAATGCGATACGCCCTGCAAGATATAGGTTCTGCCCAAATTGCTCAAACATTGCACGTGTGTAAATCTTGCTAGCATGCTCTTCGATCGGCAAGTTCACTCTGAGGACAGCTTTCGCCTGATCAGGACAATGTTCGAGACAAACAATTAGATGTACGAAAAATGCAAGCTAACTCATAAGACCTTGAAAACGTAAGGTAACATATGACTGCAAACTCACTATCTTAGTTCGCTTCTCCTGGTAGCATTCATCTGCCTCCCTGTCATGCTGGAGCCTCATGTAATGCCGGACAAAAAGATTCATAGGGCAGCCGGGCGGCACGTAATTCTTCAGCATCATATTGGCGCTCTCGCTCCGTTGAGTGCTTGTCATCTTCGCGCAGAAAACCCCCTTGAAGTATGGCTTAGCCCACTTATGGCGCACCTCATAAATCTGCGTCAAGAAAGGGTGATCCTTCAACGCGTATTTCTCCACCAACAACGACCATGCCTCCTCGAACTCGCTCGTTGTGATCATGTGGTTCACCACTTTGTGAAACTCCGCCCTAAACTCACTCTTCTTGCCGTACAACGCCCCTAGGTTCTCTTTTGCCTTCTTCAGCACGTGCCATTTGCACCAACGGTGCACTGTCCCTGGCAGCACATTCTGAATGGCCACCTCCATGGCCCTGCACTGGTCTGCACACACCAGAAAAAAAACACAACAAGAACCTTGTTCAGAATCCAGCCCCTAATTATGGATATGTTTTTTTAAAACCATCAGTATACACCCTTGTAATATCTACCTGTCAATATGGTTCTTGGTGCCTCCCCCCATCATCCTAACAAACTCGGCAAAAACCCACTCAAAGCTTTCTGACTGCTCGTCCCGCAGCAACACCCCTCCTAGGATCACACTCTGGAAATGGTTATTAACACCCACAAAAAGCCCGAATGGCATGTCATACAAATTGGTCCTATATGTGGTGTCGAATGTAATCACGTCACTGAAAAATTTGTACTGCATATGGCTGGAACCATTAGTCCACATTAGGTTTTTAATGCGGCTGTCCGTGTCAGCCAAAACCCTGTAGGTGAACTCCTTATCGGTCGCACCGATCTCTGCAAACACTTCCATAGTCTTCCGCACGTCGTCGTCCGCCTGCTCTTTGCTAATCTTCCCGCACAGATTTATCAATGTTCTTTTTGTGAAAGGGACATTACCAACCCCTCCAAAAAAACTACCGACAATGCTATAAAGTTTCCCTACATTTATGTTATTCTCCCTTAGCTGCCGCACCAAATCCTTTGTATACGCATCTATGTGTTTGTGTGACGGCCAGAAAACTTTTTCACCGTAGGTTGCCGAGAGGGAATGGTTGTGAGTTACCCGTTGTTCGGTTATGTACCACCCACTGTCAGGGGTTCTAAGCAGACGGATCATGGCTGGGCACTCGCACCTACATGACCGAGAATTGTCCTTCTCCGGCTTCCCCTGTCAGCGCGCACAAATCACAGATTGTCAGGCCCCACACTTCAGTACTGTAAAAAGATTTTCTTACTGAACCAGGTGAATGTGTTTTGGGACATACCGAGCAGCCGCACACGATCTCCTGCATTGTCTTAGTACGTTCTGGGTTAAGCCTGCTCCTGCCATACCGAATTCCGAACCCATGTTCCCAAGAATACAGATTGTAGAAAGCATATGCCTCGCCAAGCGAGTCGAAGGTCATCCCCGGAGCAGGCTCAACAATGTGATCGCCCATTTTCTCAGGGTAACTTTTTATTGACCTCTCAAGAGCTCCCATTCGCGCTGCACAAGGAGTTCGCTCAGCAGCATTCCCTCCAATCCTGACTCTGCTCAAACAAATCGTCAAATCATAAACAGAAAACAAAAATAAGTTCATTGAGCCCCATCAACCATTGACGCTCCTCACCTTTTTGTCCAGCCAGGAGCTTCAGGATTGACCCTTAGTGTGGACTGCTCCGAAGTAGCAGGTCCTTCGTCAGTACGAGCCCTCTTCAACGGCGCCGAGTTCGCCGTCGACTTTCCGAATCCCTCAGCGCCAGCTGCACCCCCGCATTCGCCGCCGCTTTCCCCAAATGAGGAGGCGGCCTGCTTCCGCGGCATAGACTGCCCGACGCTGTCGACTTCTTGCCCATCTACATCGCCCTCCACCCCTGCGACGACGCTAGCTTCACATTCATGCGCCAGCTCTCTCCGATGCCGCAACTCCAAAGCAGCGACCTCTCCTCCATTGGATTCATGTAGCGGATCTCTTCCCACTATGGCTTCGTCCCTGCTGGCGGCCAGTACCCCCACTACACCCTCCGACCTCATGACAACAACGTATCCTGGATCCACCTTTCCAAAGTTATCCGCACAATCCCCAATCTCCAACCTATGCGACCAAAATTTAGCGCCCAATCAAAGACCAATGACTCCCCCTAATTTTTTCCCCGTAACGAAATGGATCGGAAGCAAGGGGGGCAAATCTATTTACCTCTCGAGCGGGAACGCCATGATCTCGAACGCGGCGACTAGATCCGCCCAGGCTCACTGCTTATCCAATCCCCACGGCAGCGCACCGCGGCCCGCCGCCGCTTGTTTCCAGTTCTCCGCCGCCGCAGCACGGGGGAGACGCCGCCTAGTCTGTCCTGCCTTATCGAAGGGGTAGGGGGATTCCGGGAAGGCGACGTCGGCTGGCCGTCTGTTAATGGTCACGGCGGAAAAATTATGTACTACAGGTCCATAATTTCAGCTAACATCCTGGACTCGCGGAACACAAAAAAACTTCGCCACGTCGCCCCACCCGTTACCTGCCGCTCTATTTATTACGCACGTACGTGCATCCGTCCCACGTATAACAGATTTTCCATAATTCGCCCACACTGCCACCACCAGATCCCGATGCACAAATGACCGGTCCAGATTGTATGTGCATCTGGCAGCACCAGCCAAATCGCCCTCTCCGTATATTCGGCCTTACTAAATGTGCTAATGAAACTAGATCGGTCATATAATTAACAACAAGCATGTTCATGTGAGAGAATACCTTCCATAAGGGAGGAGCCAATGCACAACACGTGCGGCCTTCAACCCCAAAGTATGACGATGACGATGCCACGGGGAGGGCGAGGCTGAGCCGGGCTCGCCGGGGGTATGCAAGGCATCTCCGTTCATGGATCCGCACGTGAGAAATGCGTAGTATACAGAAAAAGCGGGAGAGGTCTAGGTTTCTACTCTCCACTAGGTGAGTATGCGTGTTCCCCAAATGGAGAGACAGCTGTCGAGTGAAAGTGAGACTGGATGGGTGTTGCTGGTCCAAATTTATACAAGAGACATAATAGGGTTGAGAATAAATGGGCCCCAAATAGGCACAATCGTGTACATTGTCCAACATTCGGACATGGTTTTTCCTATTGTAATCGTGTGCATACATATTCCGAGAGTGCTACATATATCTCTACTTCATTCATCTCGATAAAACTGGAAGTTCTATTACAACAGATATTAGGATAACCAAAGTAGCTAAAGCATAAAGGAGAGGACTGTCCTTGTCATGAATATGACTTCTGATTTTCTTCAACTTCAACTTAGTCTCTTTAGCGTTTCTCTTGTTCTTGTGGACAAGATCTGCGAATTGCAGCTCCATCTCCATCTTCTCGTTTTTTAGCCTTTTCGCTTTTTCCTCAGCTTTCTTCTTCTGCCCGACAACAATGTGTAGATCCTGTAACAGGACACTCATTTTGGCTTCCATAGACTGCTTAAAGTTGGCATGCATTTTGCAGTCGCAACATCTAGGAACCTTTCTAAAGAATGATTCAAGATAAAATAAAAATTACCCCGAGCATGAAGCAAATAGCAAGCTAGAAGCTAAGATCAAATGTATCTCGTCCGAGTCTGTGTCGCTGGTGATCACCTCGATCATGTAAACCATGTTGACGATAGGCTTTGTGCGCTGCGAGAGGGGTGAGACGAACGACGAAGGGATGGAGGACGACAACGGTTAGAATTGGAGGACCTAGCAAGCAACAACAAAAAATCGGTATTTAAATGTAAATGTCAAATTTCACTCAAGCCAGACACAAAACAACCATGTTGGACGGTCTCAACTTATTGCACACAAAGAATGGGAAATAATCATGTGTGATTACGCACATGTGGACACGATACTATCCGGTTGCACACAATTAATTCATTTTTTACAGGGGTACTACTGAATTTTGCTAAGAATATACATATAGAAAATAATACATAATTGAGATTCCATTAAGTTTTGGAGGGCCCCATTAAAATATTTCAGCCCTTAAAGACAAAATATATGTAAGACTTCAACTAAATACACTAGAGGTTCTCCTCGTCATATGTTTCGCCGTCGGTGTCATAATCCACTTTGTCAGTGACATCGTTGTTTTGACGGGTGGCTAGCCAGAACAAGATGCCTTGGCAGCATCGGCCTTGTGCCGCTTCGCTGGTGGAGCACCAGAAACATTGAGTTCCACCTTGAGGCGCCGCTACCTATGCAGACGTCCTATATTCTTCTGCATTGCACGACAAAGTGGACTCATGCACCAACATGTGCTACTCCAGCTCCTGCCTCCGATCGAGCTCCTCAAAATAATTTAGATCAACCGATGAAGATGACCCCGAATCAGTGTCGTCATCGTCGACCGACGTCTCTGTGCTAGAGATGGACGATAACGAGCTGAGATAGGAGGGAACGATAGACGAGGAGAAAGGGGAGGTCGCGACCTAGGCAGAGTGTGAAAACAAGTGATTTGATGTGCCTAGTGAATGTGTAATGAATTTATTTTTTTATGAATTGATTTAAATTTTGTATAAAAGCGTATTTGTTATCTTACTTGAGTCTGCTTGATAGATAGCATACCTCCAACACGTCAATCTAGTCAATGAGAAGAGTCGGGTGCCAAAAAAAGGACGGACAAATGTTGGACGCCGACCTGCCACCCAAACGGACTGAAGCATACACGTTTTGGGTCCGAAATGGGTCGCCCGTTGAAGTTGACCTAAGCTGTTCGGTGTTTTTATTTTTAGAGAAACAATGAAAATTCAATCTTTTTAAAAAATGATCCTACTTTTTTTTAGAATAGGATCCTGCTCTTGTTTGTTTATGAGACCATTCCCGCCCGGCCCAGCATCTTCTTCCTTTTAATTCTTCTTCTGCAATCCTTTTCGGCATTTCTCTCTCATTTGCAGCCCAACATATTTGCCCGCCCGTCAAATTCGCGCATTCCATACGGCCACTCCCGTGTTCTTAATAAAAAAGAAAAAGGAAATGTGGCCACTCCCGGCGATTGTGGCAGGCCGCCTCGCCGCCGTCCGAGCGGACCCCTGCGGCGTCCCGCTCCCTGTCTTCAACTCCCTCCTCTCCGCCGTCGCCTCCTCCGACCCCTCCCACGCCCATCTCCCGCTCCACCTCTTCCGCCGCCTCCTCCTCCCTCGCCGCCGCCCGGACGCCTTCACACTGTCCTCCCTCGCCCGCTCCTTCCTCCACCTCGGCTCGTCCCGCCCCCACGCCGCCGCTTCACTCCACGCCTTTTCCCTCCGCCTCGGCCTCCTTCACGCCGACCCCGTCCTAACCAACTCCATCCTCCTTCTCTATCTCCGATTGTCCGACAGCGTCAGCATCACGCTCCACCTGTTTGACGAAATGCCCCTTCGCACGGCCTCCACATATAACACGCTTATCTCCTACTCTCCCGCAGGCACCGATATCCGGTTCTTTGTGCGTCACATGCTCGCACAGAGGCTCACCCCTGACAGGTTCACGCTCTCGGCACTTCTGTCTTCATGCACGTCCGGCCACGAGGGCAGGGAACTGCATTGCTTCGCTATGAAGGCTGGGATGTGCAGTGATATTGATTTCCATGTTAGCAGCGGACTCGTCTCCATGTACTGCAGGGTTTGCAAACCAGGACTTGCACGACGAGTTTTTGACAGAATGCAGCAGCACAGGAATGTCGTTTCCTGGACAGCGATGGTGGGAGGGTATGCAGAGAATGGGATGTTTGAGGATGCGGTCAATGCTTTCCGGGCAATGTGGTTGGTCGATGCTATTTTTCCAAATAGGGTTGCGTTGATTAGTGTACTCTCTGCTTTTGACGACCTCATGGGCTTGGCACAGGGTAAGCAAGTGCATGGTTTCGCGGTAAGGATTGGGCTATATGGGGAGGTGTCTCTCAACAATGCTTTGATTGATATGTATGCAAAGGGTGGAGCCTTGTGTTATGCAAGGCGCGTTTTCGATGATGATACTTGGCGCAAAGATGTGATCTCATGGGGTTCAATGGTATTGGGTTATGGCCTTCATGGTATGGGTGCGGAAGCAGTTTCCTTGTTTGATCATATGCATGCTTCGGGGGTTAAGCCGGACAACATAGTTGGTCTGGGCGTGCTTTCAGCTTGCTGCAGGGTGGGTTTGTTGTTGAAGGGGCTAGAGATATACAACTCCCTGGTGAACGAACACAAAGTTCATCCAACCGAGGAGATGTGTGCCTGCATAGTTGATTTACTGGGACGTTCTGGGCTGATTGACCATGCCCTGGACTTCATCAAGTCAATGAGTGTAGAGCCAGGATCTAGTGTATGGGGAGCACTTCTGGATGCCTCTGTTATTCACAGTAACAAAGAAGCTCAACATTTGGCTTGCAGGTCTCTTCTTAGATTGGACGAAGGGACCCCATCAAATCTTGTCCTAGTATCAAACCTACATGCCTCTTCTGGTAGGTGGGATATTGTTGAAAAAGTGAGGGCAAAGATTAAACAGGGAACATTAAAGAAAACATCTGGCCGTAGTTGGGTAAATCCAGAAACATAGTGATACATTCATTCCTGAAAGGAATTGTTCATGGCCTTTACAGTGTTTTCTGAGCCG
Source organism: Poa pratensis (assembly GCA_947311845.1). Classification (NCBI taxonomy): domain Eukaryota; kingdom Viridiplantae; phylum Streptophyta; class Magnoliopsida; order Poales; family Poaceae; genus Poa; species Poa pratensis. The sequence continues at coordinate 83,253,254 of CAMZMU010000052.1, read as the reverse complement.
TACCAGAACACGTAAGCTGGTTATGCTCTGGAATCAATGGCATTGTACACATCAATACATGTTGTACAGCTACTGGAACAGGCTGCATTGGCAGTTCAAATAACAAAGCAGTTGAAACTGCTGTATTCTTGTATTAGTGGTTATTAGAGCAAACAAAATGCCTTCTCTTCAATGTTCATTCTTCCCTTTTACCAGGTAAATATAACTTCTTAGAGGTTCGTTGTTTGATCTAAAATTGTTTGGTCGCTTCATAATGTACAGTTGTACACTGCTTAATGAACATTGCACTTGAAAAATCAAGACAACTTGCTACTTCGTAGTGGTCTAACTCTGATTTTGTAAGAGTTTTTTTTTGCAATCTCAAAGAAGGTTGTTTTACATTGTTTACATCAACCAGGGAAACATTTAGCCTCAGAAACAAGTGAAAGAACCACTTTTTGTACAATCACAATCTACTGTTAGCATGTTAACCAAACATACTCACAGTCATACTATCATTATTTTTTTTAGAACTTTCATACTATCATTATTATCAGTTTCATAGACTATAAAGGTATGAAATTAGAATCTATGGCTCAGCTGATCAATTATGGCACGTCTTTTCCCTCCCACATCCAAAATAACTCCAAGGAAATAACAGAAAAGATCAACCCTCGCCGAACTAATTAGTAGAAAATTTTATGTTGTCCCAAGAACTTCGTCCCATTCACAAATTTCTATACATGCCCCCCGTCGCCCCTCCAATTCGTAGTTCTCCTAGTCATCACCATTGTATGTAACTGCACGAATCTTGCTACTGCTACCAATCATCTTCATTTCAGTTGACAGGGTTATCAAGGTGATGCAGGTCGAGTGAGGTAACGCAGCAGAGGGCGTGGTACAGGTTGAACACAGTGGTGGAGGCCCAGGTCGGGGCGAGCCAAATGCCTGGAGCATGATGCGCCTAGATACGATTACACGATGTGCTGGGGTAATATGAATTTGTTTTGCTAGTGGTAATGCAGTTGCATTATGTAAAATGCAACGTTCACTCAAAATTGACCTTAGCAGGGTACAACATTGCTTAGTACTCCATGAAATAAGTGTCGTGGAAAGATTTGACTTATTTCGGAACGGGGAATATTATTTATAGTCAGGGTTTGTTAATGAGATTACGGCCTTTCCCTGTCGGTGGTGTTTGAACTTTGGATGTGTCTTTGAGTCCTTTATCTATATATTTGCCGTTAGGCCGCGAAATACAACAAGCTCAATTCATGGTTTGCAATTACATTCATGATGTTGATATAGTTGGCAACAAGTTAAAAGATGAAAGCAGGAAGCAAGAAAGATTTGACTTCACAGCAAACAATCTTGCAAATGGTTAACTGCAATTTCAGAATACATGCAAAGCCAGCAACATGTCCTTATACTCTTAAGCCATTGCATAATTGGCGAACCATGTAGATCATGATGCTTGTGGCACAATTTGTTGCCAATATAAAGTTTCATTATATCTTCTCCCCAGTGTAGCCAACTATGCCCTGTTATATAGTTCATGAGGGGTTAAATATCATACATAACAGGGCTGGTGTGACTCTTCTGAAGGAATTAAGATCCTAAAATAGGTTAAATAGATTATAAGAGAGACAAGACTTTGACGAAGAAAGAGTAACTATTTTTTTCTTGTTTACCAAATGAGATATTATTTTGAACACTATCTGCTTACACACGACCTTGACTACTACACCAAGAAATACTACATAAACTAAAAGGAATCTAGCCCAGTGCCCTTGAACTAGACTCTACACATGCAGGCTACCCTGTTTATCCTTGACCCTATGATTCCGTCCAGCTGTGGCACAATGTGAAGGATTGCTGTTGCATGTCACTGGCCTGACAGGCGCATGTCCAGTCGTTCACAACATGCAGCCCACGCCGTTACATGATCACCATATCTAGCTTCCATACCGATGTTGACATAGCATGTTGCCTTCTTTCCCAAGTCAGTCCAGAATGTTGCTTACACTTAGTTGCTTAGTCCAGCACAGCAACCAAGGACTAGCCTATGCTTATGATAGACGAGCCATGGTTTCACAACAGAGTCAAGCATATGATAAATGCTTGTGGGTTCTTATCAGTTGAGTATGATAGAGCTTTGAACTTTTTCCTGTACTAGTGCTTTGACCTTTTATGCCTAAACAGTTAACTGGGCTGAAATCTGGATTCATAATGGATCAGTCGAAGCTATAGATCAAAACCGCAATAAGGCGTCAATGCAAAAGAATAACACCTTTTTTCTATTTTTTCGGGATAAATGACGCCACAAGCATGTGAATCTTGTATCACAGGGTAATTGTTCCCTTCCTGTTTAGGGCCGTCGCCACCAACAAAGGTATCAATTTGGATGTCTATCCCATATCTGCAGTTGCACTTCTTGCAAACAGAATAATTTAACTTATAACTTCAGAGAAGAAGAAACCCTGAGGCTTATTTCTTGAACATTGTCTCGAATGTTACTTATTTGGTAATGGAAGGAAGTGCCATGAGTAGTTTCAGTACAGTAGCAGTTTTCACAAGAACCATGACTATCTTGTTCTGTTTTGAATAAACATATCTCAGTGGAACTAATAGTTGTGTTGACCAGTACAAGATTAAAATATTTGCATGCTCTTGTACCACTATTTATATGCTGGTTGTTATATCTGGATAAAAAAGAAGAGGATAAACACTACTCTCTTTGTTTGCCGAGTAAATCACAGGACTTTGTATATCTGTGGTTTATTTTTTCGAGAGAATGCAGAGAAGCGTGGCCTCATCCTTGATTCTAGCAACTAGGTTTGGGATAACACGTAAATGCTTATGGGTTCTTTGGGCTGGGTGGCATCGAACACACTCATTGCGCTGCTTCCATATTATCCAGGGGACAAGGAATGTGGTGGTGGCAAGCCCTTTGTGCTTCGAGATAGGAGTTGTGACCTTGGCCAAAGTTCATCAGTCGAGCAAAGAAGATCGGCTGTCAGGTGCAGTGCATGGCGGCCTAAGCCAGGTAAGGGTCTCGTACCAGGTCTAGTTCACTCTATTTATTTTATCTAACGGACTGAAGTATGTCTAGAACGTGCTGCCCGCGGTCTTCGAGCTACTCACTGACATGTCCTACAGCGGGCTTTGTTTTTATGCCTGTAGTGGCTCTATCTTTGAGAGATTGGCTTGTACTGAGACGTTCATGGAAACTAACGAGTTTTCCCGCTCGGAGCACATTCAGCTAAGTGTGGCCCATCTCCAAGGACAGCTGCAATAAAATTGCGCGGGAGATGGCTGCTCGACGAAATGACAAGCTGTATATATTTATCTTTGCTCACACTGATTTTATCAGGTAGGTCTGGCCAACTGTGTGGCAGTGTGCACAGTGCTATTTAGACCAAGCACACTAATACTTTTTAGGGAAAACATAAAGGGACAGGATTTTGTTTGATAGTGCACACTAATACTTGCTGTCCATCGATCACATCAGCTCCATCCTTTGGACACATTATAGCCCACAAGCAAGCCATACTTAGGTAGCTGGTTAATCAAGTGATAAATGGTCTTTCTGACTGTTGCACTAAAAAAAGTCTGTTCGTGAAAGAAAGAACAAAGAAAATTCTCTTTATGTGTTATCCCAAAGAATTGAACATTCTGCAACAAAAATAAAGACATTTCACCTACCAGGTCCATAGACTGCCAACCTGGTTGGCAATATTTATTGTGGTCCATATCAAGCCTGTCTTATGGATGAAGGCAATTCATTCAAGTTTAAGTGTTGGATTCTGAAAGATGAGACAATGGGTGCTACAAAATGGATTATATCAATAAACCTTAAATCGTTGATGTTGCCAACCATTGGCTGTTGGATGTCTTACACATATTATTTGATATTGATATAAATGGCATTCCAAACAGGGAGCCTATTGCAATTGAAATGCTTAAAAAAGAAGATATAAAAATCGTGATTAGTTGTTGCGAATAAGAAAACTAACATGCTTAATTGCTGGTATTTTATATTTGGTTGCTTGTATTGTTTTTATGTTGTACCTGATAGTACATACAATGTTTTGTACCTTTGGACATCACTGCTCTTGTCATTCGATGGAGAATCCATTTTGATTATTAATAGCAGTGACTAGTTGATATTTGGAGTAATTTAAGTGCTGTGTTAGTCTGTGCTTAAAACTTCTGTTTAACTTCACCACTATTAACTAAGAGTTGCTTTATGAATCTGCTATCTTATCTTGTAGCATTCCTGCAAGCTGTAATCATGAAGTTATTTCATGAATCGGAATCGGGACAGCTCAGTAGTTCATGATTGAAACCAATGGGCCTGCACGGACAAAGATTTTTCATTCCATTGAATAGGGAAATTTAGATCTCTCGTACAATGAAATTGTTGCGAGGCTTACATGATAAGTACACATTGAGCATGACATTCAGTTTATGATAGAATTGGGTGGATGTTTTTTGTAAATAGATAGATGCCTCTGTATCCATTGAGCTTGATTGCATGGCTGATGCAACAGCAGGTATGGCATCTAGTGGACTTCTGCATTGCTGCTGCAAATCTCGACTAGATTCCTCATTCCTGCACTAAAGCTTGTGGTCTATGGTTCTCAGTTATGATTTCAATATCACGTGAAGAAATTAAGTATATAATTTGCCCATGTATTTTATTGGCCTGTGTAAACTTTTCTCTAGTTATCATATTTTGATCATTCAGGAATTAGTGTTCTGGTGGTAGGTCTAAGATAAAAAAATATGTTTCTTTTATTGTTGTCCAGGATAAAATATTTATGCTTGTGTTGCATACAGTAATTTCGATCTTCATGAAATTATCTTAATTATGCCTTCTTAATTATATTTAGAACATGGATATACGGCATAGCATGCATCCCTAGCTGTGTAGATATTATTAATTATTAATGATAGGAACTTAATGAATTCCCTGGTCGTGCATTTTGTTAATGTGTTTGATGCTCGGTTGCAATCCATTTCGAGATGGATCTTGCAGATAGATATTCTTACAGAATTGATAAACACTGGAGGAGCCACCATATATGTTTCGTTCCTGCAACAATTGGCTTACCAATTTTCCGGTGAGGGTTCATGTCCTCTGTGTTGGCCAATAGTTTGCCAAAGTAATGGTGAAGGGAATGGAACGATCCATGGGCAACCAAATATTTTGCAATAACCCAAGCGATTGCCAAAATATTAGACATGCCCTTTTGTGTAGAGTGACTTAGGGACATCAACAAAACACACCATCTACATTTGTTGTGAACAATGTTGGCTTATCATGGTAGGACATGATTTGCTGGAAAAGTGAAATCCAGAGTAAAAGGCCTTATGTAATGTAAAGTTTGCTAGCTATGCAGCGCTAATTTTCCAAAGTCTTTGTCCCAGATCCATATTCTACATATGCACTTTCCATTCTTCTATACTTCATTTGCCATCACACATCTATCATTACATAAGATGTGATGGGAAAATGAGAACCAGTCAGTTGCTATACTATGCAGCAATTTAGCCCATACCAAATCCACATGGAGGTTGCTATGTCCTAGCACTTGCTTTGAATTAATACATATGTGCACAATCATGGTTTTAAAGGCGTCCAGGCGTTTTAAGGCGCTGGGGGGGGGGGGGGGGGGGGCGCCTCGACACCCTAGGCGCTCAAGGCGCTTTGCAAGGCGACGCCTTAGTCAGTTACTAAGGCGCCTAGAACAGATTTAGAGGCAATAATGCTGATATAAAATTACTGGATACATACCTTGAGTTTGCTGGTTGTTGAGCCAACAGAGCATCCATTCCACATATCTTCTCTCCCATTTCTTCCTTCCACAATAGAAATCTGCATATAAGGATGAACATATATGGTTAAAACATGGTAAAAACTTGACTTTACAAAACAAAATGAAATCTGCATAAGGATGAACATTCATGACCAGATCACCAGAACAAGTGCAACAAAACAAAATGACAAAGCACAACCAGCATGCTCAGCACAACCAGCAGTCCAGCACTACTCACAGCCTGCTCAGCTCTCAGCTCACAGCAACCAGCCACAGAAACAACAGAAACAGAACAGAGCGGAGAGAAACAGAACAGAGCGGAGAGAAAAGAAACCAGGAGGAAGGAAGAGGAGATGTACCTTGCTTCCCTGCTGGGGAATGGATGCGCCTGGTGGAGGAGAAGCCCTGAAGCTTGGCCAGAGAGGAGGAGGCCGGCGGAGGAGGGAGGATTTTGGCCGGATCTGGCGATGGACGAGGTGGCCGCCAGAGAAGGAGAGAGCCGAAATTGCTCTCTGTGAATCGTTTCTGCGAACCCTAGGTGAGTTTCCCTCTCTCCCCTCCCTTTTCCCTCCCCAGCCGAGCTCATTTTCCATCTCAATTTGTCTTTTCCCGCCCGCTGGCTTCGTTTCCCGCCCGCCCGCAGTTTCCCGCTCGCGCCTGAAGCGAGGAGGACGAAGGCGTCCAGAATCGCGTAAGGCGAGGATTTGCACGCCTAGGCGACGCCTCAGACGCCTCAATGCGACGCCTGGGACGCCTTGCTCGCTCGCCTAAGGCGACGACGACGCCTTCCCGTCCGCGGGCGCCTTGACGCTTAGGCGACGCTAAGGCGACGCCTTTAAAACCATGTGCACAATTTGACCCTTTAGATTTAGTCATTGCACCCTCTGATGTATGTTTGGTAAGTTACATTCAGAGTGATAGAGAGGCCCCCTCGCTTGGCCCTCGATCACATGATAGAAAACTAATATTCTGGCATTTTGCAGCTGTCTTTTCTGTTGGAAGGCTATCAGTTATTGATATTGATCTGATATACCAAGTTTCATTAGTCTTTTCAGCTGTCTTTTTTAGCAACAAAGCATCCTTGGAAGTTTACAACCAAATTTCACGCAGCGCTGACATATTTGAATGGATTTGTTGTAGTAAATAACCTTCATGCAAACAGAAGTTTTTTCCAACTAGTGTCTTGGGTCTAGCTGAATATTTGACAGTGCCGAAGAAATATGTAAACACATTTTTAGTTTTTCCTCTTCTCGCTCATTTTTTTATGACGTATGATAGATTCCGTCATGATGGATGTTCTCACTGACATGTCTCGCTAGCATTTCAGTGATCTACGATAGCAGACATATGGTGAAAGTGGAAACAAGAAGTGAGATGACCATCTGATCTTCCGAGCTGAGCTGTCAAACTTGTATTATGGTAATCGGCATATTTGATCTGCTTCCTATGCATAGCTTGTAGCATTGTATCCGTCCCAAAAAGTTATCCTTTGCTTTTGTTAATACTGTTTCCATGAGCAGCACGCCATCTATATAAGTTGGTCCTTTCCTAGTTGAATCACCAGATTCATTCACTTTCAGAGGTGACCACAGGGGTGCACACTTCACTCTTTTCAGAATACCAGTCCTGAATATAAATTTTATGACCTAAGGCTGTACAGTTCCATGTTAGTTAGGTGCTCAGGATCGCATGTGTGGAGAAGAGCGTCATCTCAAATATAAGCAAGGTCTTGACTGGAACGGCTAAGGAGCCGTAGCCTTTCATCTGAATCATTTGGTAGCATGTCATAATTATTCTGATATGAACATGCTTTGTGTAGGCGGCTAGCAGCCCCTTTCCACGGGCAATTCTGTTGGTCTTAAGTAGCAGCATACAAATAGCTTGTTGATTCATTTAATATGATTATAAGCTCAACGACACTGCATATTATTATTATCTGAAAGTGGTGCATCCACTTGTTGGCTTTTGGTTCAGGAAGGCTGGATATAAACCTTACTTTGGACTGTATTGCTGGTCTCAACAAGGTAAATTCCTAAAAAAAAGCATCGGCATCAGGTATGTGTTGTCCTTTATCACCTACTATGTACATGAAAGATGAAACCAGATATTTACAATTACAGCCCTTTGCTGATCTTGTCATATGTTGTCTCCTCTTTATTCTGGTCTTGTGGGTTGCCGTCATGAAGTAATTGATGATGTGTGACTTGACAGGGCACTGGAAACCAGCCAATCATGAAGTTGTACCTTGTGATATTAAACCCCTTCTGCCCATGATGAAGTCACATGGATGGGATCCACTCCCACTGTTAGATCCAAAGTACAGACTTTCGTTGAGAAAAGAATTAGTGTCCAGATGGCTGGCTGGCTGGCCAGTTCCTTTCTTTGGACCGCACCGGAGCAGAAGGTACGCCGGTGGACCGTTGATTTCACCCTGCACTGCACTGCCCTGCACGCACACGGAAGCACGCTGCTGCGTGATCTTCATGGCCGGCACGTTGCTGTTTTCTCCGTCAAGGGCGCAATGTCGGATGATCATATGGCGGCCACATGGGCTGGTATGCTTGTGCGATCTGGCATGCGTCCGCACCTTCGTTCTCTTTGGGGTGACAGTGACGCTGGGGCCGGATCTATTTATTCCTCGGCGTGGCCCGCGATGGATGGCGAGCTATGGGAGATCACTCTCATGACCAGTGAAATCGTTGGATGGAACAGATACAGAGGCTGGACGAAACGGAAAGAGAGGGACGGATCATGCTGTTCTGGTGGGAGAGATGACTCGGGACTCTGGCATGATTGCGTCTTGTTGGTTTCTGTCCGTACGTGATTGGCAGCAGCGCAGTACATGCATGGCTTCCGTGAAGATGATCCTCTCTTCCCACTCCTGCAACTGGAGTACTCCGGCCCGGCCCTCTTTAGAAACAGTTGATGAATAGACTCTTCCTGAATGACAGGTATGATCTGACACTCCATGCGTGAACCTCGGATTAATGAAGGAATGAACCTTCTATCAGCTGGAACGAATGTCTAAAATCTGACACTAACGCTGTTGGAAAACACCTGACATGTTGCATTATTTGACAGCTCGCCTTGACCACTGGGTGTGAGGTGATACTCTCATTCCTTTGGACCACATGGGGAGCTTATTTTCCTTCCCAAAGTTACACTGCAGCTCATCATGTTGCTACTGAAACATTACAGATTTCCGGATATCTGTCAAGTTTTATATCATGCACTGGCCATTCCTATCCATGTACGGACATTTGCACGTGGCAGCTCGAAGTGCTTCTACTAGTCATGATGTGTAGTCGACAGATAGGTCTACTGTATCCAGCCTCTGAACTGACGACGCTCACTCGAGTCAACGAATTGAAAGAGTACAGCTAGGTACCAATGTTTTGGAGAACAAATTGGGAGAAGCTTCTCTACGCCTACGAAGCCTTCTCTTGTCTTTTTTCTACTATAAGCAAAAATATGCAACTTGTATTTTTTTGTTTTTTTGAAAAGGATCCGATTCATATAACAGAGAACTCAGTACAAATTACAGGCAAGTCCACAAAGAAAAGAAAATTACAAACGAGCCTTGCAAAAAGCACAAAGCACCCTGAGCACCCTGGAGAAACTTCAATCAGATCCCTCGCCGGCACCCAAGACGCCTAGCCGCCGCCCTCGCCGTACCTCGAACCGCCGTGGAGAGAGCACCGCCACACTCTGTTGATGACCGCAGGACTCGTCTGCCGCTGCGCGACGGCACCTTGTCGCGATGAACGCACACGGCCCCAGCGCCACCCCCACAGGACCACCCCTCTTCCAGCCGACGAGACGTTGCCCAAGCCAGCCACCATCCGCCTCCAGCTGCCGCTCCCCTCGCCACCACGGCCGGCCGGAGTTGAGACAACGAAGTAAGCCACCAGAACCACCTGTAGTCGAGTTTATTGAAGCCGCAGCGGATGATGCTTGACGCAGATGAACTCCACCATGGAGCCCGGGACCACCTCAAGATCTTCCACTCCGGCAGCGAACTCGCAACGCCTCCAGGGTAGCTGCAGCGCACCACCCACCGCACGACCCCCTTCCTCTTCCCCTCGCCACCGAGGCCGGCCAGAAGAGCAAGAACGAGGTGAAGCAGAGTGATGCCAAGACGCTTATTGAAGAAGGCTGTCGACAGCTCGCAAGCTCCACATCCCCTCCACCTTGGAGACTTTGTGCAGCACGAATCCAAGACGAACCCAGCGCCGCGCCCGTACGCCGGAGAACCAGACCTTCGGGGCAAGAGAAGAGGCAAAACGCCAAGCGCCTCAGAGGACCACTCGCCGAACCTACGGCCTAAACTACTGCTATACAAGAGAACCCAGCATCCAGGACCAGCTCGACGTCGGCCAGCGCGAACGCCGGCGACGGGAGCGGCCGGATCTGGGCTGCGGCGGCGGTGGACTCTCAACGGATAAGGAAGAGAGGGAGAGAGGGGAAAGGAAAGAAGTTATGCAACTTGTATTTTTATGAGCTAGTACACCAAAGTTCTTCTTTTTTCGAAAGACAGAGTAAGATCTCGGGCTCTACATCAATCGACGCACACAGACATTTTATTCTACCGTTTAAGATAACAGAGTTTATAATTTATGGGTCACTCGAATGGCCACAAAAAGATGCGTTGATGGATGGCATGGTGAGCACAATGCTTGCTAGCCATTTGTGGTTGTTGAATTCGTGGAAGGCACTCGGTGCTTCTGCGGGTAGCGGCGGGGGGGGGGGGGGGGGGGGGGGGGAGTGGTTAGCATATGTTGCTTTTCTTTTTCATTTGGTTCATCGGTCGAGCTCTCCTCGTATATGGTTTGATTGTTTATGGATTGGTGGCCTCTCTTTGAAATTTTGAAGAGGTTCTAGTGGTTCATGAAATAGTTGTGGAGCTTGCCATCTCAAGGGTGGATGACGAAACTATCCGTAGTGAAAAGCTCACACTTTGTTGACTGAATCTCTGAAAAATGAGAATGCTAGGTCATTTTGAAAATTTTCTCTCGAAGGTCGAGGCAACATCTTGTTTGACACACCCTCTCTCCAACGAGGAGTTGAATATTGGTGGGTTCGAACTCTTGTAAAACATCACCAATTTCTTGTTCACTTTACATTCCGCAATTCATAGTTTTGAATATTTATAGCTTGTGTATATTTGATATTTTTTTGCTTTCTCTTGTATTTGCAAACTTTATTATTTTCAAGTTATTGGTGCGCTTAGTTGATGATATTATATTTATTATTTGTGCTTGGAAAGTACCCGAGTAGTTTATTTCTGCACTAGTTTAAGACAATTGGGTATTTTTTAAAATTGGCTATTTCACGCATTTAGGTGAAATGTAGATATTTCAAGGAAGAGTAACAAGCTGCGCCAAGTTGATCGAGAAGATCCGTACACGACTACACGTTGGTGTTTCCCTACGTTTAACGTGATCACGGCAGTTGGCTAGTGGAGACATTTCCCAGTTTGCCACATGTACTTATGTAGTGTGATCTTGCCGATACAGTACTGTGATCCAAGGGAAACGTGCAACGGTCAGATTTATCCAGCATGCATGATTTTTCTTAAACTTGAATAGAACTTGAATTCAGTACACATGATTTTCAAACTCTATATTCCCTATTGAATGTACAAGGCTCTTCCACATTACCTATCTGTACATACAAGAGGCCCATGGGTACAACAAAATTTCGGCTTTACTTGATTGCACTCTTATCTGGTTTCAGGAAATGTTTAATTCATCTATGCCCTGAATTCTGGACCTTCACCCCCGCTTGTCCAGATCCTGGAACCATATCCAGGAAATGTTTGTGTGTGAACAATTCTTGGTATAGGGATTCGCTAGTCAGATGAGTGCCATATTGCATCAAGATTTATTGGCTAATCTAAACTACAATATATATGAAGTTAGCTGATCTTTAAGGGTTAAGTCCACAGCAAAATAATCAGTTTTTCCTTTATTGGATGCATCCATCATATTGTGGCGGTTTGGTGGTTCCATGCCAAGGCAATGTCTTGTGCAACCTTGACAGCATCTAAAGAGACACCAGAGAGGCCTCTCCTTGTGAAGCCAACAGAGTAGAGACCTGACTGCCCCTTCCAACCATCTGGGAATGGCACCCTTGGGTAGCCTTCCTGGGTGAAGAAGTCATTTCCCTATAGTGGAAAACAAGAATCAAATGAGCAACTTTCAGAGTACACTTTTAATTAGTACTACCTACTATCATCTTTTTAACTGTCAAATTAGCATTAGAAATCCCTACTTTGTTAGGCATCGCTACCAAAACCTTTGCGGAATCGTTTTTTGAAATAGTACACCTGTTTTGTCCTCTTAAAAAGTTAGCATAGAAGAAATATTCAGAAATTAGCCAGTGGACTTTGTCATAATTTTTCAGTTCAAGTGTGAATAAGACTAGCTAAATGCCTCATTCGCAACGAAAAAAAACTAGCTAAATGCCTTATTTTTTACTAAAGGAAAAAAGGCACGTACTATTAATTGTAAGTGCAATAAATTAACTTGTAAAACTATATGCACCTTGAGCCATTGGGGGACGTTGCTGTGGTAGCCGGTAGCCATTATCACAGCGTCAGCAGTGACGCAGCGTCCATCCACGAGCTCAGCGCCGTCACCGAAAAGTCTCTTGATCCCCGCGGTACGACCTCAATATCGCCAGACCGGATCCTCGCAAGCGCGCCGATATCGAGTACGGGAGTCCTGCCTATGGTGTTCTTGAGCTCCATTGGCCCCCCGGACGGCCTCCTAATCCCGAGCTTTTCGAGGTTGCCGAGGAACAGCCACGCGAGAAAGACGAGGATCCTATCAACGAGCCACAGCGGCAGGAACCGGAGGAGGAAGACGGCCACCGAAAACGTTGCCACGCCGAGCATCTCCCGCGGCAGAACGTGGACCTTCTTGTTGAGAAAACATAATCCGAGATAGGAGTATTAAAGTGAGACGACGTCGTTCGGTTTCATAGAGGGTTTGCATGCATGTAATGTATATTACATGGACGTGTATGTTAGCTTAGCTAATTTCTTTTCTGGTGTACTTGCGGCAACAGCCAAGAGCTAAGCTAGAGTGCATGCTCACCGAGTCCCTGACGACCATGGCTGGGAGGGCACTGTGGTCGCATAAGTCGAGGCAGACCTCCATGCCGGAGTTACCACATCCGACCACGAGCACGTGCTTGCCGCGGTACAGGGCGCCGGACTTGTACTCCGAAACGTGCAACACCAGGCCACGGAAGTCTTTCATGCCGTCGATCTCCGGCCGATGTACTCTGTGACTATCCCCGCAGTCTCCGCTCGCACCCGCCACAACCCGGCGGCGTCGTCGTACCGCGCCGACGTAACGGACGTGTTGAACCGCGGGTGGAGGCCGAAGCGCGCGGCGTAGGCCTCGACATAGGAGACGAACTGGCTCTTGGTAGGGTACTCTGGGTAGCTGTCGGGGAAGGGCATGCCCGGGAGCTCGCAGAAGCTCCTGGGAAGGTGGAGGCGGAGGCGATCATAGGTGCGGTGCTGCCAAAGCGACGCCACGCAGTCAGCGCGGTCGAGGACTACCGACGGCACGCCGCGCTCCTGCAGGCACACCGCCACCGACAGCCCCGCCGGCCCTGCACCCACGACGATAGGCCCGTTCACCCACACCAACGGGCTGGCAGCCATGGGCACGTTCGAGTGTGGTCACTCGATCCCTTGAGAAGCTTGGTAGCTAGCTATGGTGTACTCTATAATCTCTATATACGTTTGATGAATGAGTGGTGAGGGTCTGAGGGACCGAGGGAGGGGTGTGTGTGCAAGTGAGGAAGGTGGTGTAGGAGCGAAGGGCAGTATAAATAGGGGAGCTAGAGAGGGGAAGGTTGTTGATAGTGAATGAATGGAAGAAGACACGCAGTCTTAGAGCGATTAGACTCGCGGATTAATTTGAATCGAAATTCCCCGTCCTTTCGGCCGTCGCTATCGGAAGGGATCCAGTCGAAACATAATGTAATCCAAGCAAGCAGCGCCGATGATCATTAAGACGTCGTGAATGTGATGTGATGTCTAAACGAAATTGCTGAATACAATAGTATTACCAATATACATCTGGTTGCACTATGAAGTCGAAGTACTGGAGTGCAAACTAAAGTAAGCATGGTTGCATGCATGGGCGAGTGCCGCGGTGGGGAAGCTCCTATGCATGGGTAGGGTATAGTGCTTTTGACTTTTCGGACTATAGCGGGGGGAAATTGGGAGGAAAGCCCCTCTCGAATTGTTAAATCATATTCCTCATCTTTTGGAGAGCACGCGTAGCTGCAGCATATCCATGTAACCCCATCTCTACAACATCTAATCCCAAAGGAAATGGCGAGCTGTGGTTGATCCACCGAGCTAGACTGTTTTATGGGCCTACATATCAGCGTTTCTTTCTTCTTCGCTCGTGAGCCTGCTAGAGGTCGGTTCGCTCCTGCCTGTTCGTAAAGAAAAGAACGAAGGTCAAACCTAGCCGCCAGCCACCAATTCCTCTCCCATGCTTTCCTCCTACCCTTCATCCACCCGCCGCCACCAGCCCACCATCATCGCCACCACCGTCCTCTCCTATACCCCTCCCCTCCCTGCGCCTTCTCCTCTTCCACCATGAATCTTCCATCATCGTCTTCACATCGTGGGAGACCGGCTGGAGGATGTCGGGAGATGAGGTTAGCCCAACAGGCCGTCGCCAGGAGGAATAGTGGTGGAGCTCCGCCAATCTTGCAGCTGGACCGCCTGGCCTCCTTCGCCTCTGCATCTTCACCGATGACGTCTGTCATCAATGCAACAGTATGCTCTCCTCCTCCGAGGTGAGCCGCCGCTAACCCCGCCCTTCTCCCCAACCCCAATTCGTTTCCCCGTTGTCGAGCTAGCGTCGCGGGGCTCTGCTTCTCACTCTGTCTTGGTGGTGAATAGGAGAGGCACAGGCGTCGCTGCAGCTGAGCCCGTCGTGAACTCGGCTCCGGAGATATCGCCACATTGCACCTCATCTAGGTACCCAGAACGAGCTCTTTATCCTGATTTTTTGTATCCCCTCCTCTCTTTTAATTCAGTCCATATAGCTTTTCATTTTTCGTCTGTGGGGATGCTTTTTAATCTATGCCTATGAGGTGCATGATAAATCTCCCAGCAAGCTGAAGATTAAAGAGGGAAATGAAGTTGTGTAATAGTATCTTTCGTAGTCCACACAATATTTGTCTCCTTGAATTTAGCTCCAATCGATTATAACAAGATGTGTACAGTTGTTCAATAAAAATCCTAACAAGCTGCCAGGGAAGATCATCCCAGGAACTATTTATTCTCGGTTACCTAATAACTAATTTCATGAAATTTAGCTGTAGCTAGGGATGACTTGTCTTTAACATATTCTACTTCACTCAGTTATGTTACTTGAATGTAATTGTGTCTACCTCGCTATAAGCATGTTTGTATGTGTGTTCATTTTTGATACCCCTTTTCCTGCAGTGGCTGAGAAGGGGAGCAAGACCGTGGCCTGGGGTAAATGGCGTGACCCTGTTGCGTCTGCTCAGGGTGCAGAGGATTTCATGGCGGCGCTGGACGGTTCCAAATGCCCACACGGGATACTCCATTTGGCGATGTCAGGTCGTTCTCCAACTATGCTCAACATAGTTATGTGTGGTGCATCTCTGGGTTAGGACGCATTAGTTATGGGACACATCTGTGGGTTAGGATATGATTCATATGGAACTGATTTTTTTGTCTTTCTGTAGTTACTTGGCTTTCCAAGCTACAATAGGTCCTCAAATGATGCCTATAAGGTCAGTTTGATTTGACCATGCTTGATTAAATCCAACGTTATATGGATTATTATACCACCGTTAGTTTCTAACTTAGCAAGAGAGGTAGAGGACATGGTAATAATTTTTACATACATATTCTTTCCTTTCATCGTTGGTTGAGCATGGACCAGGTTTTAATGTTTCATTTCACAAGAGTTAATTTGAAATCCAAGTTTGTGAGTGGATTAGATTTTTGTTTTTTTAGCACTTCCTCAATTACACAACATGAATATGAGGCTTAGAAAACAAATGGTAGATTCACAGAACATATAAATATTTAGGACCCTGTAATGTTTGGTATACAAACTTTCCTTTTCTGTCATTTGATCATGTGTATGTTTTTGTTTTAACTCAAGAATGATTGTATTTAATTTGATGCTTAATGATTTGCTAGGATATATTCCGTTAGTGGCGGCAGGTGAATATATTTCATAAGGTTGTATGTATTCTCATGGTTCCACCTTTTCTTATCTATTGAGAAGGATGGTTCAAAATGTCAAGTGATCTCTTAGTAATCCTTTGAATTGTAAGAGTTACTTACCGCCATGTTTCTACAACGTGCATTATCAAGCAGGTACTCCATTTTATTCCCGACTTATTTTTCCACTCCACCTGATTTGTTTTAATTTTTAGGCTGTATGAAAAAGTGGAGACACTGAACTCCTTTGAGTTGATGGCATGCTATGAAGCAGATCAGTTTAGCTGTTTTGGTTCCTGATTTAGTGAGATGTTAAAAATGATTATTGCTTTCAGTTAAAGGTGTTGTACTCCGCGACAAAAATGGGGGCATCATTCTCTCTGCCTGGGAAATATACCATTCTGTCCGAGCGCCGAATATGCAGAAGCTATCTCCAGACTAGAGAGTGAGAAGTGCAGCATCCCATATTTCGCTGGCCAAGTCCACTTAGAGGAATGATTGTGCATATCTCATATCTGAGCTGAACCGGAAGGCCTTGAGCAAATCAGCGATTTCTGGGTCTCTATATTAAAAATACTCTTGAGTGTCTACCTGCCTGGGTTGTAACCAAAGCAAACCGTGCCAGCAACTTGGTTGCTCATGAGCTAGCTAAGCTTGGTAGGAATGCTGAGAGTGGGCATGTGTTAATTGGTATTGTTCCTCCCAATGTGGTTAAACTGCGCAAAAACGATTTGTAGTCCCTCTTATGTTTCCTGATTAATATATATCAAATTAAAAAAAGGTGCTGATGTGATGTATATTTCTGAATTACAGTCTCTATTTTTATTTATTGTGGTTATGCTTTGCAGTTTCAGATAAGTAGATATCTAATAATATCGAACATTGCAGCTTTCTCTCTATTCTGTAATGCCTCCATAGTATTATTTGATTATATAATTCTAGAACTGAATATCTTAATAGATTAAAAGGACGATAGCTATTGAGTAATTAGATGAAGTAAGATTTGTCACGTAGATACCATTGGGTATAATGTGAGGCATTTTCTTATTTGGTTTATTGGCTTTGCTCGCAAGCACAAAAAAGTTTGCGTATAAATTTGATATCTTGATTTCTTAAAGTATTTATGATGATATATTCTCTTCCTTTGGGCTCTTCTTTGGGGACACGATCAGGGGGATTTTGCTATCCATCTTACCTGCACTACCAATTGGGGCTACTATATTAGTCATTGGATAATTACCATTCTTGACGGTATTTGCTGGCAGGTTTTAATTGGCAAAGATGAGTAGATGACAGATTCAAAGACAACTAGCATGTAAATATTGAGTTTTCAGTTACATTTTGTGTGTGACACGATAACTACTCATGATATCCCGACAAATAGGTATGTAATTAAGCAATGTGTATGCGTAAGATGGCAACCAACACCGATTTGCTTTGTTTCTGTATGTACACCCTTAACTAATATAAATTAATGACTTAATATCCAGTATAATTAAAATGTCTGAGTGGTGCTTTGTATGTGTTACTATTGGACTCATACTATAGTAGTTTTCTATTATTGATTATTGATACCCTATATTGTTGGCCTCTGCACCAGGATGACATGTTGCTCTTGAAATTGCCAGGTGGAAATCGTCACTAATTGAAGTGCAAAAGCTCCTGGGCCAGTGTGATTTACTGCGGAATAGTAGCAATTAAGAATAGTAGTGCCGCTTTTGTGTTTGTCTGTATGTGTATGTCGTATTGCTCTGCCCAACTGAGAAAGGATCCTCTGATTCAGCTTTTAAAGATAAATAGACCGGATTAAAGAAGACTGATTTCATGCATTTTTACTTGAATATCATCAACTGAAATTATAGAGGCAGGAGGACACAAATACAGGGTCAACTGACAATAAGTCAGCAATGCATGCTACAATATCAAACTAACCTGTTAATTACAATTAGCATACTTACATTCTTGGGCATCTAACTACTTTAGGCAGCTACACCACAATCTGTGGCAAGTATAAGATGAGGATTTGAATCATATTATCGTACCAAGATAGAATATTAGTAGGGAAAAGTCATTTGTGCATGAAAATATATATTTGAACCTAATTACAAACTGAATTTGGTTGGACGACCTAGCCATACTTATTCAAGATAGGTATTAGAGCTGCTAATTTGGTTGGGTCATATGCAAGTTGATTCTGATATATCCTAACGGTGGAGAAAGATGCCGGGAGAAAGGAGCTGGTACTCATATTGTCTATTAAAAGATCAGTTCGTGCCTTAATGCAAGTGTAAGTCTTGAAGATCTTCATCATTGTTTTTTAGATCAATCAGCAGGTGTGTATGTGTTGTGCAAGGTTTCTGAAGCCAACATTATGTTGTACAATTGATACTGGTTTGCCATTATAATTCTAAACTTTCCTCTTAGAGTATGAGTTTATGAATTAGTGCTTTGAAGAATGAGCTATCCAACCACATCCTCAATTCCTAATGAGTTATGCGGTTATGTATTATTTTCAAGGAGCAAAGGAGAAAATGTTTAATTGTTTCTTTAGTCTATTATTCTCAGTTATATAGCATATATGTAAAAGTGTTATCTTTGTTGTGACCAAAGAACATTGTGGGGAACATTGCATTGCAACCACATGCTGTCGACCCACATTTTCAAATTCGAATAATTGTGTCATCGGTATTTTTATTCCATGGCAATGCACACATGTACTTAGCTACTGTCTTATAAAAGAGAATGGAGGAATAACATATATTTATTAAGTGCCATTATTGTCCTATGTTTGATAAAATGTTGCTTTTCCATTTGGCTTTCTACGTAAGCATTACATCATATATTTTTCTCAATAGGTGATTTTTATCTTCTGAAGTTCTTATAATCAAATACCAATAACGTTTTTGAATTAGGAGTAAGTTCTATTAAAATGTGTATGAATATTGTGATGCTACTCATATATTTACATATTTTTATATTATTTGACAACTGTTGAGTGATACTGCGACTGCAATTAACATTTTCAGAAATATTTGATCATTTTCATTGCCAGGTATTCATAATCGCAATAACAACGAGCAGTGTTGTAGCGAATATATTTATACCATGAAAATTTTATACTTTTGTGTTTATGCAACGTCTTTCTAAAGAAAAAATTGTACACCACCACATAAGGTGGATAATATTCCGTGCATTGTGAAAAAATCGCTTAATTTTACAGCTCGAAAAGAACCCTTCGACAAACAAAAAACAAAGCAACATGACGCATGCAACAACAACGGGCGCAACAAAGCGCGCCATATCCTTCTAGTTATATTTGATGAATGAATGAATGAATGAATGCATGGGCCGATCCACACGGTATGGTTTCTTTAGTTCATGCATCAACTTTACGGTTTTTTGCTAGGTGTTCTGCCCTCTGGCCATGGATGCTCTCTTCCGATCCTTCCAGACTGAGTCCGTGTCGGTGATATATCAATGTTGCTAGTCCCCTTTTTACTTTTAATTTAGTTTACCGAGTCACACACAACTACACAAGTGTGTTGCCATACCTTCCAAAACGAACGCAATGTATGTTAAACATCTTGTACCGTCAGATTCGACTCTAATCCGGTCACGAATCGGCGGTGGGCGGGTGTGGCCGCGGTGGATTTACTGATTTAGAGCTGTGGCGACGCGTCAAGGAGGTGGAGATTTTTCAGTTTGGCGACTGGACGTGCGCGCGGCTGAAAATGTGATGCGGCACGATTGTCGTGCCCCATATATGCATCAAATGTGCAACCCTTTATGCCCTTTGGGCCAAAAACCGCCCTTTTTTGGGACACCACTAGAAATTTCGGACAGCGTTTGGAGATGTTCTTACTTCCTAGGTCTTCTGCCTCTTCGATGGTAGTTCATCGTCTTCGTTCGGTTGTTGTGGTCGTCCTGTCCGTCCCATTAATAAAGTTGTTTTTTATGTCACCGGGGTGGGGAAAAACCCTCCAACTGAACGACAGTCATTTTTGCCTATGATACGATTTATTCATTGATATATTTCATACTAGGATGCAATACTTATGTTATTTTATCTTAATTTTCCATGTTTTGCAATTCCCAAGATTTTTCTGTCGAAGTGTTAGGATTCAGCCAAAGAAAGCACCCGTCAAGAACCAAACTTTTGAAGCTCCAAAGTTTATGATAAAATATTAAAATTATAGAAAATTATATCAAGAAATATGCAGAGGAGCCAGAAGATCGATCGGAGGGGAGCCACAGGGCGACGAAGCGACCTCTGGGCTTGGCCCCACACTTGGTCATGCCCAGGACCCATTTGCGCCCCCTGGATCACCTCTTCGGCCCTCCATTGGCGTACTTGTACCCCTTGACCTAAGAATCACCGGGAGACTTCGCATGTTTTTTTTGCCGCCGTCTCGTGGCGGAAACGAGAAAGAGATAAAGAGCTCTTCAGCAGGCAAAAATCTGCTGGGGAAATTCCCTCCTGGAGGGGAAAATTGTCACCGTCGTCCTCGTCATCACGTCGGGCAGCATCACGGTCAGCATCAACAACATCTCCACCACTAGAACCGTCTTCACCGCCATTCCATTTCATTCAACTGAAACATCTAGGGTTAAACCTTGCACTATTCATTGGGATCTCTCTCCCAATGTTAATTACCCGTTGTACTTGATACTATCGGAGTCTTATTGGTAGATTCTTGTTACTACCATATTTTTATTCATCTATAAATTACCTTTGGATCATGATCTGTATGATGTTTAGTTCGTGAGGACATGGGAAAAAGTCTTATCGCTAGTAGTCATATTATGTTGAGTAATATTTAATGATTTGGTATTTAAGTTGTGTTATTCTTCTAGTGGTTTCATGTGAACGTCTACTACATGGTACTTCACCTTTAGTCTAGGGAGTGCATTGTCTATATAGTTTAGTTATACAGGGGTTGCCGGAGCGACAGAAATCTAAACCACTATTTGTAAACTATTGTACAAGGGAGTATAGGATCTTAGAGTTTACAGATGGGGTTAGATTTATCTTAATTACTCTCTTTTAGTTGAGGATGGTTGCAAAGGGGTTTAATCACAAGTGTGTGCTGGTCCAAGTAAGGGAAGTGCACTAGCATAGGTACACCCACACAACAATTATCAAAACAATGAAGATTGATCAATTGTCAGTGACGAAAGTAACTTGACGATATTCACATATCTCCTTAGGAATGTTTTAGTCATCATAAGTAAAACCACCAGCTTGTCATTTGTGCTAACACAATCCTCAGATGGTTTGTGTCTATTTACTTGTTTTTTACTCAAATTGCATTCACAACGAACCCTTGGTTACTCGCTATTAGGAAAACCCATAAAAACTTGTCTCATAGTATTTTAAGTTAATTTTTCCTCAAAACGACTAGTCAACACCTTCTGCTTCTCGTTCGGTTCGGCACTCTTAGTTATCGAAAATGCGACCCTTACAATTATGGGTCATGAGCCTATAAGGATCAGTTCGGAACAGAGGGAAGAAAAACAGAGGTTTGGAACGAAACCTAGGAAAGGGATGGGGATACAAAACAAGGGAATAGAAAACAAAGTATCCAAGGATGCAGGTGGTGTTCGGAACATAGGAGAAAGAAATGTACGAAATCAACACACGTGGGTCCCATCTGTTATATTTAAATGTTAACAAGGTCGATAACTGTTTGGAATCTTTTTGTACGTTGGCCTTGACGTACACAATACCATTTCTCAAACACATGCTCCCTGAATGTATGGTTCAACACCCTTTTCTTTTCTGCTTCCTCGGGCGGGCGAGAAAACAAGGGATACAACTTGATGTCTATATATTTTCCCGTGACGTGGGCTAGAGAAACTTTCCTAGGGACCGGGAAGGAGAGAATCCTTCTTTCCAAATGGCTACAAAGGAAAAAAAATCCTTAGCAATAGCTTTCCCTTTGGTTTTCCTGCGGTCCGAACAGGGCCTAAGTCTTTGCAGCCTAATTTAAGATGGGTGCAAATGAATTGAAATACAAGGAGAACTATGGGGAAGACGAAACAAAAACAAGACACACCAACGCACATAGAGTGATGAGGGTTGGCCCCGATTTTCACGGATTTGAGCGGAGGGAAAGATGAACGCGAAAAACACGTGAAGAACGAAGAACACAAACGAGGGCAAAAACAACACACAAGGGTAAATAGCAAGTAGCAACCCGGCAAGACTCGATTGGTAACAGATCCCCTATGGCAGCCCCCAATCCTCCTCTCCCAAGCACACCTTACTCTTAGGATTGTTTGTCCAATTGGTCAATCCAACCAACCCAATAGAATCACCGTAAGATGAAAGATCGGCAAGTAATCGCAACTACAAGCGGAGCCTTGGTATCCACGCAGGGATCTTCTCCTCAAGAGGAGGCCTTGGTTCATCTCCACATGTGGAGGCCTTGATTCATCTCCATAGGAGGAAAGAGACACTTTGAGAAGAAGGAGCAAGGCTCTACTTTAGTTCTCAAATCATAGTCTAACCCTAGATCTAGTCCAAGGAGTGCTATTTATAGTCTAGATCCAAAACGAGGCGAAAGGATAAGGTTTCATGGCCGAACGGACGAATCTGCTCCCGCACTGGCGGTAGTACCGCTGGCTTAGCCGGTGCTACCGCTGGCGCGGCCAGGCGCTGCTGCTCCCACCTCCCCGGTACCAGGTGGTACCGCTGCCGGTACCGTTGGCGGTACCGGATAAGACGTCCGAAGCGCCGAATCAGCGGTAGCGCGGGGCGGTAGTGGTTGATGCCGCTGACGTGGGTGCGCATCCTTCCCACGCTCGCGGTACCGGCCGGTACCGCTGGCGATACCGCTGGAGGTACCGCTGGCGTGGGGTTGGTTCCAGCTGACTGGGCCAGGGGCGGTAGTACCGCTTATCCCAGCGGTAGTACCGCCGCCTGGGGATTCCTCTTCCTTCTTGTCTTCTTCTTGACGATTCCTCCTCCTCTTCCATGCGTACGCCTTGGATGGTATTGAGGCTTGGACTCCCTCGGCATCTTCCCGGATGTTCGTACTCGTCGTATCAAACCTAGCATAACAAAAGGGTAGATGCTCAGGTAGTATACCATCCAAAGGGACACGAAGTGGGTTCTCGTAGAGGAATGAGTTCACCTTTGAGTTCGATGACGACATGGGATGTGTTGAGGGTCTTGACATGGTGATGGTCGTGACCAGGGCTACACCATCTCCCCCCTTTAAAAAGAGTCGTCCTCGACTCTTGCTCTTCATTATCATGCAAAGGAGGTAGATGTGTTGTCGAAGAATTTGAATTCACCATGCCTACAAACACTAAAGACCAAGCAAAACATGTGTGTGCAAGAAAGAGGAGCATATCAAAAATGACATGTCCTTTCTTTGTCATAGCACCGTTAGCACAACACAAGAATATGAAAATGTAGTGCAAGTACAAGGTCAAAGTGCAAGCAATCAAATGCAACATCTTCAAAATGTGAGAACACAAAAACTCCATAAAAATATGAGGATGCCATCGAGGTATCTCATTTGGAATCATATGATCATTATTGCACGCAAGGCATTGGAAAGAACAATTTGTCATTATCCTTGATGCAATAAGCGAAGAGTTTGGCAAAAACACACAATGAAGAATGTCCAAAATATCATAATGGGTGCAAACAAAACACATGAAAGAGCAAGTTTTCAACATATTTGTTGCAACAGCAAATTGGTAGAAACCAATAAACTCATGACAAGACATGCACAAAATGTCATTATGGTTGCAAACAAGCCATTGGAAAGAACAATTGTTCATCATATTTGTTGCAACGCATAAATCATTCATATGAAAGATTGGAAAATTTGTCTTGCCATAGGAGAAACCAACATCACAAACATGTTTGCAAACAAACCAAATGCAAGATAAATTGGTCAACTTGTTTGATGCAAAACATGGGAAAGGTATTAGAGCCGGGTTCGATCCACGACTCAAGTGTATGCTCTCAAGAGCTCGTTTTGTCAACTCATGATCAATTGTGGTTGACATTATCATGCGTTTACCGGCACACACAAGACACCGTATGAAGAAATGATGTGCACGGTATATGAACACATCATCCATCATGACGTGTCTCTTCATTTGCACAACACCAACCACACCAAAATCAAATGGAAAATATGACATATGTGGATGGTCACTATGCAAAGTGAAGGATGGAACAAGGTCCATAAAAGAGAATGAAAAATCTCCAAAAGGTGAGAAAGCTATGGGGGCAATCTCATAGGCCAATATATCAACATTATTGCAACCCAAGCATTTAAAAGAACAATTGTTCAATATTTTGGATGCAACAATGGGAAAGTAGCGCAAACATCGATTACAAAACATGGGTATGGCAAAGTCATCACAAATAGAAGAATCAACATGGTCATCATTGCGGAAAGCGTGAACATTGTTGTCAACAAACTTTGGAAAAGAGCAATTGGTCATCATGTTTGAGTTGACAACGGGCGAGAATTGGAAACACTCATAACGATGCATGTCTATGGAAAAATCATCACAAATAGGTTGTTCCACATGATCAACATTGGAAGTATCACATGGGAATAAAAATGTATCATATGATGGGGCAAGGAAATCATCCATAGCATGCGAGCAATCAAAATTCGTCATGTCCACTAGCGGGATCATGGTCACATCAACACCCATACCTTTGTTGTCCTTCTCATGTGAAGTAGGTGTTGAAGTAGGGGCCTCTATGTGGCCGACTCGTTCATCTTGATGTAGGCATGTGGTGGCATCATCATCATCCATGAAACCTAGCACACGATGAGATAACACACTAGAGGAAGATGGTAAGTTGTTAGAAAGCAAAGTGGCCTCACTTGCCCTATCAACTACCTCTCTCAACTCAAATGGTGTATCACTCATTCCCTCAAAGCGAAAACACTCAAACTCGCATATGGTGGAGGCATTCAACTCACTCTCGCTCTCACTCAAGTGGGCTAAGTGGCTCTCATTCTCACATGGGATTGGTGCTATCTCATCATTGAAGCACATGAGGGTAGGCTCGGTTTCCGCATCTCCACACGCCTCCAAGGTTGAAGGGAAACTCCCATGCTCAACCTTCTCGACCTCATCGCCTCCAAAGATGTATGACATAGTTTGGCCATCCTCATTCAACGCATCCACCAATGTGATAGCATTGCTCATGCTCGCCTCCGTGGTCGAAGGGAGAATCTCATTCTCGACCATCTTCCCATCGCCCTCGACTCCGTTTGGGCACTCCCATAACATGTGACCATTGCCATCGCATATTGGACACGAGAGATTGGGACATTCTCGAGGACCATGGTCGTGGCCTTGGCAATTATCGCATATGTGTTCTTCCTTGTGCCATATGGGTACCAAAGTGGGTCGACGATCTCTAGGTTGAGGTGGTGGCGAAGGAGTGCGATCATGGCGTCCACCATTTGAGCGATGAAGCTCTTGATGTTCAATCTTTTGGTACGCTCGAGTTGAGTGTGGACGTTGCACTTGATGGCGATGCCGATCATGAGCGTCGCGATGGTTTGTAGGTGGGAAATCACGTCCACGTCTCGTTCCATTGAGGGCGTCACCGATATGTTGGCTCGACTCGCTCTCACTTGATTCGATGCGGTGGTGTTGGTGACGATTATTCGGAAGATTTTGGCGTTCATGACGTTCCCCATTTTGGCGTTGAAGCTCTTGATGCATGTTGGTATTGTTCAAGCGAGGAGAACGTGGGTGTTCCACATGATGACGATGTCGTTCATGACCGTCGTGCCTTGGTTTATCTTGAAGATCATGTTGTGGTTCAACGATAGGCGGAGGTCGATCATGGGCGTCACGCCTTGGGTTATGTTGACGTTCTTGTCGAGGTTCATGACGCTCTTGCCTTGCTTGTGATGACCTTGAAGTGCGTCTTGTACGACTTGAGCGTGATGAAGAAGAAGCTCGTTGTGGCGCAAGGTTGTTGATAGCTTCGGTCAACCGCTCTATATTTGCTTCTTGAGCATGCATGCGGTCGTTGAAGTTGTTCTCTCGCGCTTGAAGATGGTGCTCGTATCGTCCTAGGCCATCACGAAGAAGGTGTCGAAGACCAACAAACTGCGTTTGTGTGAAATAGTCATGATCACCGCGAACTCCACCATGGATTTCATCGTCCGAGCTTGAGCTTCCGTTTGAACTTCCCCTAAACATTTTGCTCAAGAACAAGTGAGATGTGTGGTAAGAAATAACCAAGACAAACTATATCCCAAGTATAATGTGGCTTGAGAGGAGAGTATCCGGTTCTAACACCCAACACACACACTTATGAGGATTGGAAGGTATGAAGTGGCAAACGAAACAAGCAAACCCGACGACAAGTGTATTGTCAAAGGTAGAGAAAATCCACAATGATCAAATTACCAAAGAAACTCCAACCACAAAGTATCAAGAAACACACACAAAAGTGAATAATGGGGTTGGGCAACCAAGAGGGCGAGCACTCGAAGATATGCAACCTAACGAAGACTACGTGCTCAAATGTCATCCAACACAAGAAGGACGCTAGCTCAATTGCTTTTGGTGGGTAACGGATTTGCACAAGAGTTACACACTCACTCACTTTGGCGGTTCAAGCTTTGTCGCAACCTACAAGAGATGATACTTGGCACCACTTGATTCTTTTCTTTTCTCTTTTTTTTTATTTTTGCTTTTTGACGATGATTCCTTCTCTTTTGCTAGTGCCAAGCTCTCTAACGATACACACTCGCCAATACTTGAATACAAACACTCAACACGTGCAATGCCTCGCAATATCACCGAGCTAGTCCAATAGGTTAAGTTGCGCGAAAGGAAGAAGGGCTCACAATGGATTTTGATGGTGGGGGAATGTCGAGTCCTTGGTGGCGTCGTCGCTTGGCGTTGAAGAAGTCGATGCGGAAGCTTGTCGATGTCGTAGACATGTAGTACACACCAGCGAAGGACTCAAACAAACAAGAGGAAATGCCAAAGCAAACCGTGGAAAAGAAAATTTTCTGAAAATTTGGGCCCTGGCGGTAGTACCGCTTAAGCCGGCGGTAGTACCGCTGCTGGCTTTTCTGCTCGAATTTTTCTGCGATTTTGGGCTCCAAAACTTCCTCGAATCCGTGGGAAAATGGCAAAATTGAGGCTAGGGAACGCAAACAAAGGTGGAGGGGGTCCTAAAGCAACAGATCCATGGACAAAAACTACCAAAAACGCAACGAATCGATAGATCGGCTCGAATCAAGGCAAGGCTATTTTTTGTGGAAATTTTCGAATTTCTCAAAAACGAAGAAAAATTTGGTGGATTTTGGTGGAAACACAAAACAAATCCGTGTCAACCTAGAGCTCTGATACCATATGATGAGGGTTGGCCCCGATTTTCACGGATTTGAGCGGAGGGAAAGATGAACGCGAAGAACACGTGAAGAACGAAGAAAACAAACGAGGGGAAAAACAATACACAAGGGTAAATAGCAAGTAGCAACCCGGCAAGACTCGATTGGTAACAGATCCCCTAGGGCAGCCCCCAATCCTCCTCTCCCAAGCACACCTTACTCTTAGGATTGTTTGTCCAATTGGTCAATCCAACCAACCCGATAGAATCACCGTAAGATGAAAGATCGGCAAGTAATCGCAACTACAAGCGGAGCCTTGGTATCCACGCAGGGATCTTCTCCTCAAGAGGAGGCCTTGGTTCATCTCCACATGTGGAGGCCTTGATTCATCTCCATAGGAGGAAAGAGACACTTTGAGAAGAAGGAGCAAGGCTCTACTTTAGTTCTCAAATCATAGTCTAACCCTAGATCTAGTCCAAGGAGTGCTATTTATAGTCTAGATCCAAAATGAGGCGAAAGGATAAGGTTTCATGGCCGAATGGACGAATATGCTCCCGCACTGGCGGTAGTACCACTGGCTTAGCCGGTGCTACCGCTGGCGCGGCCAGGCGCTGCTGCTCCCACCTCCCCGGTACCAGGTGGTACCGCTGCCGGTACCGCTGGCGGTACCGGATAAGACGTCCGAAGCGCCGAATCAGCGGTAGCGCGGGGCGGTAGTGGTTGATGCCGCTGACGTGGGTGCGCATCCTTCCCACGCTCGCGGTACCGGCCGGTACCGCTGGCGATACCGCTGGAGGTACCGCTGGCGTGGGGTTGGTTCCAGCTGACTGGGCCAGGGGCGGTAGTACCGCTTATCCCAGCGGTAGTACCGCCGCCTGGGGATTCCTCTTCCTTCTTGTCTTCTTCTTGACGCTTCCTCCTCCTCTTCCATGCGTACGCCTTGGATGGTATTGAGGCTTGGACTCCCTCGGCATCTTCCCGGATGTTCGTACTCGTCGTATCAAACCTAGCATAACAAAAGGGTAGATGCTCAGGTAGTATACCATCCAAAGGGACACGAAGTGGGTTCTCGTAGAGGAATGAGTTCACCTTTGAGTTCGATGACGACATGGGATGTGTTGAGGGTCTTGACATGGTGATGGTCGTGCCCTATATTTCCTAGCAGCCTCGCACGTGCATTCCAAATGTCGCGCTGAAACTTCCCGCCCCCACCTTCTGCCACCGCCCTTCCCGCAATCTGTCGCACCCTTCCCGCCCACGCCCACCAGACAACCATGGAAGAGTACGTCGTAGTACGGGCTTCCAGTTCTACCGACGGATCGACAACTCCCATTGCACGCGCGGCCACCGCAGCAAACCCTATGGCACCACCTGCTCCTCATCGACCAACGTTTGTCCTGCCCCGTTCGACTGTCGGTGTTGCGGATTCGATCTAGACCGCCACCGTGAAGCCACAACCGGGTCAAGAACGGCACCACCATGGGCGCAAGTGCGAAGTGTTCGATGAACGCCGCCACCACCGCAACCAAGAAGAAGAAGGTCACAACCGAACATGGGGGGACACCGCAGGCCTCCTCTTCTGGTGATGTCGATGAGCTTCCTGTGGATACGCCAGCACCGCCAGCGGGAAAAGAGAAGCCGCCGTCGTTCGTCCACAGACCGACCACGAACTATTCAATGAAATGTGCAAAGGTGAGAACATTTTTCTTTTCAATTTCCTCAATTCTTGAATCATGGAGAAGGATGCAGGAGTTCTTGGATGCTCGCAACCCAAATGGAAATGAAAGACCCGCAACATCCATACGTCATCGGTGGGACATAATTCAAACCGATTGTCAAAAGTGGTCGACGTGTTTGGTCAAAATCAATAGACTAAACCCTAGTGGCACCAATGATGAAGATTGGGTGGGAGTCGTGGTTGCTATTTCTTTTCTTGCACTTCTTTGTTGTGGTGGTGACTAATCTTTTCTTGCGCCATATATGTAGGATGTGATGGCACAAAAGTTGTTCAAGGGTCACAAGAAGAATGCAGGCAAGAAGGTGGACAAGAAACCCAAACATTTTTCACATTGCACCATTGTTGGAAGGAACTAGAACATGATGAGAAGTGAAAGAATCGGGACTCGTTGGAGATTCCCAATGGAAGGAAGAAGGGGAAGCCAAGCTCTTTGGGCAATATCATTGTTGACGATGATGCCTCACGTGATGATGATGATGACCAAGGGAAATATAAGCTCAACAGCCACCAACTGGTCGCCAAAACCATGAGATCCGATGGAATAAAGTTTTTCAAGAGATGGCCAAGAAAGTCTGAAAGATCGGAGATGATGAAAGCCAAGCATCTATGGTCGCCATTATGGCAAGCCGCAAGGAGATGCGCAAGAAGAAAAAGGCAATGAAAATGAAGGAAATGGAAGAACTTAAGGAGGCCGAGCTGCGCAAGGTGGCTGCCGAGGAGAGGAGGGCGGCTGTCGAGGAGCTCTAGGCGGCAACCGAGAATAGTAAGGTGTCCATGGACGAAGGAGCTTGTGGTGGAGGGGGCACATATGGCAAATGAGCTTGAGAGGCAACTCATGTTCATGGACACTACAAACATGGATGACAAGCAAAAGACATATATTGAGATGTGTCGGGATGAGGTGTTGAGAAAGAAACAACAAATGAGTGCCATGGAAGGAGGTGGCTTTGAGAGTGGGATGTGAACCTTCATGAGTGCCATGGGAGGTGTGATTGGAAGAGGCATGTGAAGCGGTTTCGGAAGTGGCAATGTAGCTTCTGACACCGACAGTGCAAATACCACCGTGAAAGAAGAACATGACAACAACAGCGAATAGTGATCATATGCTATTTTGTTTGTGTTTAGTGCTTCGAACTATGAGGACTTGATCTCTAGCTACCTTTATGTGTTGACCTATATTATGTTTTATGTGGACGTGGCTTTGAACTATTATTTTGCCAACTTTCATGTTATTTCTATCATTTTGTGATTGCTAATGTGTAAAAACAAAGAGAAAACCAGGGTTGTTGCACGCCAGCCGTGCCTATTGTAGGGCGACCAGCCGTGACCTATTTTAGGGCAGCCGATAAGTGACAGTCAATTTTGCGCCCTAGAATTGAAAACTAATGCCATATACTCGCTCCGTTTCACAAGATGTTTTATGTGCTAGACTTTTTGCCTAGACTCGTACCAAAACCAAGTGTACACTAAAACCGTGTATAGGTACTATCTGTGTATGTGAATGTGGCAAAATGCTATGTGGATGTGGCAAAATGCTATGGAACGGAGGGAGTGGGTGCCGGCAGCCGTTAGGGCATCTCTAGTCGTCGTGCCCCCAGAGCCCAAAACGGCGCTATTTTGGGCCGCCGCGGCGCAAAACAGCGCTATTCTGGATCCTGAGGGCGCGTTTTCCAGCCGCGAACCCAACCCAAGTTTCGGCCCAAAAATTCAAAAACGCCGGAACAAGTAGAATAATTTCTTAAGGCGATTTTCATTCATATTTTGGCACAAAAATCGCCGATTACATAGCAGAATTTGAAACTAAAAACTTAAAAACATTTAAACTTTTATTCCGGCGATCTACATGGCTAGTTGATGCCCAGGCTGTTGTAGATCGCCTGGCTGTAGTCGCCGCCGTCGCCGCCGTCGTCGGAGCCATCGCCGGGGGGCGCGCTCGGGCCTGCGCCGTCGTCGCCGTGCTGCCACCTGCTCAGCAGCAAGGTGCGCTTGAACTCGTCGTCCTCCTCGTCGCTGTCGCTCGGGTCGAGCTTGAAGTAGGGGATCTCTCCGGCGCCACCGGAGGAGGAGGAATGCGGCGGCGGCGGCCTGCTGGCGCTCCTCCGCGCGCCTGCGCTCCACCTCAGCGAATGCTTCGCGCTGGCATTCCAGCTCCTTCGTCGTGAACTCGGCAAGGCTCCAGTCGGCGGTGAAATCCTCCGTCGCCGGCTGGACTGTGTTGAAGGAGGCCTCCTCCGCCTCCTTCAGGCCGGGCCACTCCTCCTCCTGCTCTTGCTCCTGCTTGGGCTCCTTCTTGGGCTTGACGAGGCGCCAGAAGAGAGAGCCTGGCGGGGAGGCGGCGCGGCGCTGGGAGGAGCGCGGCTCGTTGATGCGCAGCGAGCCGCTGCGCATGGGGGCAGGGCGCCCGAAGTTGAGGCTGGGGGAGTCTCGGAGGGGGGGCGTACCGGGAACCTGGCGGAGGCGTTGATCGCGCGCCGGAGGAGGAGGTGGTCGAGGAAGAGGATGCCACGCCCATTCGACGCGGGATCCACGTCGATCTTCGCGGCGGCATCTCCAGGCGCGGCTCGTTGCCGCCGGCGATGTAGTCCATGACGATGTCGAGCCTGCCCCCTCGCCGCCCCACCACCGCTTCCGCCCCGTGGTGTTGTGGCGCCCTCCACTTGGCTGTTGTTGCCGCGGTCGGCGATGTCCAGGTCGTGGCGGCGCTGGAAGTAGGCCTGCCAGAAGGCATCGTTGCCCTCCACCCTCCAGCGCGGGTCCGCGGCCTGCTCCGGCGTTAGGCCCTCGCGGACCTCGGCGATGGCATACTCGCGCTCGACGCCGGCAGGGACGTGGGGCACGGGGATGCCACCCGCTCTGAGGGCCCACGGTCCCTGTCCGCCGGAGGCGCCGGGGACGCGCATATCCGGTGGGCACGGGTACCCGGCCTGGTACAGCGCCCAGGCCTCGTGCTTGCGGAGGTGGCGGCGGCCAAAGCCGTTGGCGGCGGCGGCGTCGTCGGCCATTATTTGCGGTGAGAGAGAAGCGAGGAAGCAGAGGGAGGCAGAGGCGGCGAGAGAGAGGCGAGTGTGCGGAGGGACGGCGAGGGGAGGGAGATTTTTTAGCGTGGCGGCCAGGCGAAGGGGCGGTGGTGACGCGCCATTACTGCGCCGCGTGGCCTTCGATTGGACGTCGAAGCGACGCGCGCCGGCCACACCATTACTTCGGCAGCCTTTGACCAGCGCGCTCACTGGCCGCGGGAGCCGAGAGGATGAGGACGCGGCCGCTCACGGGCGGTTCTGTTCCACGCCATTTTTTTCCCGCGTCGCTGACAGCGCTGGCCCGCGTCGTCTTTCCCGCCATTTCGCCCCCAAGCCGAACCAAGTGGGCTGGGTTTCGCCTGGGTGTGGCAGCGCAAAATAATGCCGAAACGGCGCTATTTGGCCTTCTGAGGCCGAGTGGTACAAAAATGACGCTTTTTGGCTGCCGCGGCGCTAAAAAGGCCTCTTGGAGCTCTGGGGCCGACTGGAGATGCCCTTAGAAATGCTCTTACACTCCAAAACCAATTTGTTTAATTCGGCTGCTAACTCGTGTGCCGTTTCGATCCTCACAAAGAACATATGCACCAGGACCACATACGGACGGCGGATAAAACCCCAAACGGCGAAAGCAAGAAAAAAAATCCATTCCCCTTACCTCCTCCCTTCTCCCCTCGCGCCTCCTTGGCACTCTCCGTCCCCTCTTTGCTACCGGACGGCAAACCCTCTTAATCATGTGAACATCTCGTCGATTCTCATGTCCGCAGAACGATTTTCTTGTAATGCCCTGGGCTGAACTTTTGTGTTGATTTTTCTTGGTTTGTTGTTGCCAAGTAAGGGACGGGAGTGGTACCAGCCATGGCGGCGACGGCGGCTGGTCGATGCGGCCGATGGACGCGGAGCAGCTGCGGGAGTGCGGGCACCGGATGGTGGATTTCATCGCCAACTACTACAAATCCAGCGAGACATTTCCCGTCCTCAGCCAAGTTCAGGCAAGATCACTCTCAAATCTTCTCCAAATTCTGCAATACAACCTGGTCAGGCAACATTGTCGCCTGTGTAGTATGACTTGGCCTACTTACCCATCCCCTAGGTTTAATCCATGTATTCTGTAAATAACTCTCTGGTATATGTAAGTCATGCTAATAGAATATATGTGAACAATTGTGAAAAAAAAGTCTCTACTATGGAATCAGAGGAGCCTTAAGTGCCTTAAGTGCAAGGCTAGTGTTGTAGAGAGGTGCCATAATTAGCTGGCACTCAGTAATGCCGTTGACATCTCTTCCCTGATAAGTGCAAGGCTCATACACAGCCTTGCGGTGGCCAGCCGGAAAACCATATATTAGCTGACTAGAGATTCAACAGAGGTATACATGTGAAGATCACATCAAATTGTCTATGGAAGACAGGTCTACAAGTTGCCAAAACTAATAGCAGTGCTGGCTGCCGGGAATATGAAGAAGTTGGAGTGAAGGACTGTCTACTAAGGATCATAAAGGCAGCAAGTAATGGAGACAGAGGGTCAGAAGATACTCTGCGTTGGCGAATATAGCGAAATCGAAAGTTGAAATTGTCAAAAAATTGGGGATAAAATAGAAGGTATGACACAAAGGAACAGGTAAAGATGATGGAAGATAATGTGGAACCATTGATTGTGCCACTGATTGGAATGCAGCCTAGGACTTGATTATAAGCCGGTACAAATATGACTAAGGGTAATGCCTAAGTTTTAAAAGCACACATAGAAAGATAAATTCCAAGAGTAAAATTTCTCTAGTTCAGTTAACAAAATTTCTAACATCAAAGGTCAAAGCATCCTGAGTTTCCCACTGTTTATAAAAACTTGGAACATCCTTTCACTATTCTCTTTATTTTAAGGGTCACAAAACTATGAGTCTCCCATGTTCGGAAGTGGTGATGTTGTCATTGAGGAAGTAAGAAAACAGTCAAACTTACTACTCTATGTCTGCAAAAGATAGATTGTGTTAAGGAGTATCTTTGGCACTCCACTAAACTTTTTTGCATCCATATCCATATTGATTGGCGATTTCATTGCAGCCAGGATATCTAAAGGAACTTCTTCCGGATTCAGCTCCAACCCGACCTGATACTTTGGATGCCCTTTTTGATGGTGATCTTTCTTCCAGTGCACTTTCAAGTGAAATCAGAATTTAGTTTATTAATTACAACCAATTAGCTATGCTTAAACAAACCTAAATTTTATTCAACAATTTCTTCTGGTGCCCAGATATACGAGAGAAGATAGTACCAGGAGTAACTCATTGGCAAAGTCCAAATTATTTTGCTTACTATCCCTCAAATAGCAGCACTGCCGGATTCCTGGGAGAGATGCTTAGTGCTGCCTTTAACATCGTTGGCTTCAGTTGGATAACCTCTCCTGCTGCAACCGAGCTAGAGGTTATAGTCTTAGACTGGTTTGCAAAAATGCTTAAGCTTCCAAGCCAGTTTCTATCATCTGGTAAGGCTGCAATCATACTTTTTGTTTGATGCAGTAACTATTTGTTGATCACAACAAATATTTTTGCAATTTTGTTCTTTACGATATCTAGCATCTCATAAGTTAAATGAAATCTCTAGATATGACATGAATGACAAAGTTCTGATTAACAAACACTATGTGGAACTTCCCATAGTTTGGCTATTCAATTATTTCTTTATCGTCCATTTCCATTATTTTTCGTATTAAGGTAACATTTCTTGTTTCCTTCTTCCTGGACATATTGATTGTCTGGTCTAGTTTAACGTTACTACATAGTATCGTGAACTACTTGTTCAAGCCACTCCTTTTTAAATAAATGTGGTAATTTCTTACTTTCCTGCAGGCTCCAATGCAAGACATGACTAAAATTTTCAATCATACTATGCTTAAAATAAT
This sequence comes from Poa pratensis, assembly GCA_947311845.1. Classification (NCBI taxonomy): domain Eukaryota; kingdom Viridiplantae; phylum Streptophyta; class Magnoliopsida; order Poales; family Poaceae; genus Poa; species Poa pratensis. Next base: position 83,218,217 of record CAMZMU010000052.1, on the reverse strand, counting down.
ATTATGAAAAAGGCAACAAAAATCCAGCGAAATTATTTCCAGTCAGTTATATACTTATTCACACACTATTAGTCATAATTTTGAACAGCTGATGGTATGCAACCTAGTACAATCTATATTTTTGAATGGCTATAATACTTCTCAAGCTGTACCATTAGAAATGAATTAACAGCATAACCATGTAGCCAGTCATATGGAATTATCAAGATTGCCAGGATTGTGGCCTGTGTAGGATTGTTTTCACGTTTGTGAATCTTATCATAATGATAGGATCTTACCTAAAAACTCATGGCTCTAGAGATTGTATGGTCTGTACCATGGCACCTTGTCCTATATGGATCGGAATCGAAATATTTTGATAGGATCCTGTGATCTTCTGATACAGACTATGATTTGGACTATCCTTGATCCAAGACATCTACTTTATAGATGCTGCTTTAAGTTTCTCTATTCTGTCCCTCCTTACAGGACTTGGTGGAGGAGTAATCCAGGGTACCGCAAGTGAAGCAGTTCTTGTTGTACTGTTGGCTGCACGAGATAGAACTTTAAAAAAGCAGGGGGAAAATTCCCTTGAAAAATTAGTAGTTTATGCATCTGATCAGACACATTCTGCTCTGCAAAAGGCATGCCAGGTATGCATATATAATCCAACTCAAGTCCGACCAGAATGTTTTCCAGTTATCTTTTGGTATGAATAAATTAGATGTCTTTATCTGTTCTTTGGATTTGATGTTATTGCAAAGAATGGCAATGAAGTAATTAAATAATTTGCATTATGTTCATGTACTTATTTTTTATCGTTTTTGACCTGAAGTGAATTCTCCTGTTTATAGATTGCAGGAATTTTTCCTGAGAACTTCAGACTTGTGAAGGCTGACTGTAGTAATAATTATGCTGTTGCACCTGAAGCAGTTAGCGAAGCCATTTCCATCGACTTATCATCTGGGTTGATACCATTCTTCCTTTGTGCAACAGTAAGCATTAAGCCATGATTCTTCGTATGCAAACTTCGTAGAGTTAATGAAAACTTGTGTGAATTTCAAGATTGAAGCCTCGACATGATTTACTATACTTCGTTAAATACTCCCTCCGTTCCTGTATCTAAGGCTTATAGTTTTTTTGCACGGAAATTAGCGCACCGAGCTGGGTGGAGAAAAAAACGTGACTTTCCCTTAGAGGAGGCGTTGGACTAGAGAGAAAATAGAGAAACGATATGTCCTCTCTCTCCCAATGGGATTAATATCCTAAAGAATCCCACCATTTGCTCCGTTGATTAACAAAAATATTCCTTGTACACGCACAGCCAGAGCGAGAGAAAAAAAAGAAAGAAGTACTCATATGTTTTTCTTTCCTTTTGACATGCTACGGTTGTTGGCCTGGATGGAAGAAGCGCTTGTGTTTTGAGAAAAGAAAATTCCACGGTTAGCTCAGCTATAATTAGGGATAAAATAACCTCCATAATCTTAAGGATTTCCTTCTATTTTGCACATGGGGAGCCAGCAAAAACTGTCAACAGACCATATATTTTGAAACTAATACCAAAAAACTATACGCCTTGGATTCAGGAACGGAGGGAGTAAGTACTTGAGTTAATATCACTGAAAGTATAAAATTCCGATACTTGTCCAACTATCTTTGTGAAATATTGTGGCAGCTACATTTATGCATAAGAAACTTGCGCAGTAGTGTGTGGTCTTGAATTATTCTGATCTTAATTAAACTAGTTGAATGCCCGTGCGTTGCCACGACGTACTAAATTTACTACATTCAAAATCGCTGAAGCAATTACCTTGTAAAACCATTTGTTCCAGTGACATGTATAAAAAAGTACAAAAAAGAAAATGGGGAGGCAAGGGGTGGCGGCGAGTCCCGAACAACAATACACCATATGGAACTGTTATAACAGGATTCTGGCTTGAGCAGGTCTAGCTTGCTCATCATGCAATGCAGCTAGTGGCATCTTGAAATCAATTCAAATTAAATGAGTGTCTCTGTGTGTCACCAAAATTGATCAGGTAGGACACTGAAATACTAAATCAATGTACCAAAAATCATGCAACCATCATCAGTTTCTCCTATTATCAAACAAACCATCTCCCTGACTTGTGAAAGAAATAAGTTTTCTATCCATTGTGTCAACCAATCACATTGCAGACTATGACAGTATCACCAATCAGATGTTACTAAATAACTTTGAAGTAACAATCAGAAAATCATATCTCTCATAAGAATGAAAGGAAAATGTAAAAGCAGAGGTCCAGCTACCTTTCAAGAGGATGCAGCGGCGATCATGATGGTAACATGTCTAGGGGAACATCTATGTTATAATCTCATTGGAAAATGTAGTGGGCTCTGCAATAAGAGCAAACCAATATGAGAGACTCAAAAGTGAGTGAGCTGTGCTTACGAAAAGAACAGAGAAGCAGAGTTAGAATGCTAGAGCACAGTTACCATCCCCTTCTTTTTCGAGGAAGAGTTACCATCCCCTTCTAATTAAGCAGTTCTTGTATTTGTTGTTGAAGGAGCAAACCCAGATATATAACAACCAATGGAAACTTACAAGAAAATCTTTACTGAGGTTTAGATTAACACAATAGTTATTGTGCCTAACATATAAATTTGAAAACGTACCATGCAGAGATGAAAGAGATGCAGGACATTGGGCAACAATTGCATCTCCATCAAACCAGTCAGTTGGTCGACTACGAGTAGCAGATGGAAATGAGTTTACAGACACTGGAGGATGTTGGAAGGGACAGGCGCGGGATCGGAAGCCATGGCGGAGAGGAAAGGGAAGTGTCAATCTACACCAGCGGTTCCCAGCATCTCGTCCTCTCCTGGACCAGAAGACGGCGAGGCGGCCTTCAGTCCTGTGGCACCCACGGCCGTGACCCGTGGAACGATTGCTCCTAGCGCTGTAGTCTGAGTCGGAAGCGGCGGCGACGTCGCTCAGCTCGTGATGATGCCGAGCACGGCGAACTGGCTGAGTGGCTTTCCACGCGGAGCACACGTCGGCCTCCTCATCGACGGACAGCACGCAGTTCCAGGAAGCCCACCGGCGCGACGGCACTCTCCCTGCGGCGCTCGATGCAGCCACTGGGGGTGTGGGTCGAGGCGGAGACGCGGTGGGAGAGACTGGCGACGGAATACACTGAGGAAAGGAAGCCGAGGCGGAGGAACTGCCCGATATGTTCGCAGCGCGATTTGATATCTAGACTCGATCGTGCATAGATGGGTAACTACCTCTGATTTTTTTTTGTCCTCTGCGTGCGGGATCGAACGAAACGAACGGGGCGACGTACGACCATCACCACCAATTGTGCTTTAGAGATTATTGTCTACCTGCACACGGCGCAGTCTGTGTGTGCCAGGGGTGGGTGTGAGGGATGGGGGAAATTTTCCGATATGCAGAAATATTACGTGAAAACACTCCTCAAGTTGTAATTTCCATGATAATAGATCGTCTAAGTTTGAAAGTAATCTCAAATAATTTGTAGTTCTACTACAATGCATGTTCACACTTAAATTTTGGCTCCATGTTTACTTTCTAAAGAGAGTTGTTATTGGTTTCAGGTAGGGACAACTTCTTCATCGGCCGTGGACCCCTTGAATAAACTGGGAAAGATAGCACAGGTTTTTAACCCCGTTGGTTGTGATAATTAGCAAATTATCAAGTTTAGTATAATTAAACAATCAAAATGTAATTAATATTTTCTGTTTCTATTTTTCTAAATGTATTTTGACCAAAATTGTTGAACTTCTGCCAGCTAGGAGTAGAACACTGTTCTGTCGCTGTAAGTCGAAGACGTGATTATTATGTTCACTTTTGAGGAACAAGTCCGCACCTTGATCGGTAACTGATAGGTTAACTGCGGTTCCCAGAAATTTTAGATGGGGTTAGAGTTTTGAAGAACAATCCTTCTTATTTAACTGAATTTATTTTTTTCCGTTTTTAGTCCTAAGTGATACAAAGTTGTAGTTGAGCTACAAATAGGTTTTGATCAGTTCACCAGGGCAAACAATTTCCAATGCATGGGATGTTTTAATGGAACATGCTTTTGAAATGTTGGTTCTACATTCCCATTCTTATTAGCTATCTTATTTTGTATATGACTCCTGCAAATTATACATATTGCTTTTTTAAATAGACTGATGAATGTACGTTGATAGATTGCTTGTGTTTATCATTTTGGTAGGCCCATGACATGTGGTTCCACATTGATGCTGCATATGCTGGAAGTGCTTGTATATGTCCAGAGTACCGACATCACCTTGATGGAGTGGAGGAAGCTGATTCATTCAATATGAATGCACACAAATGGTTTCTCACAAACTTTGATTGTTCCTTGCTATGGGTTAAGGTAACCCATGTGATGAGGTTCCTATAGGAATACCATGTTTTACACATCTGAATTTTTTGATTTCCCTGTATTTTCTACACATCTTACAATGATATTTTTGTCAAAAACTGCCAAATGCACAAATTGACATCACATGCAACAAACAGGACAGGAGTTATCTCATAGAAGCGTTATCTACAAATCCAGAGTTTCTTAAGAATAAGGTTAAGATATACCCTTGCCTTCTCTGCTTTTCTCTTGGATATTTTCATCATTGTTCACGGTAGTGGATTAATCTACCATTTGAAAAGGTCACGTTTCTACGGATTGCGACTACATGCTATCTATCTGACTCCCCATTTTTCAAATTCTCGTGTCAACCATCTGATTATCGTTGGGAGCTTTTTTCCTAGTGGGAATATTCTAGGTTGAGCTCTTTCTTACTCTACTTGCACCTTTATGTTGCACTTGCCAATTTTTTGGAATGAAACAAGAGGAAAAAATACAATCTGACCAATTAATGGCTCGGTGAAGGTCGTACCGTCGTGGGAAATATCTCTCGAGTGATCGTTGAAGAATTTTGCTGCAATTGTCAACAATTACATTAATTTTAGTAATGTGATACATAAATATTCCTTGCAATTTTTCTCAATTGACTAGACGAACTGAAGTATATATTTCCAACAGAAAAAAAGAATTGTGTTGAAAGAATAATCACAAGGTCTGCATGCCTGCAATCTAATTAATAGAAATTACATCTCAGTACCGAGTTTCTATATTTATAGAAAGTATGCTTTTATGAGTTTTTTGTTTGGAAACTTATGCTTCGATTGGTGATCTAACAACTGTTTTACATTTTCAGGCTTCTCAGGCAAATTCTGTTGTCGATTTCAAGGATTGGCAAATTCCACTTGGTCGTCGTTTTAGGTGAAATTCTCTTGGAAATATTCATTACCGTTATCAAATGTGCTATTTATCTCTTACATACACTTTACTACTTGAATATTTGACAAGGAATGCAACATCAGATTAGTATTTCAATATTTCTATGTATTTGTTCTTTGTGGAATTTTTCTTTTTCTAAGATGAAGTGTGTGCAATTAGCTATCTGTATTGCTAAACCCGTGATTAGGGTAACACCAATGTACTCAAATGATTGATAACTTTTTCACAAAGCAACGAAAGATTGTCGAGAGGGCAGGCCTTGGTGCAGTGGTGAGGTCCTCCCCACTTTTGCCAAGAGGCACCGGGTTCAAACCAGCCTCTATGCACTGGGTTCAAACACTTTGCAGGGGTAAGACTAGGTTCTTATAATCCCTCCACAGACCCCACCTTCTGTCGGAGCCTCTATGCAATGGGTCTGGGTCTGTCTTTTTTTTTTTAACGAAAGATTGGTCGTATCACATGTGTTATTGGATGGCTGCATGACGTGCCATCAAAAGATATGGGAACAGTTTCTGCTATTGGATGACTACCGATTATTCAGTATGACATGGTTCCTAATAAATCTAAAAAAAAATTGTTTCTAATAGAGATCAAATTTTAGCTTCTTAATACATTTGTTTTGCTTGCAAATGCAGCATCAATTTTGAGGCCATACACATTTTTGAAAGAGCATGAACCCATGTGGCTAAAATAATTTTACAATTTTAAAGTTAGTCAGCACTGTATATCAGTGTATTAATATCCAGCCTTCTAAGTACAGTCACTGTGACGGCATGACTCGTCGCACTGTTGCTGAGATTATATGCGGAAGTTCCTTGTATGACAAATGCATTGATTTCTCTTACCAAAGTGGAGCTTTTCCTTTAGATCACTCAAGCTATGGATGGTCCTGAGGCTTTATGGCGTGGAAAACCTGCAGAGCTATATCAGAAAGCACATACAGTTGGCTAAACATTTTGAACAACTTGTATTATCTGATTCAAGATTTGAGGTAATAGAGAAAGAGACCAATTATTAAATCTATTCCATGGGACTATGAAACACTTCGTTGGATGTAGTCCGAAAGAACATCATATTTTCTTCTTCTATTGTCAATCTTTATTTTTACAGAGTTCTTGTTTACTTCACTAATTTAGGTACTTACTCCAAGGAACTTTTCCCTTGTTTGTTTCCGCCTTTTGGCCCCAACTTCTGAGGGTGACAATGGCCGTAAACTTAACTATGACCTAATGGATACTGCTAACTCAAGTGGAAAGATCTTCATATCACATACGGTAGGTTATTAGTAAATCCGCTGATGATATCGATATATACTCATGAAGCATATGTCCACTGATTTCCTTGTGTTATTTTCTTCTTCAACAGGTTCTTTCTGGCAAATTTGTCTTGAGATTTGCTGTTGGAGCACCGTTGACTGAGGAGCAACATGTGGATGCCGCTTGGAAGCTTTTGCAAGAAGAATCCACCAAGCTCTTAGGAAGTGTGTAGATTATAAATGCAAGTTCTCGTTGATGAAGCTCCACCGTTTAGGCCTATTGTCTTGATAAGCTTTTACAGCTGCTCATACATATATTTTTTGAAAGAAGATTCTGATAATAAAGGACTTCATCTGCCAGGCCTGTTAAAACAATATTAGTCCCATATTGTTCCGGAACTGAGCAAAATATATAATGTGATCTTACGAGAAATAATTTTGGCTACCGTAAACATGGCTGAAACAGTTTACAAAGCTTGTAGCGAGGGACCTCTCCCACACCTGCCGCTGACAAGAAATGCCACATAGGATTATTGTTGAGTTGGAAGAGAAACCGAAAAAAAGAGTTATGTTCAACTAAGAGATATGTTCTTAGAGCATCTCTGGCAGAACCCGCAAAACGTCGACCCGCAAAACACATTTGCAGTTCGCGCAACTCGCGGTTTTTTGCTCAGAACGTCGCGCGGCGGAGCAGAACCCGCAAAGCAGAACCGCAAAACAGAATGGGTTCTGCTCCGCCGCGCTGCGTTCTGAAACTGCATATGCAAAACAGCAAGATAGGCCTTGTAGTGAAGTTGGAGAAGTTTCCAACAATGATCAAGGACAAATGGCTTCTTCTTAGATGCGGGCATATCCAAGTACCTTTCTCTCGCAATGCGGTCCTACAATGATGAACAAATGGTGAACAATGGCCTTGTAGTGAGAACACTACATGAACAATGGTGAATAAACTCACCCAATCACCCTCCACGGTAGCACTCGGTGGCGCATTGATCACTTGTTGCAAGCATCCACTCCATCGACCACATGTAGTCTTGATAGTTTCCCAACGGCCTTGTAGTGATCGATAGGTCCGGGGCACCGTACGGCCATTGCGTGGCATGAGTTGGAAGAATTTGTCCTCCACCCTTTGCCAATACCGGTCTTTGGTTTGATCAACGCCGGCCGTTGCATCGAGATAGATACTCTCCCAAGCACGGATCAAGCATTGGTCCTCCAAAATGGTGTAGTTCGATCCTCTCCGACTCAGGCCGGCCCCGTCCACCTCCTCGACCTCGTTGTCGTCTTCTCCCGTGCCACCATCGACGCCACCGTCGAACTCGTTGTAGCTGTAGTTGCCGAGCGGAGGCGACTCGATTTCTACCGACCCAAGCATGTCCATGAACGATTGCGTGCTGCAAGCTGAACGAATTCAGCTCGCCGGGGACGGGCAAGGTGAACATAGCTCAAATTTGAGTTCGAAAGTTCATACCTTTCGGTCCCGGCGCCGGGGACGGGCGCGGTGGATGCAGCAGCAGCGGCAGCGGCGGCGACGCTGGCCCTGATTTTCCTCCCCGCCGGCTTCTTCGGCCGCCTCGCAGCAGCAGCGGCGGCGGCAGCGGCGGGAGGCTTCGCGGCGGCGGGAGTGCCCGCGGCGGCAACCGCGGCAAGCAGAACTTGGGCCGCGCCTGCGGTGCCCAATCTTCTCCGCTTCGGCGCCGCCACTGGAGCAGCAGCGGTGTCGGCGGCGGCGGCGTCGGCTCCGAGCTCTCCGCGGCCCGCTGGATCTGACGATGGCGCGTCCCCGACGCGGACGGTCACCAGGGACGGGTCGGCGGTGGTCATGGCCGGTCCGGGGCAGGGCGCGCGGTGGCCGGAGTGGGGGAAGAGAAAGAGGTTGCAGCGGCGGCGGGGACGGGCGCGCTGAAGGTTCCCTCGCGCCAACGACACTGGAGGATGAGGTTCCGGCTGCGGGTCGGGGGAGGAAACCTAGCTTTCTCGGTTCGGAGGCGCGGATTCACGGGGGCCTGCAAAATCTTTTGCGGGTTGGGCAAATTTGCGGATTCTGTTCTCCGCCTTTTTACGGTTTTCAATCCGCATCGGGCGGTTATTATGCGGGTTTGCCCCTTTTGCGGGTTCTGCTAGAGATGCTCTTAGGATCTAGAAGAAGAAGAAGAAATGACTTTGTCGTTATTGTACCAGATATGTTCTCTTACTCACATGTTTTCTTGTTTAATTTTAACAACCTCATAGTCTTAGAAGCATGCGAACAGTAATTATTAGAGATAACTTCAGAGATGATCGATTGTATGCTATGGACTTTTTATCTTGTCTATGTGGCGTGAATAGATAAGAAAACCGATCCAACGTGCTCTAGTATTGCGCCCCGGATCACCACGGTAAGAAAGACATGAATATCGTTGTGTCCACATAACTGTTCACTATTTAGAGGCGCCAACTTTTATTCAGCTCACTAACAAATTTATGCCTTCGAAACTCAGACTGGGGATTCTACTATTTCAAGCAGTTCGGGCACAGCCTATTTACATGAGCTGAACTGAATTGCTACAGCTAAAAATAGCCTCATACGTGTTTTGTCTAATATCACCATTAAGAGCATCTCCAACAGGCGCCCAACGCGCCGGCGCTGTATAATTTTTTTACAGCACCAAAATAGTCGTTTCGCGTGCCAGGCGCATGTTTCGCTTTAGCAGCCGCGCTATAAATTGGCGCGGCGCTGTCGCGCTTAACCAAGCGCGGCAGAATACAGCGTGCGCGAGTAGGACCGGGGGAGAAGTTCTCCGTCCGCCGTCGCCGCCGCCAACGGCCGCTTGGCGACGGACTTGCGCGGTTGCGCAGCGGGCGGCTGAGGAACGCCGACGGAATTCGCCCGCGGCGGCATGAAGAGGTCGTGCGCGATACCGGTGGACGGGGTTGGTACGGCGCCGGTGGCCAATCCCGCGCTAGGGTTTGTGGCGGCGCCGGCGGCCGATGTGTCGTGGTTGTAGGGAGGGGTCGGGGAAATGTCGGAGCGGCCGTCCATCGCCGGAATTCACCGACGGTGGCGCGGGAGGGGCGCAGAGGGGCGCGGGTGCGAGCGGCGGGAGATTTCAGCTTGGCGGTTGGTGGCTCGCGCGCTTTTCCGTTTCGTCCAGCGCGCTGAACTGGACGCCTCAAATATGATGCGAAATGTACCGCTTCGTCCAGCGTGTGGGACGCTTTTTCGCGCGCGCGGTATTTTTGCGCTGCCGCTGGAGGATCGGATTTGGTCGCGCGCACTATATTGACGATTTATTCGGCGCACGGTCTATTTCCCGCGCCTGTTGGAGATTCTCTAAGGTCCCTGCCTGTATGGTACACCTTTAGTAAAAGATGGTGCGTATTCTGCTTTCAGGAACGTTCTGTCAGATCTCCCAAAGTATATGTGAATTCGAAGTGCCGCCAGTAGCCGTAGATTTGGCGAGGAAACAGAATTTACATGAATAGAAACGCTTGATATTAGGGATATTAAAACTGAGCCATATAGGGGCTCTCAGGCCATCAGCATTTTCTACCGTCGGATCATTGTCCCATGCTAGATCTTGTCCGTTTATTCGTTGTTAATGGCCATAATCCCTAGCGGAAGCTACTCTGGCCATCAAATTACTCCACCGTGGTTGATTGGGCCCAAAAACCCACTAGCCCATTTACTTGAGGCTGAGAAAAACCATACGACACGCCTCCGACGTCTCGTCTCCGCAAGAATGTGGCCTGCCCTCCCGATCTCTCTCATCCAGCGTGACCTGTGGTGGCGGTCCGCCGTCGCTGCCTCGCTGGCACCACAACACCGGACAAGGCGATGACTCCTACGGTCCTATCTGCTGGCAGCCATGGCGTACGGAGGCCACATGATGACCTTCGAGGAGTCTGAGGAACCCTTGTGCCGCCGCGCTCCGTTGCCAGTCTACCTGCAACACGGAGACTCGGGCGCCCACTCCACGCGCGGGTTGCTCCACCGCAGCAGCGGCCATGGAGTAGCCGCTCTTCGTGAAGGCAGACGAGGATCTCGACAAGGAAGGTACACACATCTCCCCTTCTCAAGAATCGCTTTTTCAGATTTGCTAAGAACTGCGCTAGACTGTATCGGCCTCTGTTGCTTGGTCACAGGCTGTAGTGGAAATCATTGAAGGGGGCACAAGCTTCTTCATTTCCACGGCTGGAGAAACAAACGCCGAGGCATGACATGCGTAGTGAGGAGCCTACCTGCTTTGAGTGGGAGGCCTCGGATGGCTCACTATTTCCGTTGGATTCAGAAGCTTTGCACCCAAAATTTGTGGGCTAAGTTTTTTGAGGGATTTATGATGAAAATTGAAGTGCAGGTTTATTAGATGACACCGGATGGCAATCTGCTCAGGTTCTGAATACTCTTCCGGAGTAACAGTTTCCTAACCATCCAACATCTCTTCATAGCTGATTCTCTTCAATTTGCTAGCATTTCCTGGAAATTAGTCAAAGTGAACATGGACAAGAGCATGCTCACGTATGTTCAGTAATTCTCTTTTACCTGCGTTTGTGTTTGTGAAGCATCCGTGGAAACATATTATATTGATTTGCATCTTAGAAAGTAAGTACACCGGTTGATTACTGCATACATTTAGACATTCAGACATTCCGGTGTAGAGACCACACCAGTAATGTATTGTTTTGTTAATGCATAGAGACATAGGTTGTAGTAACATACATCGTATATTTCATGGAACAAATGAAATTTGAATGTGCACGACACTTATTTTTAAATAACTATTACTGAATGTGCCATACTGTAGCTGGCCTCTCATATACGACCATGCCACATCCTCTAAATGATTCTACTGGACATTTAAGCACTACACTCGGAGATGAGAAGTTTTACTCCTCAAAGACATACTGGTCATCGTCAGGTGTTAGGTGTATAAACTTAAAGTGCAGTCTGGCCTCATGCTAAACTGAAGGAAAACTTCCACATTTATTAGGATCGTTGTGGCTTCAGGCTACAACTAAAAATTTATACATATAAAGAGTACTTCATTTTGCACCGCATGAAGAAAACTATGCATTGTATTTGTTTTAAAATACCAACTACCGAATGTACCTTCCTGAAATTGAGCTTTATGTACTTCTGGTTTTTAGACGGTATTATGTACTTCTGGTTCAGATACAAAGTTCAAGTTTTGCTGGATGTAAGGAATAGTTACCCCAACATTCTAAAAAATTATATCTTTTCAAAATTAGCAGACTTGATAGCATTGATAATTCAAATTTCTCATAGGAACTCACTTCTGCTACTAATCCTTTAGGTTGATTCTTTTTTTTCTTTAGTCCTATACAAATCAATTCAGCTTTCTTAACCATGATCAGGACATATTCAATACTGGAATCTACTTGACCTGACATGAATATACCATTTAAGAAACTATGTCCAATTTTATCTTCACGTGGTACTTTCTGCAAGCTGCTTTTACATGAACTTGCTTTCATTTTGTGGCTTATATTAAAATGCGATCACGCGTACTTTTTCACAAACTCCTACAGCCCCGCTACTATATTCAAGGGAGCCATCTAGCCATGCATCATCGTTAGCTCACTTGTGATCACATTCATCCCCGCCTCGCTCCCATCTGCCCTCAAGACAAGGGTATGTACCTTCCTTAATTCTCCCATGTATTTCAAACACTTCGTGTCTTATGAGCTAATATCTTTTCTTATTCTACTGTACCTCGCAAAGATCATTATTCAAGAGCTACAAGTGGAGATATTATTGGCATGTACAAGTAAAAGTTATAAACTATTAGAGTACATAAAGAAAGTTTGTGGTGTCCTAATCTTGCATGGTTCGTTTAAACTTCTTTCTTATCTGTATCAGAAAGAAGAAGAAATTTGAAATGCTCTATATATATCTTTCCTAAAAAAAAATCAGGTCGATTGTTCTTGTTTTTTTCCGACTTGTGAAGCAGGTGCGAAGTCCATCTTCCTGGTACGACAACTTATGGAGAGATATAGGGAGAAGAAGAAGGATCTTCATATGGTGTTTATTGATTTGGAGAAGGCGTATGATAAGATACCACGAAATGTCATGTGGTGGGCCTTGGAGAAACACAAAGTCCCAACAAAGTACATTACCCTCATTAAGGATATGTATGATAATGTTGTGACAAGTGTTCGAACAAGTGATGGCGACACCGATGACTTTCCAATTAAAATAGGACTGCACCAGGGGTCAGCTTTGAGCCCTTATCTCTTTACTTTGGTGATGGATGAGGTCACAGGGGATATACAAGGAGATATCCCATGGTGTATGCTCTTTGCGGATGATGTGGTGCTAATTGACGATAGTCGGGCGGGGTTAATAGAAAGTTAGAGTTGTGGAGGTGGACTCTAGAATCGAAAGGTTTTAGGCTTAGTAGAGCCAAAACTGAGTACATGCGGTGCAGTTTCAGTTCCAGTAGGCACAATGAGGAAGAGGTTAGGCTTGATGGACAGGTGGTACCTGAGAAAGACACCTTCCGATATTTGGGTTCTATGCTCCAAAAGGATGTGACTCATCGAATCAAAGCTGGTTGGATGAAGTGGCACCAAGCTTCTGGCGTCCTCTGTGATAGGAGAGTGCCACAGAAGCTAAAAGGAAAATTTTATAGGACGGCGATTCTGTAACGTCCCAAAAATTATTAACAAGTATTATTAATTCCAAAAATGGGAGCCAACAAAAACTTTTGTTAAATTATATGTGTTGATCTCTTATTCTTGCTTGTGTTGCTTATTTCCTCTTGTTGTGTGTTGCTTGCTTTATTTTGAGAACATGAAGAAAAGAAGAGGATTAAATTAAAAGCAAAACAAGAAAAATAAATGTGGCAAGTGCCACACAAATTCTCCAAGTGAGGATCTCATTTTGTTTCCAACAAAATTTAGTGGAGTGGTATTGCAAACCCTCCCATTTCATTCTTACTACTTATCTCTCTCAAATAGTATTTTCAAATTAGTTTTAAAAATTCAAAAGTAAACAAAGTAAAAATAAATTAAAATGCCTTAATTAAAACACTATAAAAGAAAATGTTTCAAAACTTTTTATTATTTTATGCCAATTTTTGTGGAGCTTCTGCACCTTATGGGAAGGCTCCACAAATTTTGCCAAATTTTTATAAATTGGTTTGGTGCCTCAAATTAAATCAAGAAATGCTTCTGGTTTTAAACAGAAGGACTAAAAAGCAAATAAGAGAAAGAAGAAGGAAAAGAAGCAGTGCACAGGAGCCAGGGGGGTTTTTGCAAAACCATCATCGTCTACCTCCCCCTAGCTCACTGTCGCCGTCGTCGTGGCGCCATGCTCGACGTCGCCGTTCCCAGGCCCCCCAGGGCCCCCTTGCCCGCGCTCTCCCTCGCCCCCGTGCCTCTGCACCTCTGCGGGCAGAGGAGACCCTCTCCCCTCGCCTTAACGCCGTTGTCCCCCGAAGCACGCCGCGGAGGAGTTGGACGGCGCCGGCCAAAATTGGCCCAGCTCACCGCACCTCGCCACGCGATCCGCTACGACGCGCACCCTAGCCCACGCCCGGACCCCCCAGACACCGAGCGCCAACCTCTCCCGCCCTCTGGACGCCGCTGGACCGCGACCACCGTGCGCCGCCGTCGCGCCTATTTAAACTCGAGCCGCACCTCGCATTTTCCCCACGCCCCACTGCCTCTCCCTTGCTGCACCACACTCCCCACCACTCGCCCGTGCACCACCACGAGGGCGGAGCCGCTGCTGCGAGCTCGCTGCTGCTCGTGCCCGTGCTCGACCGCCCGAGGTAGGCGACGACACGGCTGTGCCGTGCTGCTGCTCCCCTTCCTCCACTGACCACACCACCTTGATCCCCGTACTCCCCGCACTCACCCGAGCCTTTTGCCCCTCTGTTTTGTGCACAGAGACGCCGCCTGGACACCGCCGGAGACCGCTGCCGTGGCCGTGGAAGTTCAGCGGCTCGCCGTCGACGTTTCACGCCGTCCCAGCAAGTAGGACTCAGCCAGGACGTTCGCCCGAGCCTCCGCCGTCGTCTCGCATCATCACCGAGTCCTCCCGAGCCCTCTAGGTGAGGAACCGTCTACCACCGTGCCGCCGGCGCGGCGGCGCCGCCATTTTATGGTCGCCGCCGTGGCCTTTGAACGTGCGCCGTTGGATCTAGATCCAACGGCCGCGTAACGCTTCATTTAGATGAGCGGCTGACGGGCTGGCCCCACCCGTCAGCATTTTATTAATTTCCAACCGTTCACTGAGTCACTGACAGAAGGGCCCCACTAGTCAGATTTCTCAACATTATCCACACTGAACACCTTTTCTATTTTTAATTTCAGAAGAATTTCAGTACTGGACCCAATTTGTAAAATCAATAACTTGAGATTTAGGAATCCAAACAAATCAAACTCAATTGTTCTGGAAAGCTTATGAAATTGTTTAACCAACCCAATTGGTCTCATGTCATTTAAATAAATAGTTAAAAAGAATTATTGAAAATGCCACAGAAGGTTCAAAATCTAAACTTGTTTGTTTCTGATACTCTGCTAGTCCAAATAATTCCAAACCAATTTTGCTAGCTTAGTACTGCCTTGTATTAGCTCCCCTAATTTTGGTAGAATTATTTAAGCAATATTAATTGTTGACTTTAAGATAAACCCTTCTGGACAAAAACAAACAAATATGTTTATTGGTTGATCCAAATGAGTTAGGACCAATTTTGTTAACTCACATATAGCAATGTTTACTTACCCCTAAAAGGATTTAATTTTTGGAACAACAGAACATATTTGGTAACCAAAACTTGATTATTAAGGTACTGGATTCAAACCAATGTGTAGGGAGTTTGGTAACTCCAAATGATCCAATTCAAATTGGGTTGTCTTCTACACATCAGTAGCTTTCTATAGAAATTTAGTTTGTATTTTTGTGACCAACAGAACTCAAGTTGTGGAATTAAACATGTTTAACAAGTTTCTGCCATAATTTGGACTTAAACAATTAATGTTTAATTCAATTGTTTGAAATTAAATTGTATTGTTTGTTGTATCCAGTGGCTATTTAGAGCATTTAGGATTGTGATACTGTGATGATGTGATGTTGTTTGAGTAGTTTTAGTGATTGCTTGTGTTTGTTTGTTTATCGATTAGACGAGAACGTTGCCGGAGATATCGAGGAGGGGGAATTTGTTGAACCAGAAGATCAAGATCAAGTCCCCTTTGCCGAGCAAGGCAAGCTACTCTCCGAGCTTGCACCTAAATATATATGCATCTACTTTGATCAAATGATTTACTCTTAAAACCAATGGTTTACAAAACCTTTTCCAAAAGTGTATGGAAATTATTTTGCCACCCTATGTAGAAGTTATGAAACTTTAGGATGGAAAACAATGTTGTTTATTCAAACTCCTTTGGAAATACTTGTGTGGTTATGGAATGCCGAGATGTCGGTGTTAAAGTGGAGAAATGGAAAAATGGGAATGTTTATGAAAAATGCACAGTATCCTAGTACTATGACAACCAATCTTAATCTGTGCGACCACACTTACCCCCATATGGGAACGGGGCTTAGTCATATAATTTGCTCTTATTAGTATGGGATACCTCATCGACGGAGATGACTCCGTTATGCATGAGGGGATGGTTTATGAACTCCCCTGACCTGGGTCCTCGCTCAAACTCTATGGAAAGATAAGGAGGAGGATTGAAGACTTCATAAATGTGGTCGCCGGGAAAAACATATGAGTCCTCACACTTAGGGTTGCCGACGGGGACCGGACTGAGTGTTGGTGGGAATTATCATATGGGTAGGATCCTATACTAGCATGAGCAAAGGAGAGGCTAGGGTCGGTGGCTCAACTTCGCATACACCTTGTATGGCGGGACGTGGCTGACACGATGAGTTACCGGATGGGTGTGGGATAAAAAGCGTGCTACCTCTGCAGAGGGTCAAAACTATTCGAATAGCCGGGTCCCCGGATATGGACAATTGGGAGACTGTCCTAAGATCTTGTGCAAATTTTTGGAAAAGCTTTTAAGTTTAAAATAAAATGAATTGGTGATGGCATGATATAACTATACCAAATGGAGTGGTATGAGTTGTGGGACTAATTGGACCATGGTGAGCCCTGGTCCGAAAAGAAAGGGTTTGGAGAAACAAAGGAGATGGTGATTTCTTTTAAAAACAGTTATAAAACTCTTCTTACCTTTTTCAATAAAGATATAGAGATGTTTTAAAACAATTAAAAGTGGTAAGTTAAAATAAAGTTAGTGCATACTCATGTTGGGGTAGTTTGCGAGTACATTCAAATGTACTCATATTGGTTTCGTCCCTGGCTATTGTCCTAGCCAGACTACGAGGAGGAGCACTACGCCGAGCAGGAGTATGGTGACTTCTACGCGAACTAAGGATCTCCACAAGTCAGCTGCCTGTCGGGTCGTCATCGTTAGAATATGATGTCTACTACGCCGTAGCTTCCGCTGATATTTT
Organism: Poa pratensis; assembly: GCA_947311845.1. Lineage (NCBI taxonomy): Eukaryota > Viridiplantae > Streptophyta > Magnoliopsida > Poales > Poaceae > Poa > Poa pratensis. The sequence continues at coordinate 83,201,209 of CAMZMU010000052.1, read as the reverse complement.
GGTTTGGCCCTTGAAGGCACCTATGTAAGAACTTGGTCTAAATGACCATTTATGTAAGACTTTTTATTCGGTACTGTAATGGATGTAAACTTTGGTATCCAATTCGGATTATGTGCAACGACAGACTGATCACGGGATCGTTGTGTTAAGCATAATCGGGTATTTCGGACAGCTAGTCCGGGGTCCCCACAGACTTGGTATCAGAGCCATCCTGACTTTAGGAAACCTTAGTTAGCATGGTCGTCAAACAAGTGTTATCAAAAAGAGTAATTTCTAAAAGAAAGGAGTGAAGTATTTTTTTTGAAAACCGCTTATCTCCAATCCTCTTACTTATGCAAAAATTCATTCTCATTAAACATTACAATTTCCTTAGTATCCTTAAAATTTTGTGCACTTATCATCCCACTAACTTAAAATTTTGCTTAAAAATTTGTAGATGGCACTCCACTGGACCGAGTTCGTTCAGCTGGAGAAGGATAGCAAGCTGACGTTCGAGAATGACTTGTTCGAGTTGAGCAAGCTGCTAGGTCGCCCCGCTCCAGAGTTTGAGGGAGCCCAGATTGATGTTCACGGTGTCGGAAGGCTGAGCTGGCTCATCAGGTCGTCAGTTCGCCGGAACATCAAGTCTCCCAGTTCCAGGACGCTCGTCTTCACCACCAAGGAGGCCACCTGGGTTGACGGTCTCTGTACTGCTACACAGAGGATGATAGCCCGACTTTGTGAGGAGCACAAGGAGGAGTTAGTAGACTCCCGTTTCCGGTTCTACGGGAGGCGCAACTGCGACGGACACCCTACTCCTTCCCCTTGCCACCCGATGTTTGGGAGCTACATCATGGACATGGAGCTCTTACTTCAGCACACCCAGGATGATCTGATGCGCACTAGGATTCAGCTTCGCTTTGACCGCGAGTCGCTCGTTGAGCTTCGCGAGAATGAGGAGAAGCTGCTGGAGGATAAGGTCGCTCTTCTCGGAAAGAGGGCCCAGCTGAGGAGGACCATCGTGAAGCTCCGCAAGAAGGTGGCAGAGCAAGACCAGATGATCGAGGATCTAGAGCACCATACTGACGAGATGGAGGAGGAGGGCGAGGATCTCCGCAAGGAGAACAACGCTTTCCTCAGTGACGATGGTGACTTTGAGGAGGAGATGGACTGTGAGGAGGAGGATGATGAGGAGGAGTTAGTTGACGAGGAGGAGGAGCCCCTCGAGGCTGTTCTCGAGGACGAGGAGGAGGATCCCGAGGAGCCAGCCTACCAGTCAGATGCTGACGTGTTAGAGCTGGAGGTTCCACCTCAGTAGGCGAGTGACTTGATCACTACCGCAGGATTAGGTTGACCCCTATCGCTAGTCGAGTCGGAGTAGTGGTTCTTTTGGAAACCAGATGCTATGTGTCTTAGATGTAAGGTGATGTTGTAAGCTTGAAGTTGATGTGAACTCCTTGATGTGTTGTTTGTGAAATATAAGTATGTTTGTCTTGTTTAAATCTGTGTGAAATATTTTCATATAATCCTTAAATTAAACAACCACTTGCGAAATCGTCTTTCCACTTAGTCGAACTTTTCTGCCTTGCCTCTTATACCCGGTGTGCTTCAGGATGCCGCCCCGTCGTGACAATACGGGAGGATCAGGATCAGCACCACCACCACCAGACCCAACCCCCGCTCAACTTCTCGCGCTTATCATGGAGGAACGTGAAAATGCCCGGCAGGAGCGCCAGGCTCATCTCACTGCCCTGCAACAACTCGCAGCCGCTTACAACAACAACAACAACAACAACAATGGTGGTAATGGCAATGGCAATGAGAACCCGCGATCCACCTTAGGCGATTTCCAGAAAACCAACCCGCCTACCTTCTCCAGGGGACTTCACCCACTGGAAGCCGATGATTGGCTTCTTACCATTGGGAACAATCTGCAAGTTGCTGCTGTAGGAGACAATGAAAAGGTGCTGTATGCAACCCACTATCTTGCTGGACCTGCACGAGCTTGGTGGGAAGCTACCAAAGCTCTCCAGCAGGCTGACCACGTCATCAACTGGGATGAGTTCAAGGAGAAGTTTCGCAGGAAGCACATTTCTGGTGGACTCATTGATAGGAAGAGGGATGAATTCCGCAAGTTGAGGCAGGGAAGTAGAGATGTAGTTGGCTATCTTGATGAGTTTACCGACTTATCTCGGTATGCTCCCGAGGACACCGACAAGGAGGAGAAGAAGATGGAACGTTTCCTGAATGGGCTGCATGATGAACTGCAGTGTGCTTTGGTTGTCCATGACTTCCGTGATCTGGAGTCACTTGTGGACAAAGCCATCCAGCTGGAGACCAAGCGCAAGTCTATGTATGAAGGTCGCAAGAGGAGGATGAATGCTCAGGAAGGTTCGAGCAGTCAGAAGCCTCGTATCTTTCAGCAAAACCCCAAACCTGCCTATCGACCACCCCAAGCTCCACGCCCCAATTTCCCTAACCGCCCAAACAACTTCAACCGCCCAAACAACTTCAACCGCCCCAATGACAATAACCGTCCCAGAGGAAACTTCAACAACTTCAACCCCAATGCCAATGTTGTCTGCTTTGAATGTGGCAACAAAGGTCACTACTCCAAGGAATGCCCCAATCCCAAGAGGAATGTTCAGAGCCCCAATGCCCCGGCACCGAACAATGGTCAAGGCCGCAATGGAAATGGTAATGGCAAGAATGCCGCACCCCGCGGAAATACTGCTGTTGTCAAGGGTCGTCTGCACCACATCAATGCTGAAGAAGCTCAAGATGCGCCGGATGTCGTGCTGGGTACGTTCCTTGTCAACTCAGTACCTGCAACTGTTCTGTTTGATTCTGGTGCAACACATTCATTTGTTACCGAGGAGTTTGTTGCTAAGGGAGGTTTAGTAGAAGGCTTCCTAACTAAAACCTTGAGTATACAAATCCCTGGTTCCACCCTAGAAACCAAGAGATTTTGTCCAAATACTGCCATAGAGATTTCAGGCGAGAAATTTGCAGCCGACCTAATTGTTTTAGGAACCCAAGGCATAGATGTCATACTCGGTATGAATTGGCTAGCCAAGTACCATGGTCGAATAGACTGTGCCAGAAGAGCTGTATCCATCACCACCGACAAAGAAGTAGAAGTGGAGTTTGTGTCTGAACCCAATCACCCCCAACCAGGCTGCCACGAGGGCATAGCTCGACCCACCCTAGATGAGATCCGTGTTGTTCACCTATTCCGAGATGTTTTTCCTGAGGAATTACCTGGTATGCCGCCAGACCGGGAAATTGAGTTCATAATTGAGCTTATCCCAGGAACAGCCCCAATATCCCAAAGACCTTATCGGATGAATCCGGAAGAACTGGTTGAGTTGAAGAAGCAGTTGGCAGATATGCTTAGCAAAGGACTTGTTCGTCCAAGTGCTTCACCCTGGGGATCACCTATTATTTTTGTGGACAAGAGAGACGGTACCACACGACTGTGTGTGGATTATCGCAGGCTAAATGACGTGACCATTAAAAACAAGTATCCCCTTCCCAAGATCGAGGATCTGTTCGATCAGATGAACGGAGCCCGAGTCTTTTCAAAGATCGATCTTCGGACAGGTTACCATCAGTTGAAGATCAGAGAGACAGACATTCCCAAGACCGCCTTCACCACCCGTTACGGTTTGTTTGAATACACGGTGATGTCCTTTGGTCTGACCAATGCCCCAGCCTATTTCATGAATCTCATGAACAAGATTTTCATGGAGTACCTCGACAAGTTCGTGGTAGTATTCCTTGATGACATCCTTATTTATTCCAAAACCGAAGAAGAGCATGCTGAACACCTGCGTCTAGTTTTGGAGACCCTCCGAGAGCACCAGCTGTATGCCAAGCTTAGCAAGTGTGAGTTTTGGCTCAATGAAGTGGCGTTTCTCGGACATATAGTATCTGCTGGAGGAATTTCTGTTGACCCAGAGAAGATCCAAGCCATTATTGACTGGTTATCCCCGACCAGTGTGACTGAAATCCGAAGCTTTCTCGGACTCGCCGGTTATTACCGCAAGTTCGTTGAGGGATTTTCCAGTATAGCCAAGCCCTTGACCCAACTGTTGAAGAAGGACAAGAAATTTGAGTGGACTCAGAAGTGCGAAGATAGTTTCCAAGAGTTGAAGAAGAGACTAACCTCCACCCCAATCCTGGTTATGCCAGACGTCACCCAGAGTTTCGACGTGTATTGCGATGCATCCCGCCTCGGACTTGGTTGCGTTCTGATGCAAGAAGGCAAAGTTGTGTCGTACCTGTCCCGGCAGTTGCGACCGCATGAAGAGAATTACCCAACCCATGACCTGGAATTAGCTGCTGTGGTCCTTGCTCTTAAAAAGTGGCGTCCCTACCTTGCGGGACATCGCTGTGAGATCTATACGGATCATAAGAGCCTGAAGTATATTTTCACCCAGAAGGAGTTGAACCTGCGACAGAGGAGATGGATGGAATTAATCAAGGATTATGATATTGGAATCCACTATCACCCCGGAAGGCTAATGTAGTTGCCGATGCCCTCAGTCGCAAACCCTGTACCCTGAATGCCTTAATCCAAGCCGAACAACCAGCCTTGTTCAAAGAGTTCGAAAATTTTGGACTAGAACTTGTTAGCCATGGGTATCTCGCCCATTTGGAGTTAGCCCCAACCCTGATGGATCAAATCAAAGAAGCCCAAAAAGGTCATGAAAGCATTGAAGGAATTAGGAAGAAGATCTCCCTCAGCAAAGCACCCGGTTTTACCGAGGATGCTGAAGGAGTGCTGAAATTCAATGATCGTATCTGTGTGCCCAATGTCACGGAACTTAAGGAGTTAATCCTGAAGGAAGCCCATGAGACCCCTTATTCAATCCACCCTGGGGGAACCAAGATGTACCAAGACCTTCGAGAAAGATTTTGGTGGCATGGAATGAAGCGAGAGATTGGTTCTTTTGTAGCCAAATGTGACATCTGTCAGCGAGTCAAGGCTGAACATCAGCGGCCCGCTGGATTGCTTCAACCTTTGAAAGTTCCCGAGTGGAAGTGGGATGAGATTGGAATGGATTTTATTACCGGACTTCCAAGATCCAACCGAGGCCATGATTCAATCTGGGTCATCGTTGATCGATTGACCAAGGTTGCTCATTTTGTACCTGTCAAGACTACTTATACTGGAGCTCAGTTAGCAGACTTGTATATTTCCAGAATAGTAAGCCTGCATGGTGTGCCTAAGAAGATTGTATCTGATAGAGGTACGCAATTCACCTCAAGATTCTGGAAATCCCTTCATGAAGCCCTCGGAACCAAGTTAGCATTTAGCACAGCTTATCATCCCCAGACCGATGGCCAAACTGAGCGAGTGAACCAGATATTGGAGGACATGCTTCGTGCATGTGTCCTATCCTATGGTTCCAAGTGGGAAGATTGTCTCCCGTTTGCAGAGTTCTCGTACAACAATAGTTATCAGTCCAGTCTGCAAATGGCCCCTTTTGAAGCCCTTTACGGCAAGAAGTGTCGTACACCCCTGAATTGGTCTGATACCGGAGAAAGCAAATTGTTCGGTCCAGATACCCTCCGTGAAGCTGAAGAGCAAGTTCAGCTTATTCGTGAGCGCCTCAAAACTGCCCAATCCCGTCAGAAGAGTTACGCTGACACCAAGCGCCGTGACCTCACTTTCAGTATTGGAGATTATGTTTATCTCCGGGTGACACCCCTCAAAGGAATGCAACGTTTCCATGTCAAGGGAAAGTTAGCGCCAAGGTATATTGGACCCTTCAAGATCATCGCTCGTCGAGGAGAAGTATCCTATCAGCTGGAATTGCCACCGGAGTTAGGAGATTATCATGATGTCTTCCACATTTCCTTGCTCCGGAAGTGTCTTGAAGTTCCTGACCAGCCTGATGTTTTCAAAAACATCGACCACCTCTCCATCGACCTGAACCAAGATTTGACTTATCGCGAGAGGCCCCTCAAGATTCTCGAAGAAGATGTTCGTGTTACCCGAAGGCGTGCGATCAAGTTTTACAAAGTCCAGTGGACTAACCACTCCGAAGAAGAAGCAACTTGGGAACGTGAAGATTATCTTAGGAGCGAATTCCCAGGCCTCTTTAGTACCTAAGCCTAGCAAATCTCGGGACGAGATTTATTTTAAGGAGGGAAGGATTGTAACATCCCAAAAATTATTAACAAGTATTATTAATTCCAAAAATGGGAGCCAACAAAAACTTTTGTTAAATTATATGTGTTGATCTCTTATTCTTGCTTGTGTTGCTTATTTCCTCTTGTTGTGTGTTGCTTGCTTTATTTTGAGAACATGAAGAAAAGAAGAGGATTAAATTAAAAGCAAAACAAGAAAAATAAATGTGGCAAGTGCCACACAAATTCTCCAAGTGAGGATCTCATTTTGTTTCCAACAAAATTTAGTGGAGTGGTATTGCAAACCCTCCCATTTCATTCTTACTACTTATCTCTCTCAAATAGTATTTTCAAATTAGTTTTAAAAATTCAAAAGTAAACAAAGTAAAAATAAATTAAAATGCCTTAATTAAAACACTATAAAAGAAAATGTTTCAAAACTTTTATTATTTTATGCCAATTTTTGTGGAGCTTCTGCACCTTATGGGAAGGCTCCACAAATTTTGCCAAATTTTTATAAATTGTTTGTGCCTCAAATTAAATCAAGAAATGCTTCTGGTTTTAAACAGAAGGACTAAAAAGCAAATAAGAGAAAGAAGAAGGAAAAGAAGCAGTGCACAGGAGCCAGGGGGGTTTTTGCAAAACCATCATCGTCTACCTCCCCCTAGCTCACTGTCGCCGTCGTCGTGGCGCCATGCTCGACGTCGCCGTTCCCAGGCCCCCCAGGGCCCCCTTGCCCGCGCTCTCCCTCGCCCCCGTGCCTCTGCACCTCTGCGGGCAGAGGAGACCCTCTCCCCTCGCCTTAACGCCGTTGTCCCCCGAAGCACGCCGCGGAGGAGTTGGACGGCGCCGGCCAAAATTGGCCCAGCTCACCGCACCTCGCCACGCGATCCGCTACGACGCGCACCCTAGCCCACGCCCGGACCCCCCAGACACCGAGCGCCAACCTCTCCCGCCCTCTGGACGCCGCTGGACCGCGACCACCGTGCGCCGCCGTCGCGCCTATTTAAACTCGAGCCGCACCTCGCATTTTCCCCACGCCCCACTGCCTCTCCCTTGCTGCACCACACTCCCCACCACTCGCCCGTGCACCACCACGAGGGCGGAGCCGCTGCTGCGAGCTCGCTGCTGCTCGTGCCCGTGCTCGACCGCCCGAGGTAGGCGACGACACGGCTGTGCCGTGCTGCTGCTCCCCTTCCTCCACTGACCACACCACCTTGATCCCCGTACTCCCCGCACTCACCCGAGCCTTTTGCCCCTCTGTTTTGTGCACAGAGACGCCGCCTGGACACCGCCGGAGACCGCTGCCGTGGCCGTGGAAGTTCAGCGGCTCGCCGTCGACGTTTCACGCCGTCCCAGCAAGTAGGACTCAGCCAGGACGTTCGCCCGAGCCTCCGCCGTCGTCTCGCATCATCACCGAGTCCTCCCGAGCCCTCTAGGTGAGGAACCGTCTACCACCGTGCCGCCGGCGCGGCGGCGCCGCCATTTTATGGTCGCCGCCGTGGCCTTTGAACGTGCGCCGTTGGATCTAGATCCAACGGCCGCGTAACGCTTCATTTAGATGAGCGGCTGACGGGCTGGCCCCACCCGTCAGCATTTTATTAATTTCCAACCGTTCACTGAGTCACTGACAGAAGGGCCCCACTAGTCAGATTTCTCAACATTATCCACACTGAACACCTTTTCTATTTTTAATTTCAGAAGAATTTCAGTACTGGACCCAATTTGTAAAATCAATAACTTGAGATTTAGGAATCCAAACAAATCAAACTCAATTGTTCTGGAAAGCTTATGAAATTGTTTAACCAACCCAATTGGTCTCATGTCATTTAAATAAATAGTTAAAAAGAATTATTGAAAATGCCACAGAAGGTTCAAAATCTAAACTTGTTTGTTTCTGATACTCTGCTAGTCCAAATAATTCCAAACCAATTTTGCTAGCTTAGTACTGCCTTGTATTAGCTCCCCTAATTTTGGTAGAATTATTTAAGCAATATTAATTGTTGACTTTAAGATAAACCCTTCTGGACAAAAACAAACAAATATGTTTATTGGTTGATCCAAATGAGTTAGGACCAATTTTGTTAACTCACATATAGCAATGTTTACTTACCCCTAAAAGGATTTAATTTTTGGAACAACAGAACATATTTGGTAACCAAAACTTGATTATTAAGGTACTGGATTCAAACCAATGTGTAGGGAGTTTGGTAACTCCAAATGATCCAATTCAAATTGGGTTGTCTTCTACACATCAGTAGCTTTCTATAGAAATTTAGTTTGTATTTTTGTGACCAACAGAACTCAAGTTGTGGAATTAAACATGTTTAACAAGTTTCTGCCATAATTTGGACTTAAACAATTAATGTTTAATTCAATTGTTTGAAATTAAATTGTATTGTTTGTTGTATCCAGTGGCTATTTAGAGCATTTAGGATTGTGATACTGTGATGATGTGATGTTGTTTGAGTAGTTTTAGTGATTGCTTGTGTTTGTTTGTTTATCGATTAGACGAGAACGTTGCCGGAGATATCGAGGAGGGGGAATTTGTTGAACCAGAAGATCAAGATCAAGTCCCCTTTGCCGAGCAAGGCAAGCTACTCTCCGAGCTTGCACCTAAATATATATGCATCTACTTTGATCAAATGATTTACTCTTAAAACCAATGGTTTACAAAACCTTTTCCAAAAGTGTATGGAAATTATTTTGCCACCCTATGTAGAAGTTATGAAACTTTAGGATGGAAAACAATGTTGTTTATTCAAACTCCTTTGGAAATACTTGTGTGGTTATGGAATGCCGAGATGTCGGTGTTAAAGTGGAGAAATGGAAAAATGGGAATGTTTATGAAAAATGCACAGTATCCTAGTACTATGACAACCAATCTTAATCTGTGCGACCACACTTACCCCCATATGGGAACGGGGCTTAGTCATATAATTTGCTCTTATTAGTATGGGATACCTCATCGACGGAGATGACTCCGTTATGCATGAGGGGATGGTTTATGAACTCCCCTGACCTGGGTCCTCGCTCAAACTCTATGGAAAGATAAGGAGGAGGATTGAAGACTTCATAAATGTGGTCGCCGGGAAAAACATATGAGTCCTCACACTTAGGGTTGCCGACGGGGACCGGACTGAGTGTTGGTGGGAATTATCATATGGGTAGGATCCTATACTAGCATGAGCAAAGGAGAGGCTAGGGTCGGTGGCTCAACTTCGCATACACCTTGTATGGCGGGACGTGGCTGACACGATGAGTTACCGGATGGGTGTGGGATAAAAAGCGTGCTACCTCTGCAGAGGGTCAAAACTATTCGAATAGCCGGGTCCCCGGATATGGACAATTGGGAGACTGTCCTAAGATCTTGTGCAAATTTTTGGAAAAGCTTTTAAGTTTAAAATAAAATGAATTGGTGATGGCATGATATAACTATACCAAATGGAGTGGTATGAGTTGTGGGACTAATTGGACCATGGTGAGCCCTGGTCCGAAAAGAAAGGGTTTGGAGAAACAAAGGAGATGGTGATTTCTTTTAAAAACAGTTATAAAACTCTTCTTACCTTTTTCAATAAAGATATAGAGATGTTTTAAAACAATTAAAAGTGGTAAGTTAAAATAAAGTTAGTGCATACTCATGTTGGGGTAGTTTGCGAGTACATTCAAATGTACTCATATTGGTTTCGTCCCTGGCTATTGTCCTAGCCAGACTACGAGGAGGAGCACTACGCCGAGCAGGAGTATGGTGACTTCTACGCGAACTAGGATCTCCACAAGTCAGCTGCCTGTCGGGTCGTCATCGTTAGAATATGATGTCTACTACGCCGTAGCTTCCGCTGATATTTTGGTTTGGCCCTTGAAGGCACCTATGTAAGAACTTGGTCTAAATGACCATTTATGTAAGACTTTTTATTCGGTACTGTAATGGATGTAAACTTTGGTATCCAATTCGGATTATGTGCAACGACAGACTGATCACGGGATCGTTGTGTTAAGCATAATCGGGTATTTCGGACAGCTAGTCCGGGGTCCCCACAGATTCGACCTGCGATGTTGTATGGCGCAGAATGTTGGCCGACCAAGAGACGACATATCCAACAGTTAGGTGTAGCGGAGATACGCATGTTGAGATGGATGTGTGGCCACACAAGAAAGGACCGGGTTAGGAATGATGATATACATGAGAGAGTTGGGATAGCACCGATTGAAGAGAAGGTTGTCCAACACCGTTTAAGATGGTTTGGTCATATAGAACGTAGGCCTCCGGAAGCGCCTTTGCATACCGGACGGATAAAGCGGGATGAGAATATTAAGATGGGTCGTGGTAGGCCAAACTTGACATGGGAGGAGTCGGTTAAAAGAGACCTGAAGGATTGGAATATCACCAAAGAATTAGCCATGGATAGGGCTGCGTGGAAGTTAGCTATCCATGTGCTAGAACCATGACTTGGTTTCGAGATCTTATGGGTTTCAACTCTAGCCTACCCCAACTTGTTTGGGAATAAAAGGCTTTGTTGTTGTTGTTGTTGTTGTTGTTGTTGTTGAAGCAGGTGCGAAGTAGATTTTGTTTATTCAAACAAGTAAATGGGATACTGATTCCTGCAATTCTCTGATAGCACCAAGCACATTTTCATATTTCCTAAATTAAATCAAGGTTTACCCTCGAAACATGAAATCAAGGTTAGTCCATAAGTCTGGATTTCTATTCCACACCTTCCTTTCAATTTTTTAGTATTCTAACATCATGTTAGAAATACTTTGAAAACTATGTTCTTATCGGAACAATTTTATTATTATTTATTCTTGCTCTAATGGTAGTGAACAACCTCTTTTGGTGCTTCAACTCGTTCTTCAGAATGATATAGAGAGCTCGTAGTTGTGTCAGGTTTGGTGAAATCTTCAAAGGATTGGCCAGAAGAGTGTTAATATATGCAGGAGACGGTGACCAACTTGGTGGACTCGGAGTGATGATGCCCTTCCCCCGGACCTCGGCATCGGGCACCATCGGTGGCCTTCGTGACTCATAGCTCACCCATGCGACACGGTACATGTTTAGATGGCCAATGACACAAAGAGTGAGCAAGGCTGCGGTTTGGTAGATGGGAAACCTCTACCTTTTCGAAGAGCGTGAGGAAGAAGGTAATGAAGCAGCGGCAAGCGGCACAGAGGGTTGAACAGAAGGTGTATGAGAAGAGTAATAAGAGTAGTTATAAAAACTTTTGCCAAGATACTTCTGTACAATCATTAAATATATTCAAATTATGCTTCAAATTATTACCTTCATTAAATTATATCAAACTTCTTAGTTAGTTTTGAAACATATTTTTTTCAATCCTAGCATTCTACATTCCTAATGGACGGGCGCGGCAACGTGCGCCTAAATGATCTAGTAGTTTAAAAAGATGTGGCACTCTTTCCGTCATAGGAGGGGCAGATGCCTCTGCTTGCAAAGGAGATTGAATTGTTTGCAATGAAGTCTGAATGAATACATGTGTGTTGTGTTGTTCCTGCTGAAACTGAGAGTACACAGCAATGCCCGTTGCTCGTGGAGTTTTTGTTTTGTTTTCCACGCCGTATCCGAGAACACCTTGGAACCTGCAATCGTGAGAACTGTTTTGATTGTACTGCCTTGCACTGTGAGGTTTTCAGTTGTGTTCACCGGAGTTTGATTTTGATGGGGCACTCTGTTTCCCGAAAAATGCATTATCATTTCTTGACATCCAAAGACACCACATGAAACTGAGTATATTTTGAATAGAAACATAAGGATGCTTCATATTCAGCAAATCGGCTAAAATATGGGTTGAGGAGATGCTGTTTGAGTGAGCTGGCCAACTTGGATAAACGAAGGAGAGCTAAACGACACTGCCCTAGTAAAATGACAAAAAGATGGACATTGCCCTCTTCCAAACCACACATGCAACATTATTTATCAATGTGCTTTAGTACATACCAGCTCTAGCATCTGCGGGAATGGCCCTTCAAAGGAAACGCCGGCCAAAGGCATTAATCGTAGGTATGATTGCATTGCTCTTCCAAACCTGTTGTAGAAGTTGAGTAGTTGCAGGAGAAACCTGCCTCGGCAAGGGCTCACCCAGTTCATGTAGTTTCTGCCAACAAACAAAATAAGCACCTTTGAAATTGTATTTTCTATTTGGGGTTAGTTTCTAGCATAGGGATATCTTAATCCCGAGAGATAATAATCCTAGTTTACTAGATAATAATCATTGTGTTTTCCTCTCTAACTCCAGTCCACCAGAAGTTTCAAATGATGGCGTGAGCTTTCATATGAACTTTTCAGAAAAAAGATGTTTGACATGTAGTAGATATGAATGAAAGCGCATGAGAGAGATTTTCTACCTTGTATGTGCTTAGTTTTGATTTGGATTTATTCGAGCACAAAGTTGTAGGCAATGGTTCTATCTTTGGCTAGAAGAATTAGGGGATGCCCAAGGTGAACCAAAGATCGAAGCATTAATATTCGGTACCGGGAAAATAAGGTTGTTGGATGCAACTGTGCTAGGTTGAACATGTTCTCAAAATAATATCATATTTGGACCAGTTCGGAGTTTGACCTGACAGTGTGCAGAAGGAGTGGAGAATAGTACTCACAGAAGACGCTTCTTGCATATTCACTTTCCCACAGATCAACAAGTCATCTGCAAACAAAAGGGAGTGGTCATGAGGGCAATTAGGACCAAGGATAATGTCTTCAAGAGAGTTGCTGGGATGGCCTCTTGCAGGGCTTATCTCTTGGTGATAGGCTAAGGGGGTATAATAAAACAACTCCCATTTCGTTGCCGAGTGTACTTATGCGAGAAGGGAAGACAATGGTGGTCATCTTACTCGCATGAAATACACCCTCTCCCCGAAGAACAAGAAAATCAAGAAGAATCGGTCTCAAAATGCTTTTGTTTGCTCATGAGGAATACATATTCGACGACGAACAAGAAGTGGGAATGGCATCCGTTGCCATTAGCACCAGCTCATCTTTGGACAGGGCATCTAATATTGTTGAATGTCAAAACTTCCCGACCAGTTAGAATGTAAGTCGGACCCATGTCAGTGGGGCAGCAAGGGAACCGGATGCCACGTAAGACCAAGGAGGATGGTGATGATCTTTACACACTTGTCGACCTCCTAAGGTCAGACGGTTGGCCATGCTTACCACACAAGGGCTGAAGCCTTATTCTTAGACCGCTACCCAAGCTACGACGACGCCCATAGAGAGTGGGGTCAGAAGTTACAATCCCAATCCAAGCAATCAAGACATGTTGACGTTCTCTGGAGTGAAAGTTAGCGCTGACTACCAACACAACAATCTGGCGCATGTAGTGTACGTGATGGCCAACCAGTGTCAGCCACAACATTCTAGAGTAGCCCCCATCATATCATATCATACCCAGGAGCTGTAGCATTACTCAGCCATGTCTATAAGGCGGTAATGCACCCCTATATATATAAGGGGTACACCTTCCCTACAGGGAGATGGGGGGTTGATCATTCATACACACACATATCCACACATCATGCATCTTCCAACAGAGAAACCATCATGCACCCAGTCGGATAAGCCACCAGTCAGTTACATCGATCCCAACAGGATTAAGATCTTTACCGGAGATGATACCGGTGCCTGAACCTGTATAATTCTAGTGTGGTTGACACCTTAGCCCATCCGATTGTGTATACAGTCTTTTTACATGGAAATTCACTAGCCGGTTGCGAAAAACCGACACATCCCAACCAGAACAAGAGCTCACAGGACAAATACTTTATAGCTAAAGAAAGCAAGGTGACTCTTCCACCCAAGTCACACATCTCTTCTTTTTTTTAGAAAAGGAGGCTAGGCCCCAGCCTCTGCATCGATTGATGCATGCGGCCTTTATTAATTTTATTGAAGATCAAGTCTTACAAGCGATTACATCATGGGTCACAAAAGGTCGATACATGAATCAACCATCTAAAAAGACAAGATATCATAGTAGGACTAATCATCAACATGTTATCCTAAGATCAAAACGCCAGCTGCACTGGGTGTATAAGTCCCGCGCTACCGCAAGGAGTCGGTTGCACCCAATATCCACAACGGCCCGCTTGTCCGTTGTTTGTAGGTAGGACCACATACGAATCGAATGAATAGCCATCGGAATTCCCTGCATAAAAGAGGAGGGACTTGCATTGTTAAAAATAATGTTATTGTGTATGTTCCAAATGGCCCAGATTAAAGCACAAGAACCCACTCGAATTTGTGCTTTCTCTTGTTTGTCGACCCCTCTAAGCCAACTACCAAATAAGTTGGAGATACTTTTTGGAGGTGTAATATTGAAGGCCATAAAGACTATACGCCGCACCATTTTAGCCAAAGGACAGGCTATAAAAAGATGTTGAATTGTTTCATCTTGATCACAAAAACAACATTTTTTACATCCATTCCAATTACGTTTCAGCAGGTTAATTATCTTTTGTGAGAATGACTCTCCGATGCAAGAACCACATGAAAATCTTTATTTTCAGTGGTACTTTCAATTTTCAGATATATTTACGGAGATACCTAGCATGACCACTCAAGTAATCTAGATATAAAGATTTGACCGTAAATTTTCCAGAAGTACTTAACCCCCATTTGAACACATCCGACGAGTCAGAAAGCTGCACATCCATTAGCCTACTAACTAAGTGCAACCATCGGTTCCACCTCTCACCCGTTAGAGTTCTTCTAAACATATCTCTTCTAAGTCTACTGCATCTATGTTGGATTGTGTGGAGAATGTAAAGGAGGAAAACGAAGGAGGTGGTGATTTTAAAAAGTTCAACATGTGAAATGCGCTACCGGACTCTTCCATCTCAAAATCGCCCCCTCACTCGAGCACAAGCTACATCACCCATGGATGAACCCAGCGGCGAACGAGCCCGCAACACCTGTACAGATATCGCCGGGTGTGCAAAAAATAGGAGAAAAATAGAAGCTACGACTTTTATAGTATCGGTCATGTGGTCTCCATCCTAAATGGCCTAACAAATTCGAAAAATATAACTTAGCTAACCAGCCACGAGGGAGGAAAGGTGTATACTTGTACAAAAAGCATCTTATAATATTCTATTTTCAGACGAAAACAAATAAAACCAGCCAGCGCATGCCAAAAAACGAACAGGGTGGATGACGAGTGATGACCTACCGCGGCGCTCACTTCCGCGTCCAGATAAGCGCCCACGAGACAGCAAACAGTCACGTATGGACGCATGGTGCCCCCCCTTGCTTGATTGCCCTGCCAGTCCAGTCCAAACTCCAACGAAACTTTGAAGAACCAAAATGGCGCATGTGGTAAGCAACTAATAATTAATAAAAGAAAGAAAAACAATCGGAGTAGTTTGATTTGAAGTCAGCGTCGTGTCGTCGTGTCGCTGCTCCTGTCCCTTTCTCCTCCCTCCCTCCCTTTCTCCCGTCGTCGCTGCTCGGCGCACAATCAACCCTTTCCCCACCTGAATCAGCAACCCCGGCGGCGGCTGGCCTTCTCGGGATCCTCAGCACAGGCCAGGCACCCCCTCGCTGCTGTGTTGGCTGCTCTATCGCTTCGGGTTGGCCGTCCGTCGGCGTGCTCCTGTGCGGTGAGGCCGACGACTCGGTGAGCTATGCCCTCCCCTCCCCTTATTTCTAGGTTTGTTGCTGTTGTTGCGCTGGTACGAGTAATCTCGAGATTGTTACCGCGTGATGTGATATGCGCGAGATGTCTGTTCGACTGCCTGTTTTACCATGTCGTGCTGTTCGACCAGCACGTGCCCTGCAACACAGTTTTACCATCACGTGCGTGCTAAACACAACCCGATGCTTCATTCCTTAATCTTGAACTTTATACTTCGATTTTTTTTTCATGTATATAATTACGCACTCCAGTGTTGCATGTTCATTGTTAAGTGTGATTGATTGTTCTGCTTCTGTGCAGGTTGAGCCACATTTTGCTAGGTCCTCCAACTATTGACACTAGCTCTTTCTCATATAGAAAGGCTAAGAGGACATATAATCGCTTGTCAGATACGTGGATAAAATGTCAACGAGTTGTAGGTCTTGCTTAATTGTTATGATTTAGCCAAGACGGCTTGATGGAACCTAGAAAAGATGATGCCCACTATGCAGGTCAGAGCACTGTACATGGATCCTCAAGCTCAGCATCTACCAATTCCCCAGTTCCAGAGTACCCTGCTGCAGGTACCGCTAAGCCCATCCTTAATTTTTCCATCCAGACTGGGGAGGAGTTTGCACTTGAATTCATGAGAGATCGAGCTGTACCCAAAAAGCCTCCGGCTCCTGTTATGCCTCGTGATCAAACTGTTGCACCTGGTACCGATCGAAAAAGTTCTAGAGAAGTCCTTGGTGCTCACCATGCAGGAGCAGAAAGTAGGTTCGATGCATCAATTTATTTGACTTCAGATAATCAGCAAACGGAAGAGTTTGAGAGAAGATCTTTTGCTGAAAATGAAAATAGAACAAGGCACATATCAACTAGATCGGTTCCACGAGCTCCATCTATTGGTGGAAGTAGTCATGGACGTGGTTATGCTTCTTCTGGGGCCTCAGACACCTCAAGAAAGATAAAAATTCTATGTAGCTTTGGGGGAAATATATTACCCCGACCGAGTGATGGGAAACTTAGGTATGCTGGTGGCGAGACACGTATAATTCGAATCAACAGGAATGCTTCCTGGCAGGAGCTCAAACAGAAGACGATAGCCATCTACAATCAACCTCATACTATCAAGTATCAGCTACCAGGTGAAGATCTTGATGCATTGATCTCAGTTTCGAATGATGAAGATTTGAGAAACATGATGGAGGAATGTGCCTTCCTTGATAGTGGCGAGGGGTCCCAGAAGCTTAGGATCTTCCTTGTGTCCTTTGCTGATCTTGATGACATGAATTTCAGCCTGGGCAGTATGGATAGTGATTCTGGGATCCAGTATGTTGTTGCCATCAATGGTATGGATGTGGGAGCTGCAAAACCATCAAGTGGGCATGGTTTAGTAAACTCATCCATCAACGAGTTTGGTCAGCTCATTAATTTCAATGTTAACAGTGATCAGGCAGATTTAAAGAATCACGGGTCCAATTTGCATAGTGTGAATTCATCAACTTCTGAGCCTTCTGCTATGATGTCGAGTCCACTATCACTGGGTCTATCTGGAGATACTACATCAACATTGCATTCTTACCATAGCCATGGAATCCAGCATGTGCATGGTTCTGACTATTCTTATCCAATTTCCAGTGAAATATTTAATGAGAGCGATGGCCAGATGTCTATTCCTCTATCGACACCTTCGGATTCTAGATATACTTCCCAATATCCACCTTATTCCGGAACTGCTTCACTGCAATCTTTTGAGCAACAGTTTTATCATGATGGCATGACGTTAGGATCAGTAAATGAGGCAAAAAAACAGGATTCTGTTAAAATGCCGCTTCAAAAGAATGGATTG
This sequence comes from Poa pratensis, assembly GCA_947311845.1. Lineage (NCBI taxonomy): Eukaryota > Viridiplantae > Streptophyta > Magnoliopsida > Poales > Poaceae > Poa > Poa pratensis. The sequence continues at coordinate 83,183,614 of CAMZMU010000052.1, read as the reverse complement.
GATTATTTTCAATCCCTTGAGAATCTGAATGCTCCTATTCTGGATCATGACTCTTCCGTTCCAAAATGTATGCATCCAGAAGCCCCTCCCACTGCTTCTGTTCAAGAAGGATTAGCATCTTCTTTTCACCCATATTACAGTGCAAAGAGCCTAGACACTTATACATCATCAAAAGCTATGTCTCCTACTCAGAGTTCAGTGTGTAATGAAGATGATCGCGAATCAAGTGAAGCTTTTGTATCTGGGTGTTCTGAATTTCAAGTTGACATGTCGGATCACAGTAATAAGAATTCACCACCGCACCCTGGACGAGTTTTTCATTCTGAGTGGATTCCAAGGGAGCAGGCAGGGTTTCTGAACAGGTTATCTAAACCCGATGATCCACTTAATTCTCAAATTCTAATTCCTCAATCACATGGTGTGGCAAATGAACTCATTGCAGAAGCCATTGACCCTGCAGTTGAGGTTACTGCAAAACCAAATTTAGCCACCAGGGCAATAAATTTGAATGATGCGGCTACTGTTGATGGTCTCTTACAGTTTGAGAAAGAATATGCCAATACCGCACAACAGACTTCTCCATTCAATAAACAAATGTTTGGTGAGAAAATGTCCTCGAATGATATGAGTATGCTTGTATCAGAAAAGATTGTTGCAGAGGCAACATGACTGAGACAACTGCTGATGGCTTAGAACCAGCTAATCTGGGAGGAGATCATGCTTCCATGACACACCATTTTAGTTGGGATCCTCTGAAGGCTGCATTCTCAACTGATGTTGGATGTGATCCAGTTGTCCCATGTTCCACTTCTAGAGTGAATGATTCTTGTAAGGAACCATTTGTCCCTAAAACAAATAAAAGAGGCATTGCTGGTGGAACTGGTGAGAGGACCTCCCCTGACATTCTTTCTGATTTCTTTGCCAATGCTAACGTAGTAGCACAATCATCACGTCCTGTTAATGATCCTGTCCTTAGCTTGAACATGCCTAACTATGAACCCCAAAGGTGGTCATTCTTCAGAAATCTTGCAGAAAATGAGTTTCAACATAAAGACATGGGCAATGACCTAGCAAAGAATGAGGTGGGATCTTATCCTTTTGCACATTTAGAGCATAATACAGTTAATCTGAAGAATTTTCCTCCCCGGAATGATAATAATGTGGAAACACATCCAGTGCCTTCCAGCACCAATGTTTCTAGTATTTTGCCTCCAACTTTTATCTCATCACAGACCGATATCACACCGGCGATGGATAATGTAGAAGGGCTTCAGGTTGATAACCCTTTTACAAATATGCATGAGATGATATCATCTATTCCCGAGTTTGAGGTATGATGCAGTCTGAAATGTTTATTTCGTGACATTGGTGGTGAATAAATTTAGGACTATTTACTTTATTTCAGGAGCCAAAGTTTGAAGAGGGCAAAGCTGTTGGACCAGTAATGGATTCTTCTTTTGTCGAAAACGAGTTTGAATACTTGCAGGTATAAATGGCTTTCTGTTGTAGGGAATTTTATGTAGTCCTTGTTGTACTGTCCTTCTACAAATTATTAAATACTTGGTTGTATCCTCCAGTTACAATAACCCTGAGGTTGATCATGCCTACGATGTGATATACTGGCTATGTATCTATATGTAGGCAAACCATGAGTGCATCATTTTGACTCCCGGGCTCACTGGAGCCAACATTTGAAAAATGTATTTTCAAAGTTACAAAAAAGTAACGAAATTAAAATTTATGAAATCATCTAAACTAATTCTGATCCTCCTTGATTTTGGCCAAGTAGACTTGTCTAACACGTCTAACAGAAAAGTAATGTAATGCAGAAATCACAGTGATTTGCTGTTGTCTTGATGTGGATGCGTGGGTGTTGCTTGTTTCTTCCATCTTTGGCGCACATTACAATCCTGCAATAACATTTAACTGAACTCCAAATTTATGGCTCCATTATGTAAATAGTTAGCACCGGAATAAATTCGCAAAGAAGAAGGTTAGCACCAGAACTAAATCAAATCAAGACTTTTTAGTTGCCTGATTTGATTCCACTGAAGAAAAATCTCTATAACTAGATTCTTTATTTCAAGTACTTGATTAATTGCTACATGCCCACAGATTCATTTAGTGTTTTGCTTACCTGACCGTAATCTGCTTCAGAAATATAGTCCAGGGCAGTCATCCTCTCCTGCAGTTGATTTTTTGCTCCTTGTTAGATTTACACTAAACTATTATACACATCAATGTTGTACTTATCTCTATTTGATATAACCCCAGTTATTACTGGACCAGGGTTTCTATGTTCATGATGTATCTTCCTGTTAGTTGTTTGAGAATTTATATTTGTTAAAACTGGCTAGAAAGTGTATCATACCTTCTCTTTGTATATCCAGTGGTTGCGGCTAGACAGCTTACACTGAAACCTCCTGTGCATTTGGTTAATTTTCGTTCTATTATCTCGCTGGAATTTGAACAAAGAAAAAAAAAATCTTCACAGATCATCAAGAATGAAGACCTTGAAGAACTTAGGGAACTTGGTTCTGGCACATTTGGAACTGTATACCATGGAAAATGGAGGGGGAGTGATGTGGCTATTAAGAGAATAAAGAAAAGCTGTTTTGCTGGACAATCTTCTGAGCTAGAAAGATTAGTATGTTCCACACCAGCTTAGTCTTACATCTATGTACTGATATCATTGCCATCATATTTGCAACATCTGTAGTATGGCAATAGATCATGAGTATGAAAATTTACAACACAAAAATGTTTCAGTGCACCGGTGACAATCTCTACATGCAGCAGACTAGACAGAATACTGATATGCCCAGATGTTGATTAATATGTCCTCACTCCCAGCATTGCTCAGAATAAAGTTTACCAGACATGCTGATTATCAAATTTACTTCAATATTTGCTATTTGTACAGGCGAATGAATTCTGGCGTGAAGCTGAAATTCTCTCAAAGCTTCACCACCCAAATGTTGTGGCCTTTTATGGTGTTGTGAAAGATGGGCCAGGTGGTACCTTAGCGACTGTAACGGAGTTTATGGTTAATGGTTCTCTTCGGCATGTCTTGCAGCGCAACAAGTAATTGCCTTATGTGCTTCTTTACATTCCATTTGTTCTCTTTTTGTGTGTAACGAAGTATTTTTGTGTTTGGCAGAAACCTTGACCGCCGTAAGCGACTCATCATAGCGATGGATGCAGCATTTGGGCTGGAGTATTTGCACTTGAAAAATATTGTGCACTTTGATTTAAAGTGTGATAACTTGCTCGTGAATCTTAAAGATCAATCACGCCCTATTTGTAAAGTGAGATGCAGTTCAGTTTGTAGCATCTCAGTCTTTTGCAGACATTTTTCATTCAAATGATTGATTTGCTTCCGCCCACTCTGAATTTTGCCCTTTCTGTTCAGGTTGGTGACTTCGGCTTATCCAAAATAAAAAGAAACACCCTGGTTTCAGGTGGTGTGAGGGGGACTCTCCCATGGATGGCCCCAGAATTACTCAATGGAGGTAGCAATAAGGTGTCTGAGAAGGTAAGAACAAAAACATGTATATATTTGGCAAGTCTTAATGTTTCATACGATTTATATTTGTTTAATTTAATGGCATTAATATTTTTCCCCTTTTCAGTTTTCTTTGTAAGAAGTTATATTAAGGGTACTCACCCATTTCGCTGCCATGATACAGGTTGATGTATTTTCCTTTGGCATTGTCATGTGGGAAATCCTCACTGGAGAAGAACCATACGCCAATATGCATTATGGTGCAATTATAGGCATGTAATTGATCCCCTACAGCATTTTGCAGGCAGTTTGATCTGAATCGATATGTTGTGTGTTTTCCTTTGTTTCATTTCTTTTCTCTTATATTATCCCAAAGAACACCACTAGGGGGGGGGGGGGGGGGGGGGGGGCAGCCCCGGTACAGTAACTCCCGCTTGCGCAGGGTCCGGGGAAGGGTCCGACCACTTTGGGTCTTTAGTACGCAGCCTTTCCCTGCATTTCTGCAAGAGACTGTTTCCAGGACTTGAACCCGTGACCTCATGGTCACAAGGCAGCAGCTTTTACCGCTGCTCCCTTCAAAGAACACCACTAGGCTAATCAAATTTGTTGAAGTGGTTACGAAAGGCAAAATAAAGTGATACATAGCCTGTCACATGTGATGGCTGGGTTTTGATGAAATTTGTGGTCACATGGTGCTAAATTTGTTTCCGCCTTAATTCAACATGGTATTAACATTTGACCATTGAGGTTATATTTGGAAGAACAATTTGAAGAAAAAATGAAGGTGTTTGAGACTCTGTAGAACAGTATGCATCATGCGCCTCCTTTTCTTTAATCCCTGCAATCTTATACATTTTTTATCTGATATTCAAAATCTATCAGCATTATGCTGGGATTACGAGGGGCATCCTTACGTGCTACCCGATGAACCGTACAAAAAGGATGGCTAGGTTTTAATTTGGTGGGCTTCTGCACCATATGAATCTTCTGCTAATCTTGAATTGTTCTTATGCGAACTCGGTTCTGTTGCAGGAACATGCATTTTCCTTTTTTTTTCTCCTCTTTCATTGTTATTGATACGGAGCTCTTGAAACTCATGTTGCAGCGGGGATCGTAAACAACACATTGAGGCCTAATGTTCCAGCGTCATGTGACCCGGAGTGGAGAAGGCTCATGGAGCAATGCTGGGCCCCGTATCCGGCACAACGCCCAGCCTTCACAGAGATCGCTGGGTGGCTCCGTTCCATGTCTGTCACGGCAAGTCAGGCGAAGGCAACCTCCAAATAAAGGATGCAGGTGGATTTCTTGTTTTATGCTCCAAATTGTTACTTTTCTTTCTGTTGGGAAGTAATACATATACATGTTTATATGTTATAGAGGTGTAAAGTTAGTGATTAGTGCTCTCATTTATACCATCTCATGAGCTGGTATGTATCCAGTTACATTGTTGCATGAAGATTTTTTTTCGGAGGGGGGGGGGGGGGGGGGGGGGGGTGTATGGTGTACAAATATTTATTTGGACTTTGGAAAAAAACATAAGCATAAAACAATGGCGAGGTGTAGTCGGAATACTATGCTGCACCATTTGGCTTTGTATAGTTTATGTTCTTCTAAAGTAATGCGTGTCTGCTCATGTTTCTATGCCTAGTATTCTGTATGGCCTATGACATTTACTGGGTATTTCGTTGTAAGTGTGAGAAGTTGCACATCCCGTATGATTAAGCACTCCATTTGTTGTCAGCCAGTCCCTTATTTATTTCTATAAGGGATTTTCATGAAGTTGGCAGGATCAAGAGAATGGCACAGAGAAAACACCATTACACATGTCTACTAATATCTTGGGAGTTAATAGTATCAGTGTGAATATTTACTTCAGTGAATATTTAGAAGATATATGTATTAGTTGTTTTTTTAATTTTTGCACTTCAAACACCTTTACATAGTTTACATTCACAAGAAGGCTTAATCCCTTGATGAAAGGAAAATACAAACAGGCAGTGGCCATTTGTTTTGAAGCATCAGTTGTCTCTTTATAATTTTTAGGCGGTTTGGCCAATTGGCTTTACTATCCCAGGAAAGATAATGACAAATCTTGCTCGTCCCAATGATTGTGCAAGAGCATGTGCTGCAATTTGACATTAAGCATAAAATAATTTTCAAGCAGGGGACCCCTGCCAAACCTGAACATTTTTTCATGTAAAATGGATCGTGTGTTCACTAATAAATGGGCACATGCTCGCCAAGCACTGCTAAAGAAGTTGCTGGCAAGGGAGGCAAAAGTGGACGACTAGAGTTCCAGGCTATGCACGTAGCAAATAAATGGTGATTTGGTTTTTCATTTCTGTGTAGGAATCTTGGTTTTATTGAAGTTAGGCAAAGGTAGCAAGCACCAATTATGTGTTTGGTGTTCTAGGTCTAAAAGTTTAAACTATCACAATATTACATATATGTCACTTGCCAAACAAACTAGGTCAGGGGTACAGTTCGGCCACACCTATGCATTTATTTTGTAGAGGAGTGCAATATTTTTCCACTTTGCCTAGAATAACTTACGGTTTTCACAGCAGTCGAAGGGTTCGGGGGCGAGCAGGGGTCAGACCCCCCCCCCCCCCAATGGTCCGCCCCCCCCCCCCCAACCATTTTCAGTAGGTATTACTACTACGTGTACTAATGGCCGGATATAAAGCTTAATTAGCCCATTATTTAATGATTAATTGGCCATCCGTACCTGTGAAAAATAAAGCCCAACACTCCAGCCCATGCAGGCATGCACACCTCTAGGCCAGTAGGCCTTCGTGGTCTCTGTACGTGAAGCCATCGATCAGATCGATCGATTGATCAATCTGCCCTAGTATCTCGTGCGTGCGTCCCGGCCGCCGCCTCTGTCTCCTCTCCGTCGCCGTTCTGACTGCTGCTGCCGTTCGCCCAGCTGGGAGACCCGATCGACGGTAACTTACTGAACCACTGGTTATTTCTTATTGCCAATGTCCTATGATGAATTAGACCCTTAGCCTCTCATAGCGTACTGGCATAGATCATCAATTCTGTTGTGCTTTATAGATGAAAAGAAAGGCAGGAGAAGGGGGATTGGTTTCTTTTTCAAGCCAATTGGTTCATCTTCAGGCTCTAATATTGCTAGTGCTGAAAATGCAAATCCATCCGAAGAGGCAAATGAGCAAGAACCTATTGTAGATGACAGCTCCAATCCGGTTGATGGTGATCAAAATATTGTGGAACCAGTACAAGATTCAGAACAAGGTAGGACTGGAAGTACGGCATATGAAAGGGATCCCGGTAAACGTCAACAGATTTATGAACTTCCTATTGATAAACAAGAAGAAGCACGGAGGTTCTATATTTCTGAAGGCCCTTATCAACCATTCATGACAAGGTATCCATATAATGGAGCAGGGAAAAGTCGTCGCCGATTCCAGTATAGCTATTTCACAAACTTTCCCTGGCTAGAGTATTCACCTACCACACATCGTGCATATTGTCTGCCTTGTTTTGTCTTTACAAAAAAACCAAGTGGAAAGTGTGGCTCAGATGCATTCACGGTTAAGGGGTTTATAAATTGGAAGAAGGTGAATGATGGCAAAGAGTGTGCTTTTTTAACACACGTTGGAAGAGATTCAAACTCGGCTCATAATTATTCAGTTGGCTGCTTTGATAATCTAAAAAATAGTATGACCCACATTGACAAGGCAATTGTACAAGTATCTGCAAAAAAAGTTACGGATGCAAGGCTGAGGCTTAAAGTTACAATTGATTCCATCAAGTAAGAATTTTTTTATATACTAGTAAGTATAATATTATACATTGTAGTAAGTAAGATACTAATAATTTGTTCCTTGTTTATTTGACCAGGTGGTTAACATTCCAAGCTTGTGCTTATAGAGGCCACGATGAAACTTCAGGATCTATGAACCAGGGTAATTTTCTTGAATTGGTAAAGTTGTTGGCTTCTTATAACAAGGAGGTGGATGCGGTTGTCTTGGAAAATGCTCCAGGGAATGCAAAGTACATCTCCCCTACTGTTCAGCAAGAAATTCTTGACTTACTTGCCCGAAAGGTTCAGACACAAATTAGAGAAGAAATTGGTACTAGCAAATTTTGTATAATGGTGGATGAATCTCGAGATGAATCAAAAAAGAGCAAATGGCACTAGTCCTCCGGTTTGTGAACAAAGAAGGATTCATAAAGGAACGTTTTCTTGATATTATTCATGTCGCTAACACTGCTGCATTGACTCTCAAAGAGGCAATTTGCGCTGTCCTTGCGGACAATAATTTGAATGTTCAAGATATAAGAGGACAAGGCTATGATGGAGCAAGTAATATGCGAGGTGAATGGAACGGGCTGAAGGCTCTAATTCTAAATGAGTGCCCTTATGCATATTATGTACATTGCATGGCTCATCAGTTGCAGTTGGCTCTTGTTGCAGCATCAAGGGAGGTACATGAGGTGCACAACTTTTTCCAAAACGCTATTCTCATCATAAATGTTGTTAGCGCCTCGCCTAAACGCAATGATGAGTTACTAGCAAATCAAGCTGCAGAAATTGAACGTGAAATTGAGTTAGGGGAGCTTGATACAGGAAAAGGTGCAAATCAGTTAGGAGCTTTACAGAGGCCCAGAGACACTAGATGGAGTTCTCACTTCAAGTCAATTCAGAGCTTACATAAGATGTTCGCTGCAACCATTGCAGTCTTACAGAGTGTAGCAACTGATCGCTCGATCTCTCGATATTCCAGAGGAGATGTTGTAGGCGCTCTAAAAATAATCATGTCATTTGATTTCGTTTTCATTCTGCATTTAATGGAGAAAATCATGAAGATTACGGATGTCTTTGTCAAACACTCCAAAATAAATCCATTGACATTTTAAATGCATTGGATACAGTTACAAACACAAAAGTATTGCTTGGTAAGTTAAGAGAAGATGGTTGGGAATCTCTTTTGGAGGAAGTTCGGTCTTTTTGTTTGAAGCATGAGATTGAGGTCCCTGATTTGAATCGCAAGTAATATTCCACTCTTTATACCTATAAATTACAATATTATTTGTCATATACATAACTCTAATATTTATATTCTGTAGGTATGTTGATGTGACAAAGTCCCGGAACAAGAATGATAACACAACAGCATTACATCACTACAAAGCTGACGTGTTCAATGTTGCAATAGATCAGCAATTGGTTGAGATAAATGACCGCTTTGGTATTCAAAGTACAGAGCTCTTGACACTTTGTGCATCTTTGCATCCAAGACATGACTCTTTTGACGTGTCAAAAATATGCACACTGGCTGAAAAGTTTTATCCAGAGGATTTTTCTAGTCAAGAAAGGGCTCAATTGGAGTCTCAACTTCCCCATTTCCAGTTGGATGTTTGCAATAATCCAGAGCTAAACTGTTTGCATTCACTTGCTGATTTGACGGTTGGACTAGTTAAAACAGGTAAAGCTGCTACATACTTAATGGTTGATAGATTGCTGCGATTAGTCATAACTCTTCCAGTGTCAACTGCAACCGCCGAGCGAGCTTTCTCGACCATGAAACTGATCAAGACACGTATTCGGAATAGAATGGGAGATGATTTTCTGCGGAATTATATGATTGTCTACATTGGGAAGGAAATAGCCGCAAAGATTAGGTCTAGTGAGATTATAAATTTGTTCGACACCGGTGGTCGTCGAGCACACTTTAAGTTAATAGACATGTAATTTTGATTCGTACCGTCAAACATATACTCGAATATTTATATGGATTTGTTATTAATGCTTTTTTTATACTTAATATATGATGATATTTGTTCACTTCTAGTCGTCGATTTTCGCCCCCTCATGTCCGAATCCTGGCTCCGCCCGTTCGGAGTTGATGTAAGACCCGTTTGGTAAGTGTTTATTCACATTTTGTACTTACAACACCACGACCCACACAAGAAAAAAGATATATCACGACGAAACCCTAACCGCCGCGAGAAGCCACCTTCATTGGTTCTCCCCGGCTCTGCCAGTGGGGAAGGCCGAGTCGTCTGGCGTTTTTGTCAGCCTTGGTGGTGACGGCAACAATAGAAGTATCAAGTTTGTATAAGTTTCATTCTTTCTGCTCGTGGAGTTTTTGTCGGGCACTACGGTGGCCAATCAAAAGTTTTACAATCTGCATTGCAAGGGGTGTATCCGGGCATAACAGTTTTCCCATTTATCGGATCAACTCAACCGACTCTTCAAAACTTTTAATGTTAGTGCAAATGTATACACGTTTGGTGTTTTGCGATTTGTTTACTTAGATCTTGGAGAAATTGCAAGATGCAAAAGGATGACGTAGATGTAACTTTTAGTTTTATCAAAAATCTTTGTTGTTCTTTGTCTTAGTTTTCCATCAGATGTAAATTGGTTATTTGATCGATAAAGTCAGATCTTTTTTTGGACATCTCTCACCTCACGAACACGCCGCGGTTATATAAGCAACCACATTCCCCTCGCATCCTTCCCGCCACAAACAAGAAAACCCCCGTAGCACACCCACTGCCAACGCCACCCCACCAAGGTCGTCGACGATGAGGTGCGACACGGCGGCGGTCACCATTGCCTTCGCCGTCCTTGCTGTCGCCGCTGCGTTCACCGGCGCCACTGCAGCCGGCAGGGAAAGCCGTCCGCTTCCGCTCCCAGCGGCGTTTACATTGTGACGGTGAAGTCTCCGGCCGGCGGCGTCGACAGCTGGGCATACCATATAGGCATCCTCACCGCCGTGGTCGGCAGGTATATATGTAGGAGCATTTTCTATCTTCGGTGTGTCGCCTGAGCTAGAGATGTTGACGCACTCTGTTTTTTGTTGTCGTTAATCTCCAAGCAAGAAGAAGGCGGAGGAGGCGTTGATCTACAGCTACACGACAGCGCTCAGCGGGTTCGCGGCGAAGCTCACGCCGGCGCAGGTCACCGTGTTGCGGAGTGAGTTCACTCCTTGCTTCTCTGCTCCCAGATCCTTACTAATCTTCCAGTCTTCCTTCGAGGAACATTTGACTAATCTTCTTTAGCAGTAAATCAACAGCTAGGACCCTTGACTAACGTGCAACCGAATCTTCTTCTCCCGCGCAATGCCCCGTTGATTTCCTTAGTTTTCCTTACCAGAAAATCTTACCCTGGTCTTCGCTTGATTGCGATCGATGCACAGTGGATGGTCAATTAAGAAAAACCCGAACTTTTGTTAACACCAAATGGGCAATTATAGTCAGACCTGTTGGCAATGCCGAGGTCAATGCAAGGCCTATTTTCATGGTTTTATACTCTATACTCAAGCACTTCACCAAGCAACCAGGAAAGGTGCGACCTGAAGTAACCTTTTTTTTAATAATTTTAACCTAATTAACCTTCCTGGTAATTTATCCAAATTATGATCGGTCACTTAAAAAGTGAGTAGATAGTGTATCTGAACTCCCTTTGGTGCCTTTTCCCTTTGTCAACAAGACAAACAAACTTTTGGTGTTATTGAAGTGAAAACTTTCGGTTTCCACCAACTTGGCCGTGATCTAACCATCCAAATAGCATTACATAGTTCACCTTTTATTAGACATTATAATTAATGTTATCACTTGTGTTGGTGCTTTTACCTGCTACTACTGTTTTTAAAACTTGTGCCTTTTCTTATCTGTCCTCCTTTACAGAGCGCCCTGACGTCATCCAGGCTCTGCCTGACGTGAAGTATTCCCTTCATGATCAGGACAATCTAAACTGAACAAGAACTTTGTCCTGCAATGGGGTTTTATTCACGGTTCTGTGTTGCAGTAGCCCTCGTGTTGCAAAGTATTTATTGAATAACCCCCCTCCACGTGCATGTTCTTCTTCCAAGAAATGTAATGTTGTTCTCGTGATGATCTTTCCCTCACACTTGAAATTCCAGATAGCAAGTGTACTATGAAAGCTAATTTTGAGTAATTCGCATAAGTTATACTTGTAGACTCTCTTTCTGCATATATTGATGGGCAAGGTGTCTTGTTTGGCTATTCGGTTCGAAGTATTCATTATTTTAGTTTATCTTAGATCGTGTTTGGTTGGCAGCATGGCTTTTGTGAATCATCCATGGCCCTTCGGTGTCTCGCTGAGAAGAAACACGGTCATGTTCCGCATCTAGTTTTGGTTCACTGAGATCTATACATATATGTCCGTCGAAATAGAAAAATTACAACGTGAAAGTTGTGGAAAACAGCGATATGGGTTTACTCATCAAAGGAAATTTCAAACGTTCGACTTGGTGCGACGAATTTGACAAAATTCATCTAAAAATAGTGCGAACTTCGGTCCAAAATTAAAAAGTTACTGTTGACAAAACACAAAACCATTCACGCTAGTGAAACCTACTCATCGATGCGTATTTATCTCACACTTAAATACGGTTATATAAATTCGAAGGGATTAGGTGAAGAAGTTTATAAGAGAGGTACTGTCAAAAAGAAAATTTATAAGAGAAGTGAGAGTACCTGCGACCTCTGGCAAATAATGTGGGCTAGCTCTTTTGCTCGTCTTTCGCTCCTCCAGAGTATGGCATGGAGAAACGGCCGTGCGATGTAAAAATCCATGACACGTAATCAAACGCATCATTTGTACATCATGCAGGCGGCACAGAGGCTCCGTGGGCAAAACCCTTATTGTTTGGAGAGCTGCTCACGGTGACATCCCCATCATGTATCTCATGCACTGCAAAGCAATTTTAAATTATACAGTGATGCAAGTGAAGAAAATATATTTAACAACGTGCTACATATACTAAAGTAACCGACCAATTTGAAGATGATAGTTCGGGGCTAGTGGCCTTGGCGTGAGGCGGTGGTGTGACGACACAACGTGCAGTAGCAGAAGCCGGTGCGGGGCGGCGGCCTGGGCGTCACTACTTACTGGAGTACTCGCGAGGAGGTCAAAGCGGAGATTACAAGCGATAGGTGACCCTAGGAATCAGGGGCAGAACTGCACCCCGGGCAGCCCGGGCTACAGCCCCGGTCGTGGCCCTCGTAGCATAGGTATACCATGCTAATTTTCACCGAAATTAGCAGCCCCAGCAGCCCAGCCGTGTCATTAGGCCAGAACGACCAGGGCTAATCATAACCACACCGCAAGCAGCGACGGGAGGCATCGGGCAGCAGTGATTAAATCTGAGAATGGTTTTGAAAGGAGGAAAGCAGGAAAGCAGATTACTTGGATTTCTTTTACTGCAAGGTGTGTACCAATGACGAGCAGATTTCAAACAAGTTGAGATTGCTTTAGAGTGGGTGAGAAAGTATGTCAAAGAATATGAGCTACTCGCAGCCACAAGCACCGCACAGTCCACACCTTCTAGTCAAGCCAACACCACCATGGGATCACCTATTGCAGGAAAAAGGAAGCTGGAAGAAGAGTTTGCCCAACACAAGTCTCGTCGGAGGTCACGTGTACACAAGTCCGAGCTTGACGCGTACTTGGAAGAAGCATGTGAGGAGGACGGTGCTGACTTTGATGTTTTGCTGTGGTGGAAGAGGCATGCTGAAAAGTTTCCTGTATTGGCATCTATGGCCCGTGACTTTCTCGCAATTCCTTTGAGCATAGTGGCATCCGAGTCAGGCTTTAGCTGTGGTGGGAGGATACTTGGTGATACAAGAACCTCTCTAAATCCTGATACGCTAGAAGCGCTTGTTTGTGTGAACGATTGGTTGTTCATACCAAAGGAGGGTGAGTTACTCCTTTATATTTTGGTTCTATGATCTGTTAATGCTTGATTGTGTTAGAGTATACGTGTACGGTTCGGTTATAGTAGTATAGATAGAGATAGGATCTGTTTCCGTATGATGTCTAACTTGTCTTGTACTCCAAGTCGGTCCCTTGTACGCCTATATATACTCGCCCATGAGTCTCAATAATACATCCACCAATTCCGCCAATATCATAATTCTACATGGTATCAGAGCGGCACGATCTGACCTAGCCGCCGCCGCCGCGCTTCCGCACCGCGCCGCCCCCGGGGAGGTCGATCTCCATGATCTCCGCCGGGGGCCGCGCCGCCCGTACCTAGGGTTCGTCCGGCGATCGGTTGATCGGCTGCCCTAGCGTCTTTTTTTTCCGATCTTTAGATCGGTTTTCTTTTCTCCGCCGGTCACTCGATTGGTGTTTTCTTTTTTGGTTTGCGATCATCGATCGGATTGCGTCGCCCACCGCCCGTCGTCCTCGTGCCTCTACTCCGACAACGGCATCGACCTGCACCGGCCCGCTCCTCGACAGCCGGCTACCGCGGGCGACTCGCTGGCGCCGACTCCGCACCGGCCGGCTCCTTCCAGCCGGCTACCGCGGCCGACTCGCCGGCGCCGACTCCGCACCGACCGGCTCGTCTTCACCGACCGCGCAGCAAGGCCGGACGTGCCGTCCAAGGGACGCCTCGACGAGTCGCCGCCGGCTTCTCTCGCTTGCAAGGTCTCCATCGCCGGTTCGTCTTCGCCGTCATCGACCGGGACTTCACCGACAACTTCGCCATCGACTCCGATCTGCGCGTTGTCGTCGGCGCCATGGCGCGTACCGCGCTGCGTCGGTCTGATCAACCGAACGCGCGCCTGTCTACGCCAAGCACGTCCCCGAGCACGCGCCTATCACCGATCGAGCTACAGGCTGCCGCCGCGTCACCCCTTCGGGCTGCCGCGCCGCCGCCATTGGTCCATGTTGCCGGCTGCCAACGCGCCTTCCCAGGCGTATACGCGGCTGGCGACACCCGCCGTCGCCCTGACCCGCACACTGCTGCTGCGTCGCCTCTTCGGGATGTAGCGCCGCGGCACGCGGTCCTCTTCGCCGTCCCTGCGCGTCAACTTCTACGTGGTATGCGCCGCGCCGACTCCCTCGGCGTGGGAACGCCACTGTCAGCGCATGGTCTTCGTCAAGCCGTCGGGTTCTTCCTCGCCTATTTCGAGTAACGCCACGCCATCTACAGGTAACCTGCATGGCCACCTCAGGCCGTCACAGGTCCCGCCGACCACCCCTTGTCTAGGCGTCCAGCATGGCCACCCTCGGCCGCCGCTGCCTTCGCCGCCTTCTACATCTTCGTCCAGCACGACCACGTCGCCAGCGTCATCATCCTCGTCCCCGACTACGTCTACTCCGACAACCGCAGACGACATCGGCACCTTCTACCCCCGCTGATTGGCGCCGCAATCGTCGTTGAGTCCTCCTCTGCTGGCCCCTCCGACGCTGGCGTATGGTTCACGGTGGTCCCTGCCCCCGCATGCACGGTACTGGCAACACGATGCGTGCCTTCGTCCCCGACGTGTCCTCGAGTTTGGCACACTCGGGTCGGCGCCTCGTCTACATCGGCTTCGACAACGTCTTTGGCATCGACTTCCTCCTCGACGACTGCCTCGACCGCGTCACCGACTTCTTCTATGTGTACTCGGTTCTGGCAAAACCGGAGTATGGCTTCATCCCCGACGTGCGCCTTGTTCTGGCAAAACATGGTCGCGCCTCGTCCTCGACGGCTCGTACTGCGTCGTCTCCGGCATCGACATCCTCGACGACTGCCTCGACGCGTCTCCGTCTTCTCCTCGCGCACTTGCGCCCGCGGCTTCATGTGCGTCTACCTCGACACCGGCAACCCTACCACGACATCGACCACGGCGACCCCTCGCACGGCTACCACGACCAAGGCTGCACCGCCAAACGCTCTCGGCTCCCTCGACATCGGCACAAAGGGCTATCACCTCGCTTGAGCTCCTCATCAGCTTCCTCTACAGTCCAAGCATCAGCGCTGCGACACGTCCACGACGTTCCCGCTCCTACTGCGGGGGGATGTCAGCCCACTGGATTCTACTTCGGCTTATCTCCAGTCTGACCGTCCGCGACGCTCAGTTGTTCACGACGCTACCGCTACGACTGCGGGGGATGTTAGACTATACGTGTACGGTTCGGTTATGGTAGTATAGATAGAGATAGGATCTGTTTCCGTATGATGTCTAACTTGTCTTGTACTCCAAGTCGGTCCCTTGTACGCCTATATATACTCGCCCATGAGGCTCAATAATACATCCACCAATTCCGCCAATATCATAATTCTACAGATTGTGTTTAGTTTAACTATTTGGTTCAATTGCAGGACAAGGGCAGTAGGGCGGATAGAGCAGGTTCTCTGCAGTCTAAAGGGCAGTAGGTACGTTATAGGCATCCATATATTTCTAGAGCCTGGTTTATTCCCTACTGCAGTCTAAAGAGCAGGTTTTCATCTGAATAATTGTTTTTTTTCGGAGAGACTAAAAATAATAACCTTAGGTCACTTGAACAATCTTGAGACGGCCATACTAATTCACAGCTGTTACAGTCCCTACAGCTATCAATAATAACCTTAGGCAACTGAGTAATGTATGTGTAGCTGGCAGCTGCTCTATCATGCTTGTTCGTATGCTTGTTCACCATCAGAAAATACCTCCTGAAGTGTCAAAGTGTAAACTGACCCAAGAACAAGTTGTGGATGGATTAAATATCAGTTAGAATTTGCAACATTTGTGTATTCAGTTTTCTTAGGGAAATAGAATTACAATGTTTGGACCATCTTCTATAGCACCTGTCGTTTTGTTCACTTTTTAAAGCATGTTAGCATGAGTGTACGACCTGAAACAATGTGGCACCATAGGCTTCATATGTTGCTAAAGTATTCATCAGTTGCTTGATAGCTGGAACTTTTACAACGTGTTTCCTCAAATAGCGCATGGATCATGTATTAAAAGTGTGTAGTTTGAACTTTTCTGTGAGATACTACCAGAGAACGTTTTTTACTTAAGAATTGACATATCGGATGTCATGGTTACCTTTTCCTCTTACGTATTAGGATGTGCTCAAAGGTCACATTGCGTTCTATGGTTGATTCATTTGACTCACTTCTTCCGTGGTTACTTGTATATGATCCTAATCTAAATTCTGAATTGCAGTGGGGCACAAGGACGAATGGTTGGAGTGGTTTCTGTTCAAAATATGTGTTGAAGAGGAGATGTTTGAAATCTTGTTTGCAGCCTTAGGTTCAACTGATGGTGGTGAATCTGGAGATGGTTTTACTGCTAAGCATACCTTCTGCCGTTATTTGTATTTTCTAGTTAGGAAACCTGAAAATCTATGTTGTATCGCTGTGTCTTTCATTTTGTTTTAGCATCGGACTGTATCATCACTTTGAATTGCCTGCGTGCAATCTAGTCTAGTTTCTTTTAGCTCCTGGGAACCCTTTTTGGGCTGTCGTTACATTTGGTTTATTTTCCTGTACGAACTCGTTTGGTTTCCTTTTCTACAATCGAAGAGAAGAAAAAAAGACGCACAGAAGAGACAATGTGAAATCTGGCGATCGAACCCGTTACCTACAGCGATAGAAGCAACAGCGATCGAAGCAAGAGGCGTATAGGTACAAGTGGGTGCGAAATGGGTGTGGTGGGTTTAAATAGGATTGAGTGGAAATGTGGTGGGTTTAGGTTTAGTTGGACCGAAATTGACATTAAATGGGTCCAGTTCAGGTTTGGGTGAGAGAGAGAGAGAGAGTTATATAAGTATGGTTGAGGTATGGCCCAAGTATCAAACCATTCTCAGGTTTAGCAGTGATCCATCACACATGTTCGCGTCGACGGCCTGCGCGTGGACTGCGCCTCGGCCTATCTGACTCCGTTTCGATCGCCGCCTCTGCCTGTTTGGTACTCCTTTTCAATCGCCGCCTCTAGCCTCCATTCCTCGACAAAATCACGACAGCGGACGCCTTGTCGACCTGATCGCTCTGCCGCCGCCGCGACGGCGTATGAAGACGCGCTCGTCTGAACTATTGCCATGTCGGTATGCAACATCAAAACCAAAAAGGTATCGCACCTAATTTCAGCCATCTCGGCCACATCAAACCCATTGCTACATTGTAGAAACGATGTAGGTGCGATCACTCTCGGTACATATAGTACCTTTGAGCCTTGGGCCTCATCGAGGCATAAGGCGCGCTTAATGTTTTTTCCTTTACCTTGGCTTCCTTGGCTCTTGCATCGGCTTCTTTGGAGAGCCAAGCATTTTCCTCCTCAATTTCGAGCTTATTTTGCAATTCAAATAATTGTTTGGACGCATCCTCTCTCTTGATGTTCCGTCTCTTTCTTCTCCTCCTACTTCTCACATGACTTGTTGATGAGAACATCCCTGGTTCATCTCATCCATCATCATGTCACAAGATGAAGCTAAAAAACACTAGGTGAAACCTCTACAAAGAAGACATACTTGGGTCCCATGACAAGGAGCCGTGCTAAACATATACAACAAGAGGTGAATGCGCTCCTAGCTGATTCTAATATTGATGAATGAGAACTATATATGCCTAAATCTTGTGTGTTGCTTTTACTCAGGTTTCTACCTATGGAGATAATTCAAGCCTATGGAGAAAAGTGCAACGAACAAGACTTTATCAACAGCGTGCATTGCTTGAGGACCTCACCTTATACCGTCCAGTGGACGAGAAGGAGTTGGAGATTACACAAAAGAATCCAGCAAGTTGTTCCAATCAACAAACATCGCAAGCGCAGCTCCAGTTTTTGTCACTGATCTTGCTGGACCATGACACATGAACATGGACGTGTGTAACACGTTTGGAGGGTCACATTGGACAGGAAATCAAGTCTACTTTCCAGCAAAACAAACGTGCATCATTTGAAGACCCAAGTTAAAAGATATGTGATTTCCAATGCAAAGTTGTCAAGACATTTATTGCTGCGCGAGGCTCCACACTTCTGCTCCCAACCACCCAAGATACCACGAATTTGAGCCTCATTTTCGTGTTGGCTTCACACCTAAGCTAGGAGGGTTGTTCCTAGTATAAGTACCCCTTTCCCCACTTCAAACAACTCTTTGGCAATTTGTTTTCAGCATAGGTTAGCTAAGTGCAACCAGAATATTGTTTGAGAGTTCACTCCTCCTTAGCTCTTGTAAACTTGCCTTGTGAGAGGTAAACTCACTTTGTGATTTACATCAGCAGCCGTTGAGGCGGCGACCAGTTCGTGCTTCCAACTTCGTGCGTGGTTGTGTGGATTGAAACTGAGAGTGTGGTTGGGCGAATACTTGTTGCTGGTTGTTGCATTGCAATAGTTAGCTTCGGTTTTGTCAGGTTGCACTACTTCTCCATTACCCGACAACGTTGTTGGCTGGGATCGAGGGTTTCCTTCGTACTCATCAAGCAGATCCTCCGTGAAGATCGGGCACCCCGCATCATCTTGGTATCAGAGCCTTGATTGACACGGTAGGATCTTGTATCCCTAGTTTAGTTTTAGTTGTTTTCAATCCTATAGTCCAGAAAAAGCCCCACAAAAATATTTCCCTTTACCTATAGCCTTTTGCAGCCTTAGATCTGTTGTTTTGGTGAGTTTTATCAGGTTCTTGTCCATTAGATTTTTGTTTTAGTTGCTGAGTTTTCCCATCTGTTTTGTTCATTGTGTTCATTTTCGTCCAGAAATTTCAGATCTGTATCCTCCACCAAATCGTGTTTATCTTTCACATTCGGAGTCCGTTTTTAGTGTTCTTGTGCTTTTTGGAAAGATCTCTTCATGTGCTATCCATCCATCCTGGTTAGATCTGATTACAACCTTGTTCTCGACCCAGAAAAATCAGATCTGTTCGTGGTTGTTTGCTGCCAAAGTTTCAGCTCCTGTTTTGGTTGTTGAGTTCTTCCATTGCAAAATAAAATTCGTGAAGTTCCACCAAGTGTGTGTTCAGATCAAAGTCCCCTGTTGAAAAGTTTGTCAAAAAAAAGAAGAAAAATCTAGGACCGATCTTCACTTATATCTTGAGAAATCCTTGTTTATGTGGTGTGAGCTGAAACACTAGTCAAGTGTGTATCATCCAAAAATTCTTGCTGCAGCAAATCTGATTCATTGGTGTGTGTTCTTGTTCTACACTTATATCCTATTCAGCAACTAAGGCATTCGAATCTTGTGTGGATGATTACTTGGTTTAACAAGAACTAGACTGCAGATTAGTGTGTTGTTTTCCACATATATACCCCACCCAAAGCTCCACAAAACAGCCCCTGCATGTGCAACCCTAGACTTGTATTCGCTTAATTATCTCTCTTTGTACCAACCACCGGCACCACAGTTGAACATGTTCTGCTCTCACTTGGAAGTTACATGAGCTTCGGTTGGTAAGTGAAGGTGAGATCGAGATGTTACACACATATATCTTGCTGTAGTATAGGGCTTTGCACAACTAATCATGGCAGGTAACGGAGACCCGTACGAGGTTGAAGGCAATGGGCATCTCAGTGAGCCCATCACACGGTTTCACTTCAATGCCTTGCGTGATCATCTCCGTCGAGAGTTCAGAAACAGCCTTGACCCAATTGAAGAGAAGCAAGACAAGTTGTCACAAGATTTGCAACAACTTATGGGCAATGTGAACGAGCAGCTCACAAAATATTGAAGCAATGAGGGCTGATCTTGTTGCTGATATTGTGCGAGAGCTACGTCAAGGTCCTGAAGATGCAAGTGTACATGGAGCTCCCAGGTGTGGAAATGTTGGTGCTGCTGGTCGTGGTCGGTGAAGGTGCTGCTGGTCGTGGTCGTGGTGATGTGCTGGTCGTGGAGGCGGCCACCGGAGGGCCAATTTACACGATGAAGATACCAAAGAAGAATTTGAGGAAGATAATTATGAGCAGCAACGAAATGGCAGATTTCATCGCCAAGGCAACTATGGTCGTGTGCGGCACGAGGAGGAGAGGTTTGGTAAACTTAAATTTACCATGCCTAAGTTTGATGGTGGATCTGATCCAGAAACATACCTCACATGGGAATTAAAAGTTGACAAGATTTTTCGCATGCACAACTATTCTGAAGAAGAAATTAGCAATGGCATCTCTTGAATTTGAAGACTATGCTCTAATCTGGTGGGAGCAAGTTCAAAACCAGCGAGAAGAAGAGGGAGAACCTGCTGTTGCTACATGGGCTGAAATGAAAAGAGAAATGAGGGCCAGATTCATCCCAAAGCATTATAAGCGTGACATCTTTGACAAGCTCCAGAATTTGAGGCAAGGAAAAATGTCTGTTGAAGAGTATCATAAGGAGATGGAGAAGTCAATGATAAGAGCCAATATACATGAAGATGAAGAGCAATCCATGTCAAGGTTTCTGTTTGGGCTGAATTCAAATGTGAAGCGAGTTGTTGATTTGCAGCCATATCGCAATGTTGTGGAGTTGGTGCATCTAGCTTCCAAGGCTGAACGACAATTGCAAGAAGACTCAAGGCCAAGCAGAACTATCCCATTTTCAGCTAGAGCTACATCAAGTGGGAGTAAGTTTGTGCCACAATTCAATGTTGGAAAAGGTATAATGGCAAATTCTGCAAGTGGTAGCCGGTCCAATGTGCGTGCAGGCCCAATTGGAAGTGAAACATCAGCCCAAAAGGAGAGAAGTAAACCTGCTGCATCAACCACATCTTCAATGGGATCAAGTGGGAAAAGCAGCCAAATTGAATGCTTTACATGTGGTGGCCGTGGCCACATGAGGAAGGAATGCCCCAACAAGCGTGCTATGTTGATCATGGAAAATGGAGAATATGATTCCTGTAGTGATATAGAAGAAGATGAGGACGATGATGCTACACAAGGAAATGAGCAGAAATATTGTGATTTTGAAGAAGGCACCTCCCTTGTTGTCACAAAAGTTTTGAGTGTGCAGATTAAAGAAGATGACATTGGACAGCGACACAATTTGTTCCAAACAAGGCGAAAGTTCATGACAAAGTATGCAAGGTTATTATTGATGGTGGAAGTTGCCACAATCTTGCTAGTATAGAAATGTGTGAGAAACTTGGGCTGAAACTGCTGCAGCATCCCCACCCATATCATGTCAATGGCTGAGTGATTGTGGTGAACTGAAAATCACACATATGGTGAAGGTCCAATTCAAGATTGGTGACTATATTGACACCGTTGAGTGTGACGTTGTGCCCATGAAAGTGTGTCACTTGCTGTTGGGAAGGCCTTGGCAATATGATCTTTCAGCTCAACATTGTGGTAGAACCAACCAATACACCATCAAGTGGAAAGGAAAAGATTTGGTGCTTCGACCAATGACACCACAACAAATCATGGCTGAGCATGTACAAAAGTTTCTGAAGTAAAAATAGTAAGTGAGAAAGAGGAGAAAAAAAGAATTCGAGAGACATCCACAAAACAGCGAGTGAGTGCCACAAGCCAAATATGAGAGGTAAAAATAAAAGAGAGGAGAGAACTTAGTCATGTTAGCCACAAAATCAGAAATGAGAGATGTGAGACAAAACCCAGATCAAGTTGTCGTTGTACTCATGTACAAGGATGACGTGATTTTTGCTAATGACTTAACTTGTCTTCCTAGAGCTGTTTGTGATCTCTTGCAGGATTTTAAAGATGTCTTTCCGGAGGATATACCCGCTGGTCTACCTCCATTGCGTGGCATAGAACATCAAATTGACCTCATTCCAGGAGCATCACTTCCCAATCGACCTGCCTACTGCGCCAATCCTGAAGAAACAAAGGAGATACAAAGGGAAGTACGAGAACTTTTAGGAAAAGGCTATGTGCGTGAAAGTTTAAGTCCTTGTGTTGTTCCTGTAATTTTAGTGCCTAAGAAGGATGGTACTTGGCGCATGTGTGTTGATTGTAGGGCCATTATAATATAACTGTTAGGTATAGTCATCCTATTCCTAGGTTAGATGATATGCTAGATGAATTGAGTGGTTCTGTTGTGTTCTCTAAAATTGATTTGAAGTGGGTACCATCAGATTAGGATGAAAGAATGTGATGAATGGAAAACAACTTTCAAAACAAAATTTGGTTTGTATGAGTGGTTAGTCATGCCTTTTGGATTAACCAATGCACCCAGTACTTCATGAGATTAATGAATCATGTTTTGAGAGCTTACATTGGAAAGTTTGTTGTTGTATACTTTGATGACATCCTAATCTACAGCAAATCCATAGACAAACATATAGAACATATCAAACAAGTTTTGGATGTGCTAAGAGCAGAAAAACTATATGCTAATATTGAGAAGTGCTCGTTTTGCATAAACAAGGTTGTTTTTCTTGGCTATGTTGTTTCAGGACAGGGAATTGAAGTTGATGACTCCAAGGTGGAAGCAATCAAGAACTGGCCAACTCCTATCAATATAAGCTAGGTGAGAAGTTTTCTTGGCCTTGCTGGTTTCTATAGGAGATTTGTGAAAGATTTTAGTAGCATTGCTGCAGCTTTGCACGAATTGACAAAAAAGGAGTTGCTTTTAAATGGGGTGCGCCACAAGAAGAAGCTTTCATTGAACTTAAGAGACAATTAACTGAAGCACCTTTGCTGGTTTTGCCTGATTTCACTAAAACTTTTGAAATCGAATGTGATGCTAGTGGAATAGGCATTGGAGGTGTCTTAATGCAGGAACGTAAACCAATTGCTTATTTTAGTGAAAAGCTAAGTGGTGCACAACTGAATTATTCTGTGTATGATAAAGAATTATATGCTTTGGTTAGAGCGCTTGAAACATGGCAGCACTATTTAGGCCTAAGGAATTTGTTGTACATTCTGATCATGAGGCTTTGAAACATTTGAAAGGACAAGCTAAATTGAAGAGAAGACATGCTAAATGGGTAGAATTCATTGAAACTTTCCCATATGTTGTGAAGTACAAGAAAGGCAAAGAAAATATGGTAGCTGATGCTTTGTCTCGCAGACATGTTCTATTGAATCAATTGGAAGTAAAAGTTCCAGGACTTGAGAGTTTAAAAGAATTGTATAGTACTGATCATGTCTTTATGGAGCCATATGAAAAATGCAAAGATGGAAAGGATGGGAAAAATACCATGTGCATGATGGTTTTCTTTTCAGGGCTAACAAATTGTGTGTTCTAGATTCGTCGGTCCGGCCTTTGTTGTTGCAGGAATCACATGCAGGTGAATTAATGGGACATTTTGGACGTGAGAAGACGTATGGTCTGCTGGCTGATCACTTCTATTGGCCAAAGATGAAGAAGCACGTTGAGAAATATGTGCAGCGATGCGTCACATGTCACAAAGCTAAGTCTAAACTGAACCCCTATGGTCTATATACTCCCCTACACTACCAAAATTCCGTCGATCCGCGATGTTTTTCTGGCGACGTTCCGATAACGTCGAGTGTTTCCATCGTAGTGGGTCGAAAAGCTGATATTGCTCGCGACGTTTTGGATCTTTCATTCATGGGCCGTCTGCGCGCGACGTTTGACTTATTTTACGTCGTGGATTTTCGTCCCCGGCCCATTATCCAAACTTTAGCCCAGTTTCGTACGACGAAATAGGTCTTGGTCACGTAGAACGTCGCGAATTTTCATCGCTCGCCAGATTGTGTCCTTGCATGACTCGTTGACTGGCAACGAGCACCACGGTTAGATCCTGGACCCTACCTGTCATACACTGTTGTAATTTACGACCTTGTTTCCGTAAGAGGGTTGTTTCTACATGTTTTGTCTAGATAGTTTTGACTAATTTTTTTAGCAACGACCGAGAGTTTGTTGGCTACGCCCCACCTGTCATTGAGGGTTGAGGTTCACAGCCGCTTTGGCCGTTTATGACAGAAATTGAATCAACTGAATAACAAGGTGGAGAGAACTTGGTGAGACCGAGCTCAACAACCCCGTCTTTGCAAGGAAAAAATATTCTACTCCGTCCAATTAATGTTTGTAGAGGTTGCATAGCCCGCAGTAAATAACTTTATCCATCGGCTTCCGTGCAAATCCCTTCGATGGTAAGACATCTACCTTAGACCGTTGATTCTAAATGGACGGACCAGATTGCGCGGTGAATGCCAGGAGACGGTTGCCACGTATTAAAGTAGCACTGCCAGAACATGTCTCCGTCATTCCACTATTCACCATCTTCCCCACTCGCCACCACTCGGCAGAGAAAACCCCATTCCTACATACCACCCCAGCCATGTCCTCGCATCGTCGAGCTTCAAGCTGGAAGCAACAGATAGCTGGGACGAAGGCAGAGGAGGCCCGCGAAGCAAAACGCCGTAAGGAGATACCGCAAATGGCTCAAGAAGATGGCGAAGAAAAAGATTGTCCACTGATGCAGGCAAATACCCCGCTATCTCTGAGCAAGAACATGAAAACAGGCGATAACTCCACCTCGAGTTTGATCCCAAATCAGCACGTCCAAGAAGATGGCCGGTACGTTTAAATATCTATGAAGTATAATTTCTTTGGTACAAACATGTCCCAATATCCATCAAACTGAAATCACTTGTACATATCTCAGAGCCAGCGGCTCGGACATCGGCAATCCAGACCAAGAACAAAGCATGAATGGCCTAGCGGGAGACAAACAATCATTCGAGAAGGTCGTCCTCGCTATCCGACACAGCGAGGTTTGAACTATCCAATCTTTTGTTCTATCCCTCATATTCGGACTAATCTCACTACTAATTATGAACTGCCTGCAGGAAGCCAGGGCTAGGATTGAAGCCAAGGAGGCCATCGCAAATGACTGGTGCGCCACGCTTCTAAAGAATAACAAGGTCCTGAAAAAAGAGTTTGAACGCCTCCGTGTTGATTTGGATCTACAGAGGAAGGCGTCCCAAAAGATTGCGAATGAAGCAGCAAACCTTCGTGCGGACCGCACCAAACTACAGAATGAGGTAGCCGGCTAGAAGAGGCTATACAATAAGAGTAATGAAACAAATGGCAAGGTGGTAGGCCTGATCAAGGAGCTTGTGGAAGATAAGAAGAACCTCCAGATGCAGTGTGAAAACCTTCATCTTGAGAGTATCGAGATGGTAAAGGAACATGTCCATGGCATCAAATTGGCCATCGCCACCCAAAAGGCTAAACTGACGGCTCAGGGAGAAGTGAAAAGTTGCAATATGACATAGCATCATCAAACATTGTAATCCATAACCTGGAGACAGTAATGCAGAAGCTCCGTCTGCAAGAGAAGTGCAGAAGTTCCGTCTGCAACTTGTAAATCGGGCTATCCCCATTTCCAGTTTGAAAACATGTAAGAACTAGAAGATATTACAATTATCTAAGCGCTCTCTCGCATAGCCATCTTGATATCTGCTAGTCGAGGTGCTCTTTTTTAGCGGCCAAAGCCTCATTTTCAAATCACCGTCACAAAAGGTTCAACACGATCCTCACAACAGGTTCAAAGCAGCGGCACAACAGGCTCACATCAGGATCAACCGAATAACTAATTCTACTTAGCTACACAGGACACCGAAACCGCCTCCAGAGGTTCACATCATCGATAGGGTTTTTGTGTGTTTCGCAATCATTCCAAAGCCACGTCCACGGTTTGGCAAACCCTACAAAAAAAGTGTCACACATGTCCGTTAAATGGGTGCAGAAAGATGTTAAGTCTCATATAATGACACACAAATCAAGAAGGGCCAATTCAAAAGCATGCCTCATATATAGTTTGATTGGACACATTTCAGGGATGGAGTTGGTGAGCCAAGTAGAATGCACAAAATATGTATTCATGCATATACAAGGCTCACGAGCGCCACCCCCGAATCACATAGTGCCATAACATTTTAATCATCGGCATTTTAATCATGTACAACTGATACACAACACGACACACAATCAAATACATGCCTCAAATGAACAGAGCACACCATGAACTTCCAAGTGTTGGAACTAAAGGGTCAGGCATAAATGTTTAGCAATGAACATCAAGAAAAATAGCCTCATAATTACAAGCACACGCAGAATGCAAAGAAATGATTCCACGGTACAGACAAATCTGCCCAAGCAAAGGGAAAATCATATTTGGGGCCTCATAGGTACAATGCAATGCGCTTGTACAATGCATAGTAAAGGGGAAATCATATTTGGGGCCTCATACGAAAGAAGCGCACACAAATGGATGAGATCATCGAGCACTTACCAAGGAAGATGCAAAACAAATGTGGTTGTACACAACACTAGGTAAATACTAATCATCCCATCAAGATAAAGTGTAGAGCTTAATCATCAGCATGGAATAGAGAATGAACATAAAATAATCCTCATATTGCAAAGGCAGTAATCATTGGACTGTCTTTAAATGCTGACGATCATCGATGAGATCATCGAGCATTTTCCTTGGAAAATGCAGAACAAATGTGGTTGTACACAACACTAGGTAAATGCTAACGATCTCATCAAGATAAAGTGTAGAGTTTAATCATCGGCGCATAATATGAACTGGAGAGTAATCTTTGCATAGAAGGTTGACACAATCTAATTAAAGAGCAAGGTAGTTTTACCACAGTTAAGGCAAACAACAGTTTTACCTCAGTTTGACTTGTGACCTCTACGAGTGTTCTTTTTTTCTTAGCTCTCTTGACTCTAGGAGGGTGCACAATATCATCAGATAGGATATCAGATACCGTGGCTTCTGTAGCTTTCTTCTCCAACAGAGTGAATATCATGTCGCACTACACTTTGGCTTCTCTCAGACCTGCCTTACAATTAAGCAGCTCATAATTAAGTGTGTTTGTCAAGGTGCGGATGTTGCTACAGCTTTCCTCATGTTCCAACTCGAGTGCTGACTTAGCTTTCTGCACCCTCTCCAGCTCGGCCAAGGCTGTATCCCACTCTTTCATAAACATCATCGCCTTTTCCTCGACAAGCCTTAGGGCTTCCCTCTCTGCCGCCTGTCGTGATTGGAGGTTGAAGCACTCACTCATGAGATCCTCCCGAGTTGCGGTTTGAACGTACAAACGGTCCCAGTTAGGCTTCGTGAGTTTTTCAACTTCATCAGCCTGCATCCAGTTATAAATTTCATCAGGCCACATGCTACAGAAGTTGCAGCCTCGACTGAAGTCCTATAGCCAAACCTAAGACGTAGCTACGAGGCCAAAGGAGATAATAATTTCTATAAGATTTACCTCGACTGTCTGAAGAATGGACAGTGCGATCTTCCTCAAATTGTCTAGGTGGATGTCCATCTGGGTGGGGGAAGCGATCTCCGAGGGACCTGTGACGGTAGCGTGAGCAAAATCCATGGCCTGTGGTGACGTAAAAACATCAACGGTGACCTACATCCGCCGGAATCTAACCTACATCTGCAGGAATCTAGCCTAGATCCACCAGAATCTAGCCTAGATCGCATCGTGGGGTTGAGGATGGGGAACAGAGGGGATCAGCACTTACCAGTCGTTGGTTGAGGACTTCGCCAAGAACGGGGAAGGGAGGGCGCCGCCGTGGGGATGGGGTGCGGAGTAGCTAGCTGAGTGGGCGAAGTGGAGGCGCTGGGCAGAGTGGTCGCTTTCAGTGGAGGAGCAGCCGAGTGGGGGCGAGTAGCGCGGCGGTCTCTGATGCTGACGAGTGGGACCCAATGTGAGGGTATTTCAGTGTAGATTTGAGATTTGGTGCGGGGATGTTACAGTTTAGATCTCTTATTTTAACAAAAAAATTAGGTTATTGACGTTAAACAGTCAAATGGCTAGAGTTGCTAGTTGTGCCATGTTGGCCCAGTCCATGAAAGGATTTCTTTTAAAGCAAAAACAGGCTAATTTCACAAGGATTGTATTCTTTAATTATTACTTTATATATACTACTTATTTCAAAAGCAAAAAATTAGGTTATAGACGTTAAACAGTCTCTTATTTTTTTCATACTAAAGAACATGATCAGCTGAAGCACAGGTTCTTAGGCGTAGCCTAAATCAACCTATCTACAGATGCTTGAATTCAGCTCATCCTCTAGATTTCTGTCCTGTTGTGTCAACTATGCAAAATGTAAATTTTCAGGACTTTGTACTCATAGCTGCCTAGTGCAGATGAGCTGAATATATTTGGCGCCCTTGGCGCCCTTGCTTGTCTGAAGCAACATAATATATACATGTAGATACTATATACACTACTTAATTCTTCGACGATACTAATTAAGTTCTTACATAGCAACATAACAATTGTTCTTAAGCACATATAGGACGATACTAATTAAGTTCTTACAGTACCAAAAGCAACATATAATATAAACACTGTTGCAACAACAAGCACTAGCAGCAGCAACATCGATCACCGCCTCTGAGGCTTCCTGCCCTTCCTGGCCTTCTTGTCCTTGTTGGCCTTCTTTGGAGGAGGCGGATGCGCAAGGCCTAAGCGGATATCCCGCGCAAGCAGCTTCTTCAGAAACACGCCGTAGGCAGCGTGCTGAGCCATTAGAAGGGCCGATCTTTTGTTCTGCGAGCCAGATTGTCCAATGCCGACATCATGCTGGATCATGCTGTTCCGACTGCCGTCTATAAATCTAATGCAGAAAGGACGAATCCATTTGTCGCCGCGATGGTATCAATGCTGCCCCGCCTCCAGCTCTTTCAGGACGTATCTGCTCTTCGCATCCCTAGAGTCCTTTTCATAATCAACATCACTATCCGGCTCCTGCAAATTATTAGCAATACAACAAAAGTTAGCACCACACTCTAGTCAGCAAAAATAGAAGAACATAATACTTCCGAAGGACAAACAATAAATCTAAACAAAGCACAAACAATAAATCTATACATCTGATCTCATAATTCACAAAAATAGAAAAATAAAATAAACTAGTATCCCTAACCAGGACATGTTAATACCTAACCAGATCACAAATAACATACACATCATCAATTAATTGAATGACAAATACTTCCCAACTAGGACATTAATTTATGCATGCACTAACAATAGTTTAAATTAAAGAACGCTACCTTTGAAAAACTAATGATGAGTCAATTCGAAATGACACCGATGAACTAGCATTTACACATTTTAAGCAGAACATATATATAGTACCACATACATTCATTTAGTAAATGGACTAACAATGTAACAAAAATAGAATTTAAGCACGCATTGCAATGGGACAATTAATTGAACTTACATATACACAAAATGATATCGAAATTGGTACTGAAACAAATGATCTAGAATCAAATCATCTACAATTAAATCATGAAGCGCCTGGGCACCATATGTGATTTTGCAACAGATTAAAGATGAACTCGCATGCATGTACAAACCCTAGAATCCCTAACTTGCATGTACAAAACCTAGAATCCCTAACTTGCGTGTACAAACCCTGGAATCTCTAGCTAACTACAGATGCAACTACGACCAAAACCCTGAACCCCCTAACTTGCACGCACAAAACAGTAGGGATCTGTAATGATAAACTAAGAATATATAGATTGGTTTAGGGAAGCACCTCAGATGCCTCGTCGGAGACGGCCTCGTCGAACGTCGGGAAGTCGTCGAAGGGGTCCCCCAGATCCGACAGAAGAGGGAGTGGCCGCGCGTCCATCGTGGCGGGAGAACGCGATGCTCTCGAACCGCCGCCATAACCGGACGCTCCTGCGGCGGCGGCATCAAATGCCGGGACGACGCTCTTCTCCGGCATTGGAATAGGCGATGGACTCAAACCGCCATGGCCAGCCGCACCTTCATCGGCGACATCAGATGCAGCGACGGCGTTCTTCTGCTCCATCGAATCTGCCATTCCTGGTTGCACCGTCTCGGTTGCGTGCTCGGCGGTTGGAAGAGAAAGAGAGAGATAGGCGATGCAGCCGGAGTAGTGGGGTTTTTTCTTTGCTAGATTTGGGGGCAGAATGGATTGGGGAGGAAGACGGTGCAGGCACCGGGGGCATTTATACCGAGTGCCGTTTCGAAGTCCCGCTGACGTGTGCGTATGCATGTCTCTCTCTTGCGGGCACCCCAGTCTGTGGACTTTGTCAAACAGAAAGTACCGTGACAATCAGTCAATGACAAATGGGGCCCGCCAAGTGAAGGGACCACCCGTAAGTGACTCGAAAGTTCGACAGAGTCCTCCACAGCATCTCACGCACTCTCTTCTACGTGTACGTGCAGAACAGCACACGTTCGGTTGCGAAATGTGGTACAAATCTTTTCCACAGTGATGAACGTGTGTGCATGCAGCCACTGTGCGAGTGCAGTTGCGGGGAGTTCAAGCGGAATCCGTGTTTAATTAAAGTCAGTTGCCAATAAATCTTGGCCGAAATCAGTTCCCGCTTGTTCATCTTCCCCGTACGTCTGCGTTCACACACCTGCGTTCCACACGATCGTTCGATCAGTGTGTATATATTTAGAGTCAGTTGCCATTTGTGCCGGCGTTCCACTCGCTCAGTTCCTCATCTACAATCGATCCCACGTCCCTGCCCACCGCGAGCACTCGCCATGGCCGCCGGAAATCCAACAACGAAGAGAGTACCCGTCCGTGCCCCTACCGGCACCATGCTGCAGGTGGTGTACACCAACGATGGGCGTACCTTGGAGGATATCCTCGCCATGTACGAGGAATGGCTTGCGACTGCGAAGCACAGGTTAGTGGGCCTCGACCTGGAGTACACCCCTCAGATTCCTCACAACAAACACCATGCCGTCGCCCTCGTGCAAATCGCCATGTACAAGCACGTCCTCATGTTCCATTGGTGCAAGTCCTCGCAGACACAGCACGGCCGCAATCTGCCCAAAATTTCTTTTCAAACAAGGGGATCGAATTCGCAAGCATGGACACGACGGGCGACACGAAGGTTCTTATTCAGTCGGGCTTCACGCCACCGCAGAAACACATTGACATCCAATCGCTAGTCGGGAGCAAAATTGGCATATCTACTCTAGCGGGGGAGATGATCGACACTTCCTACCACGAGATGAAGGACAACTTCCCACCATTACTGTACCAGTGCTGGGATCGGATGCCGCTTTGTAAGAAAAGCCTCGAGTATGCAGCTGTGGACGGGTATGTAAGCTACGAGCTATATCCAAACAATGAAGGACAGTATAGGTCGAGCATGGCTAGACCTGCTCCTCCCCTTGTGCAAGAAGAAGGACGACAGAGAGGGAACTTCACGCAGCCGGAGCAAGCGCGCCCGAGGATAATCAACGAGTTTGATAAGTGTTTTTAGGGTTTCAATACTAAGTGTTTTTATATCTACTATGATGTGTGTGCGAACAAAGTAGTGTGTACTCCATAAGATGTTTTTAATTAGTTCGTATTCTGGGTTTAGTCAAAGTCAAATATTTTGAAGTTTGACCAAATATATAAGAAAAAATACAAATATTTACAATAATTTTCTAACATAATTAGAATCTTCATAAGATGTACTTTCATATTATATATATCAAATATTATAGATTTTTATATTTTTTCGTATATAGTTTGTCAAACTTTCAAAAGTTTGACTTTGAAAAAACCCAGAACGCGAACTAAATAAAAACGGAGGAAAAAAACGAGTACTACCGTGCATGTTTGTTTGCATATATATTAATAGAAATTTGAGCAATATGTAGCACCTGGTGTGTACTGTCGTGCATGTTTTTTTACACATTATTGAGCAATATGAAGCATCTAGGATTTTTCCAACACTTTTTAGCACTTCTTGGATATCGGAACTCCCTAAGGGCTTGTTTGATTCGAAGGAATTTTATAGGATTCTTGTAGGAATTTCCCCCATAGGATTTTCTCCTTTGCTAGTTGTTTGATTCGTAGGATTAGGTCCTATAGGAAATTTTCCCATAGGAATCTTTGTACTACTTCCTATAAGAATTCTAACATCCACTCCAACTTCTTTTTACAATTCCTTTGATGGAATCAAACAAAGTTTGCTACAAACCAAATCCTATAGGATTGAAATGTGCATGACATAGTAATCCTTTACTTTTCCTATTCCTATGTATTTCCTACCCTACAAATCAAACGAGCCCAAAAAAAAGAGCTTCAAATTCCCTCTTCGGGCGAACTGGACAGAATATTATGACAACAACGCCAACATTTTCGTTCAAAATTTTCCTATGTGGCCTAGGCAAACACAACCAAGGAAAAATGTCCACTGGTCTACCCCATTCGATTTCGGTAAAAAAGTTAAGGGTAAACGGTCTGTTGTGTAGGCTCTCACTACAGGCGTTAATGCGTGAACCTACCCTCGCTCCCGTCGTCAATGCGCGCACCAACCGACCGCGCCCCCTAAGAACCACCAAGGAGCTAGCATAGTTTGCACATCCCCATTCCAGTCCATTCTCCTCTCTCTGGTGGCTCACCCTCTCCCCTCAGTGACCGTCGACGACGACAAGCCGACGCCCGGTTGGGTGTGGCCGCGCAACCTTGGAGTGGAAGTCGTCGAGGAGCTCCTGAGCAATGGGCTCCTAGTCCCTCCTGGCTGTCGGCTGCCTGCCGGCTGGGACATCAGGTTGGACGGGCGGGTCGTATGCCCGCTCCCCGACATCGTCTCCGATGAGATGATCTATCTCATCCTCTAGAGGCGGAGTCAGCTACCCGACGCCCTCAAATCCGACGAGGTGTTCGGACATGGCAACCCGTGCTGGCCGACCATCTTGGCGGCCGAGCGGGAGAAGCAGGTCGAGCACGGTGATGGCGATGCTCTTCTTCACGACGAGAGGTGGCGCTTCTAGAAGGGGCGCACGATCGAGGAAGTCCTCGCGCTCTGCCCGACCGGACAGGATCCCGCCCGAAGACCTACATGAGATACGGTGGCAAACGCTACGAATTGCCCCGGTCAAGGGTGTGGTTCGGGCCTGGCCCCCGCCGCCTGCTGACCCTCAGAGAGGCGCACTTCCTCGGAATACAAGACATCCCTCTGCCGCCCGACTGCATGGTGCCGGAAGACTGGGCGCCAAGCAAGGCTAAGATCGGATTCCGTATCCGTGGGAGCTTCTTCCTTTCGGAAGACGAAGCCGTGATGTCGAAAAATGAGGACGGCCGCCACTGCGATGCATGCAGCTGCTAGCCTTCGAGGCGTTGTTGGTGCTAGCCATCGCAGCTTCTATAATTCTATCTCGACAACAGCTTAATTAAATCCTATTTCAGGTTAAGATTAGAGGTTACTTTGTAAGGTGTACCTGTAATGAATGAAAAAACTCTTGTTTTCTGATAACATGCATGTGGCCCACGCTGGTATGAGTTGTACACGTCACCGCAGACCAGGATCCTCTAACTTCGCCCACTATAACTTTTCTCGAACTTTGAGTCACTGACGTATGGGTCCCGCCAGGCGTAGGTCCCACCTGTCAATGACCCAAAGTCAGGAAAAGTAAGAGGATCCGCCTCCCGTCACCGTCGGCTACCAAAGTAGTCAAACAGGAAGTAAGCACCGCCAAAACGAAATTTCATTCATTTAACAAACTGATTTGCATCATTGCAGTGCATACGCATCAATTACAAGTCTAAATGACATTTATTAATCCTAGAGCCTAAGGAGCTAGAGCAAACTGACGTTGGCCGTCCTATTACATGCAGCGGCGGCGGAGGCTACCGGCCCTTCCAGCGATGCTTGGCG
Organism: Poa pratensis; assembly: GCA_947311845.1. Classification (NCBI taxonomy): domain Eukaryota; kingdom Viridiplantae; phylum Streptophyta; class Magnoliopsida; order Poales; family Poaceae; genus Poa; species Poa pratensis. The sequence continues at coordinate 83,149,829 of CAMZMU010000052.1, read as the reverse complement.
ACCTGCCTTCTTTCGCGTGCGGCCACTTGTAGTCGTCCGGCACAGGTATGCTTTCGAAGAAGCGCACCATCCGTGTAACTAGATGGTGGTCGCCCCGCGTGGAAGGCGCGCTGCCTTGTGTGTCCTTGCTCGGATCCCTTCCGGCCAGCGTCCGGCCAGGAAGGTGCTCCTTGGATCTCCCTAGGATCTCATTCAGGATCGAAGGCTCTCCTTGCACGGATGGTGCGCTTTGTTCAATCCACTTCCCACACTCATGGTATTGCTCCCGTTCCCCTCGTTGTCGTCGTTGACGACGGTGGAAGGGAGAGGGTTGGCCATAGATCTGAGAGTGGATAAGGATTGTCAACTGCGGCGTTGCTGCCGGTGTTTTAATAGGTGTGGCGGGTGAGTACGCGCAGTAACGACGCATTGGCTTTGTACCACTGACACATGAGGCCCAATAGGTATGGGATCCGCTCGTCAGGGACTCAAAGTCAGCCAAAGGCAGCGGTGGCGAAGTTAGCTAATCTCAATCCGGAATAGAGTAGATATGAGCGCATTAACGCATGTCGCCTGGATTTTATTACCCTAAAATCAACAGTAATTAAACAATGATATGACGGAGTACGTACTGACTGAATACTTGCAACACAACATAAATTAACTGATAGTGTAGCAACCCACAAAACGACAGCAACAGACTAGCTAGCGTGGTAGCAGGGTTACATAGATCGATCACCACTAAAATTTAAAACACGACAAGGTGCACACTCTGACTAGTTACAATAACGCTCGACTAGTTGCCGACACTGATGGCACGAACAATGGGGAACACTAGTGGGATGGTCGAGTTCCAGAGGAGCAAAGGGTTGACCTTGATGCAGGAAATCAGAGTGTCGCCGAGCCAGTAGATGTTTCGTGCATTTCTGCCGCGGCGCCTAGGTCCCAAAGCCTGACGTAGACCCCTTCACCATCCTTGCCAGTGTCGAGGATGAACATTGCCTTGTCGGTGAACCTTGCGCCTAGCACTGCTTCGGCGGTGCGCCAAGTGGAGATATTTCCACCGGCGGTGAAGAACTGCAGCACGTTCCCAGACCCATGGGTGTTGGGGCCGACAAACTCCACCGGTTGTGTGGCCTGGAGAGGTTCATCCCTGATCAGCATGATGGTCGTCCAGGCCATGTCGCGCACAAAGCAGAAGTTGACCGCTTGTGTTTTGCACAGGCTAGCTATTCGAGATGTAGTGATGATGGAGATGTGTTTTGCAGAGGCCCTGCGTTTGCACCGTTCGGCTGATATAGCGGTGGGGAGAGACCGGCCGACACCATTGCAGCATTTACAATTGAATTATCGCTGTCCAGGCGCAGCTATGACAACGAGCACACACAATGGCCGGGTCACGGACGGGCGCGGCGCAGAAATGCATCCCGGACATGCATGGCCGGGCACGCAGACACGAATGCATACGACGCCGACTTCGACCCAGTAGTCCCTATCCGGCAACGGAGGCATCGCATGCAGGCAGGAGTGAGGCATGGGCATGATGCGCGGCCGGCCGGGCAGGCACGCAGTGCACGCATTAAGACGACGCGACGGCCGGATCACGCAGCGCGTGCAGACACACATAACTAAAGGGGCGGGCTTTGTACGTCTAGCATGAGGCGTTCAGGCCGTCGGATGCATGGCGTGCAACAGCTGGCTAGCCACCAAGCTGGCTCTCTCATGCAAGATTTCATAACTGCGGCGACGTCGCGTCTTTTCCCACGACGTCGTAGAGAGCTATCTTGGCCGTAGTTTAATATCCAACCCTTCAGCCGCTCGCAGCGCCGGTCAAGTGACAAGCCTTTAAGGCGTGGCGCCTGTCCTGCCAAGTCAGATCATAGCACTCCTTCTCCCTCACACGCTAGCTAGGTGATAAATCAATTTCACCCGAGAGAGATAAGATCATCTCCACTCACTCTTCAGCCTCTCTCCTCCCATCAATGGCCCACAACGGTGAGAACGGCGGTAGTGGGTCGCCGGAGCACTGGTTGTGGCCGCACAGGCTCCGAAAGGAGATCACGATGAGCTCGTCAAGTACCGGATCATGGTTCCTCCTGGCTGTCTGTTGCCAAGCATCAGCTGGGGTCTGAGCGAGGGCAGGTTGCCAGTGCCGCCACTCCCCGATGTCGGCACCAACGAGATGGACGATCTCATCCTCAACAAGTATAATCGTCTAACTGAGAAGCTCAAGTTCGATCCAGATTACGCGCCTCACTGTGATGCGTGGCCGTGCATCCTCGAGGTGGAGAGGCAAGAGCAGATCAATAGCCATGAGGGCCCGTTTGTCCCTCGCGGCGTGAAGAACATTGCAGGAAGGTGGCATTTCTGGGAGGGGCACACAATCGAGTCAGTCCTCACCGAGTACGAGGCTTGCCGGCATCCTCCTCTGCGTCAACCAAGCCCGCCGCCGGCCGCTCTCCCAGGCGCATTGTGCTTCGCTCTCCCGGTGGTGCACCACCGGCGCACCCCGTTGTGATTCAGCGGAAGTGAAGCCAGAGCCACCATCAACACCACCACCGACCGTCTGTACATCGACCTCACCGGCGATGAATAGTAGGGCTTCGTACAACACGCTGTCGGCCGTGGAGCCAGCTAGCTAGTTATTTAGTTAATGATGTTCCCGCTTCGGCTTGTTGGGGAGCTGGCCGACCCCGGTATCTAAACTGCTTTCATTTCGGCTAAGTTGTATGCCTCAGCTTGTGTAATACCGTGTAGGAACCTCGCTTGCTTTATTAATTTAAAGCAGGCTTTTAGCCTTTTATATCTATAAAAAAAGTAGGGCTTCGTCCAGCACGCGGCCGGCCGTGTAGCCATCTATCTAGTGTTTTAGATCTAGGGTTCATTTATGTTCAAATTATTGTAAGGGCCTTTTGGCCGTGAAACTTGTTAATCATTGTGGTGCATTCGATCATGCTGCTAGTCTTTTGGTCAAGGAAAAAAGTCCACTGAACTAGCCCCTAGCTATCGACGCTCATAGAAGCGGTAGATGAGAGGGCGGACTTTTGGTCAAGTACTACTTAGGGTTTCGACAATAGCGGGGCTCTAGCGTCGAATCACACCAAAACATGGGTATGGGACATATGTATGAGTGTGAATGTTGGTTCATTGGAAGAGCCAACATCAAACTCCTAATTAGTGTGCGCCGCTTCATACACCACACACTTATCGAGCACAAAGTTTTTGTGATCTTCTATAAGGGTGAACTCTCACACTTCGGGTGGACCGGATGGAATCATGTGATAACATGGGCCTGGAGTTGGTTTTTAAATGTTCATATGAGCAACCTAACTTAACCAATGAGAAAATCCAACTAATCTACAACCCTTTCGATGCCCTGTGGAAGCGATAGACGAGAGGGTTGACTTTTGTCCAACTGTCTAGGGTTTCGACTAAAGTGCGGGCTCCGGAGCGTTGGAATCACACCAAAGCCTGGGTAATACATGTCTTTACATATGTACAAGAGTGTGAATGGTGGTACATTGCAAGAGCAGACGTTAAACTTCTAGGTGTGACCCGCTTGACATACCACACTTATCCCACACAAAGGCTATAAGAATGAACTCCCACTTCGGGTGCACCATATGGGATCTTGTGATAACATGGGCCTAGGATTTGTTCTAAGTATTCATATGAGCTACCCTAACACAACCAAGCAGAGAAGTCTATTGAGCTACCCCTTTCGACGCTCGAGGAAGCGGTACATGACATGTTGTCTCTTCCAATATATTGGTACACATTGGAAGAGACAACATCAAACTCCTGGTGTGACCCGCACATTTATATACTGCATGAAATGATTTGCGGTCTTATAGGGCTGAAGTATCGCTAAGCTAACACACCCAAGGAAAAAAGTCCACTGAGCTATAGCCCCTAGCTATCGACGCTCATATAAGCGGTAGATGAGAGGGCGGACTTTTGGTCAAGTACTACTTAGGGTTTCGACAATAGCGGGGCTCTAGCGTCGGAATCACACCAAAACATGGGTATGGGACACATATGTATGAGTGTGAATGTTGGTTCATTGGAAGAGCCAACATCAAACTCCTAATTAGTGTGCCCCGCTTCATACACCACACACTTATCGAGCACAAAGTTTTTGTGATCTTTATAAGGGTGAACTCTCACACTTCGGGTGGACCGGATGGAATCATGTGATAACATGGGCCTGGAGTTGGTTTTTAAATGTTCATATGATAAACCTAACATAACCAATGAGAAAATCCAACTAATCTACAACCCTTTCGATGCCCGTGGAAGCGATAGACGAGTTGACTTTTGTCCAACTGTCTAGGGTTTCGACTAAAGTGCGGGCTCCGGAGCGTTGGAATCACACCAAAGCCTGGGTAATACATGTCTTTACATCTGTACAAGAGTGTGAATGGTGGTACATTGCAAGAGCAGACGTCAAACTTCTAGGTGTGACCCGCTTGACATACCACACTTATCCCACACACGAAGGCTATAAGAATGAATCCCACTTCGGGTGCTCCATATGGGATCTTGTGATAACATGGGCCGAGGGTTGGTTCTAACTATTCATATGAGCTACCCTAACACAACCAAGCAGAGAAGTCCATTGAGCTACCCCCTTTCGACGCTCGAGGAAGCGGTACACGACATGGTTGAATTTAGGTCAATTATTTAGGGTTTCTACCATAACGCGGGGCTCTGGAGAATCGGAATCGAAAAAACATAGGTTGTCCTAATATATATATAGATAAGACTGTGTTGGTACATTGGAAGAGAAACATCAAACTCCTGGTGTGACACGCTTCGCAAAACACATTTACCCCGCATGAAATGATTTGATTTGCGGTCTTCTAGGGCTAAAGTATCGCTTCGGGGTGCACCAGATGGAACCACGTGATAAAACGGGCACATAGCTGGTTTTAAATACTCGTATGAGCTACCCAACACAACTTAGCAGAAAAGTTCATTGACCCACCATTTCGCCACCCCTGGAAGCGATAGAGGTTTTTCAATCAACTTTTTAGAGTTTCGACCATAGTGGGGGCTCCGGATCGTCAAAATCACACAAAAATTTAGGTATACTGTCCTAACATGTGTATAAGAGTGTGTTGGTGCATTGGAAGAGCTAACTCAAACTCCTATAGGTGTGCCCTGCTTCACAAACCATGATTATCCCGCACGATAGCTAGGTCTCCGATCTTCTAGAGCTGAACTCTCACTTCGGGTGCATCGGATGGAATCATGTGATAACACCAAAACCTAGGTACTGTGTCCTAGCTAAAATATGTATATACAGTGTGTTGGTACTTTGGAAGAGCTAACATCAAACTACCATGTGTGACCCGCTTCACATACCGGAATTATCTCGCATGAAAGGTTATGCGATCTTCTAGAGCTAAACTCCCACTTCGGATGCATCAGATGGAATTCATGTGACAACATGAGCCCAAACTTTGTTTTGAATGTTCATATGAGATAATTAACACAAACAAGGAGAAAAGTTCATTAAGTTCAAAACCGTTCGACGACTATGAAAGGTCAACTCGTTAGGGTTTCGGCTCATGTTGTCATAGGATTCCATCCGATGCATCCGAAGTGGAAGTTCACCCGAATTTTGTACGTAAATATTTTATAGACAGATTTCTTCACAAGGTCCCTTTGTTTTAAATGATCAAATTGTTAAACCCACCCATCACATGCATCCGACGACCACCAACGTTTTCCGGCCACCGACCAAAATTATGAAAATTTCGCGCCTGGACTGCCCACCCAAAATTTCAAAACCCTTCTTATCCCCTCGCCCCACTCTCGCACATGGCGAAATTTCGCCGGCGTTGAAAATTTCGCGCCTGGACTTCCCACCCAAAAATTTCAAAAACCCTCCCTTATCCCCTCGCCCATCTCGGACCTCACGGAAGAAGCTTCATTTCCAAAATATCCCCTTTCCCCTCCTCCTCGCCGTCCTCCCAAACCCTAGCCCATCCTCCATTCCACCTCGCCGTCCAGCTCGCCCACCCGGTCTTACGCCTCGCCGTATAGCTCGCCTTCCAGATCTCCCGCGTCGCCGTTCGAGGATCGCCGTCCAGGACAGCCACCTCGCCGTCCAGCTCGCCATCGTCCGGATCTGCCACCTCGACGCCGTGCTCGCCGCTCAGGTCTGCCACCTCGCCGGCCTGCCACCCCGTCTACAACCTCGCTGGCCTGCCACCTCGCCACAACATCGACGCCCAGATCTGCCACCTCATCTCCAACCTCGCCGCAACTTCGCCGTCCAAATCTGCCACATCTCGTGCTTGCTCGCCGGTCTGCCACATCCTCGCCAACCTCGCCATACGTCCAGATCTGCCATATCGTCTCCAACCTCGCCACAACTACGCCGTCAAGATCTGCTACATCGTTGCCCAGTTCGCCGTCAAGGCCTGCCACCTCGCCGTCCAGCCCGCCGGTCTGCCACCTCGTCACCAACCTCGCCGATGCTGCGAGTTAAGGTTGAAGGAGAGGAGAAACGCAGTATGACAGGAGGGCCTAAATCCGCAGGAAATTTCTCTCTATTTAGTTTCCTGTTTAATTGTATGCTTGATGCTTCTTTATTATCCAGCTTATGTTCGATGCAATTAAACTGTCTAACTTGTTAAATTTTCGAGCTTTTGTGTTCATATGGTCAAACTTTGCTCATTTCCATATTGTATACTACTCCGTGCTAGGTTTAAGATCACTTTACTTGTGATCCTATCAGTCTTGGATCTGTTAAATCGTTTGATAGATGCTTACTTATTATTATGATCATGTTTGATGCGATTAATCAGTCTTTATTGTTTGCCTTCTTAATCGTTTTATTGACGATTCCTAATTATCCTGCTATTGTTTCATGCAATCAGTATGTCCATATTGTTTGTGTGATGTTTGCTTATTCTCGTGCTTTGTGTTCACATCTCAAACTTGTCTCATTTCCATTTTGTATACTATTAGATGTAAGATCACTTTGCTTGTGATCCTATCAGTTTTAGATCTGAATTTACATAACTCATAGTGGACTGTTGTTACATGATGAGCAGCATACTTTTTGATGTTTGTATTCTCTTCTTAGTATGTGTTTTATTTGTAGCTTACTTTGAGTTCTTTATTCATGTTAGGACCACCACTGGTACCCATTGAAGAAGAGCGGCTCAAAACTATCATGAGAAACAATGAACGGATGCTAGAACTGGGTTTTAAGTCTTTAGCGACTATTGCTGCTTCTCCAACTGTATTCACCCCGAAAAGACCAAGAAGGAAGACTCTGCATCTGAGTATGATCCTGAGGGGGAATCAGATGGCAGTGAAGAAGACGTATCAACCAATCACTAACCAGTGAGGACAATGTGCTGCAGGTTATTCCCTTATCTGGTAGCTGAACATCCTTTCATGCTGGAGTTTGCAGCTTACTTATCTTTGTGTTGAACTGCTTGAGTACTATTTTGCCATATATTTTGTGGTACTCTTCTGTTCTATACTATTATATATTTTAGCAAGTAAATTATGACTGTCAAAACCTCTTGGGGTATCTCTCCAACAATTTGTAGTTAGTTTATTTTGGAAAAAGATTCCCATGTCATAAACCAACGCTGTATCAGACAGCTATGCCAATGTTTTTATATCTACAGTACAAAAAAATCTGAAGAAATAAATACCATTACACCTTATACCCAATCGCTTTTCGTATTGCTCTTGGGAACTCTTGGGAAAGGCCAAAACCCAACATTAACTACTCTTTAGTTAATGCCAATTGTTGCTTATTCTTGGAAAAATCTGATACTGGTATTGCATCTATAAACCAAGATTGAGGTAGTACAACTTTGCTCTCTCCTTACTTATTGCTTGCCACATCATCAAGTTGTTGAAGTGTATATGTGAATTGTACTAGCCCTTCCTATCGGTTCGAACTGTTAGGATAGTTGGCTAGTGCACGACACATGACATGTGGTATCAGTGCCCAGGGTCTTGAGTTCGAGTCCTGGCTTGCGCAATTTATCCTAAAATTGGTACCACCTGTATATGTGAATTGTACTAGCCCTTTCTATCAGTTCGTGCTTTTAGTTTGGCTGGAATAATTAATATTCATTGTTAGTTGGGCTAGAGTAATACTGATCAAGCATAGAACAGGGAGAACATCATTATGTTTTATCTTGATTATTGTTTGTCGCATTATATAGAATCAAACGAGTGAACATACACATGAAACGTGTCTAGATGAAACATAGCCTCGATTATTGTTTGTCGCATTATATAGAATCAAACGAGTGAACATACACATGGAACGTGAACATACGGTTGCCTCGATAGTTGCCTTGTATTCAAAACAAAAGGAGTATATCAAGTACACACGCTTCGCATCTGCTATTGCGTATATGCTTGTCATCTGCTTATTCATTACACTCATGCTTAATAAATTGTCATCTGCTATGTTTCATCTATTTTCTGTACATGCTTTTCATCTACTATTTTCATCTATGTTCTTGGCATGGTTGACAGGCAAGCAAGAAAAGGATGTCTCCATGCCCTTCAACTTATACTGGAGGTGTCAGGCTGAAGAAAACCTGTGTGGAACCAAGTCTTTCAAAGTATGAACTTGAAGCAGAACTTGATTATGAGAAACAAGGGAATGAGAACCTGCGCAACACAATTTCTGAAATGAAGTTGGCCAAAGCAGAATCTGAGCAAGTGAGACTCAAGTTATTAGTTGATATGCAAGAAATGCGTCAGCAACAACAACAGCTAAAGGAGTCCCAAGAACAGGGAGTTGCCCTACTTGAGCAGTTGGTTGCACACTATTGCGATAAGTGAAACTGTGAGGCTGGGCCTGTGGTGTGTTGCCTGTGGTGGTGTTGCTGAATACTTAATTTATGCATATTTTCTAGACAATTTGATTTGGTGGTGTATCAAAGGGCCTGTTATAAGGTGTCGTTGCTGTGAAAACATATTGGGCACTAATTAAGTAGCAACATAACATTTACAGGCAAATTACGTCACGGATATAGTGTGGCAAATATCGTCATATAACTGGACCACGTGTCGCTATATGTATGGGAAATATAGCCACGAAAAATAAACGTAGCGGTCTTGCGGCGCCATAACCAATTTTCGCGACGAATTATAACATCGCAGGACAATGCCACGTGTCGCAATTTGGATGGACCACGCATCAATGTCGGATCCGGGCGTGTACATGACGTCACCACCTTGACATCGACGAACTCAATTCGTCACGGATAAACGCGATGTGGCACTACTCAACGATTGCACGTGTCGCTATCTCGTTGTATTCATCGATGACGGAAAAACAATCGCCGTGGTACAGATGACGTCATTATGCTGCGACGATTTTGAACCGTCGTAACTAGCACCACGTGGAGGCTTCTGGTTAGTCCATTTGTTAAAGTGCGATTGCTCAGTCGTACGACGAAGAAAAACGTCGAAATGCAAAAAACGAAACCGTCGCGGATAGAAACCCACGTGTGTTCTTCTAATTGGTCCACATGTTAGCGTACGATTGCGTGGTTTTACGATGAAAAAATACGTCGAAATAAAATGCTGACGTCAAAAACGGATTAGTGATGTCATAACAGCGAAAAGTAACAGTACATATACACGACGTAAAAAACGTCGAGGCTTGCGATGACGTATGCGGTAATAAGAGTGACATCAGCAGAGACTGTGTGAACCTAGTCTACCACGGGGAAAACCAGTACGACAAAAAGGTTAAACGTCGCCGCTTGTTGGGCCTGGGCCGGCAAGTCAACTACGCGGAGACGAATTAACAAACGTCGTGCATTGCTCTTGACGTTTCTCGTTTCACGCAACCATCGTAGAATTGTTTATGACACGCGGTCCCTGACTTTTTAGAAACGTCGTGGGAAATGTCGAGGATCTCGCATCACGACGTTTTGGACCACAATCACCACGTTATGCAATCGTCCCGGATCGACGGAATTTTGGTAGTGCTACCTGTTCCGCATGCTCCATTGGAAGATATTAGCATGAATTTGTTTTGGGACTGCCTAGAACAAAGAGGGGGAGGGATTCTATTTTTGTTGTTATAGATAGGTTCTCAAATATGGCACACTTCATTCCATGCCACAAGAACAACGATGCTTCACATGTTGCTGATTTGTTTTTCAGGGAAGTTGTACGCTTGCACGGAATGTCAAGGACCATCGTATCAGATCGTGATGTGAAGTTCATGAGCTATTTTTGGAAGACATTGTGGGCAAAGCTCGGAACCAAGCTGTTGTTCTCAACAACATGCCACCCATAAACTTATGGCCAAACAGAGGTGATGAATCGTACACTTTCAGCTGTGCTACGGACAATGATCAAGAAGAACTTAAAGGAGTGGGAAGAGTGTTTGCCGCATGTGGAGTTCGCTTACAACATAGCTGTTCACTCGACCACAAGCATGTGTCCATTTGAAGTGGTCTATGGATTCAAACCACTTGCCCCAATTGACTTGCTGCCACTTCCCTTACAAGAGAGAATTAACATGGATGCTTCCAAGCGTGCTGCATATGTGAAGAAAATTCACGAGAAGACAAGAGAAGAGATTGAGAAGAAATCTAAGTACTATACCGCTAAGGGAAACAAGAACCGCAAGAAGGTGACTTTTGAGCCCGGTGATCTGGTTTGGATACATTTGCGCAAAGATTGATTTCTTGAACGACGCAAATCCAAGCTCCTGCCTCGTGGAGATGGACCATTCAAAGTGTTGGCAAAGATAAATGATAATGCTTACAAGATCGACCTCCCTGAAGACTATTCTGTTAGTCCAACATTCAACGTAGCAGATTTGTCTCCATGCATTAATCAAGAAGATCAAGAGTCGAGGACGACTCCTTTTGAAGAGGGGAGGATGATGAGGACATCCCTGGTTCATCTCATCCATCATCATGTTCACAAGATGAAGCTACAAAAACACTAGGTGAACCTCTACAAAGAGGACATATTTGGGTCCCATGACAAGGAGCCGTGCTATACATATACAACAAGAGGTGAATGCGCTCCTAGCTGATTCTAATATTGATATGAATGGGAACTATATACTGCCTAAATCTTGTGTGTTGCTTTTACTCAGGTTTCTACCTATGGAGATAATTCAAGCCTATGGAGAAAAGTGCAATGAACAAGACTTCATCAACGGCATGCATTGCTTGCGGACCTCACCTTATATCGTCCAATGGAACGAGAAGGAGTTGGAGGATTACACAAAAGAATCCAGCAAGTTGTCCCAATCAACAAACATCGCAAGCGCAGCTCCAGTTTTTGTCACTGATCTTACGGAACCATGACACATGAACATGGATGTGTGTAACACGTTTGGAGGGTCACATTGGATAGGAAATCAAGTCTACTTTCCAGCAAAAGAAAGCGTGCATCATTTGAAGACCCAAGTCAAAAGATATGTGATTTCCAATGCAAAGTTGTCAAGACATTTATTGTTGCGCGAGGCTCCACACTTCTGCTCCCCAACCACCCAAGATACCACAAGTTTGACCCTCATTTTTGTGCTGGCTTCACACCTAAGTTAGGAGGGTTGTTCCTAGTATAAGTACCCCTTTCCCCACTTCTAACAGGACTCTTTGGCAATTTGTTTTCAGCATAGGTTAGCCAAGTGCAACCAGAATATTGTTTGAGAGTTCACTTCCTCCTTAGCGCTCTTGTAAACTTGCCTTGTGAGAGGGTAAACTCACTTTGTGATTTACATCAGCAGCCGTTGAGGCGACGACCAGTTCGTGCTTCCAACTTCGTGCGTGGTTGTGTGAATTGGAAACTGAGAGTGTGGTTGGGCAAATACTTGTTGCTGGTTGTTGCATTGCAATAGTTAGCTTCGGTTTTGTCAGGTTGCACTACTTCTCCATTACTCGAAAACGTTGTTGGCTGGGATCGAGGGTTTCCTTCGTACCCTTCATGTGGCGTTAATTCAATCATCAAGCAGATCCTCCGTGAAGATCGGGCACCCCGCATGACTTGTCCTTTTGGATTAGGAACTCATTCAATTTCTCTTGCAACACCATTGTTGGTGGGCCGCGCTTCAACTCAGCCTTGTAGTTAGTCCTCCCCCTTGGCCTCTTCTCTTTCTACAATGGGTCGCCGTCCCCATTTCTGGTGGCTGTTGCCACCACCCCCTCCTCCCAATTTTCTACAGTGACCCATAGAGATCCTTCCACTTTTGTCGATCTCTAAGTACTTTGTAGCATTGTGTGTAGGTAAAGTCCTTCCCATGTTAAACCTTGAATGTTTTCAATGATTGCAAGGCCTATTGGATCACAATACATTCAAGTGCATAAAAGGACAATACACACGAGGCTTGGTGAAGGAGGAAAGAAGATGTATAAATTCCTTGACCACCACTTGAATAATGCCACTAAGTGTTAGGGTATCGACATGATCATGGGAACCACAAAATTTGCTAACCACCGCTTGGATAAACCACCACCACGTTTGTGTTGACACTTCGGTCCGGTCACTCGCTATTTCATAGGGCGAAAGTTTCTTTCTTTCATTTTAGTGTTTATAGAACCACAACGAATAGGCGTTCCCTCTTTGATCCGCCCGAATATTTGATCTTTGACACTGGGTGCTATTTCATGTCCAGACCTTTGGGCCAACTAGTAAGCGTGCACATACAACAAACATATCATGATATGTAATAAAGAGGAGATGTTTGAAATCTTGTTTGCAGCCTTAGGTTCAACTGATGGTGGGGAATCTAGAGATGGTTTTACTGCTAAGCATACCTTCTACCCGTTATTTGTATTTTCTAGTTAGGAAACCTGAAAATCTATGTTGTATCGCTGGTGTCTTTCATTTTGTTTTAGCATCGGACTGTATCATCACTTTGAATTGCCTGCGTGCAATCTAGTCTAGTTTCTTTTAGCTCCTGGGAACCCTTTTTGGGCTGTCGTTACATTTGGTTTATTTTCCTGTACGAACTCATTTGGTTTCCTTTTCTAGGATCGAAGAGAAAAAAAGACGCACATAAGAGACAATGTGAAATCTGGCGATCGAACCCGTTACCTACAGCGATAGAAGCAACATCGATCGAAGCAAGAGGCGTATAGGTACGAGTGGGTGCGAAATGGGTTCAAACCCACAGTTGTGTGGTGGGTTTAAATAGGATTGAGTGGAAAATGTGGTGGGTTTAGGTTTAGTTGGGCCGAAATTGACATTAAAAGGGTCCAGCTCAGGTTTGCGTGAGAGAGAGAGAGAGTTATATGAGTATGGTTGAGGTATGGCCCAAGTATCAAACCATTCTCAGGTTTAGCAGTGATCCATCACACATGTTCGCGTCGACGGCCTGCGCGTGGACTGCACCTCGGCCTGTTCGACTCCATTTCGATCGCCGCCTCTGCCTGTTTGGTACTCCTTTTCAATCGCCGCCTCCAGCCTCCATTCCTCAACAAAATCGTGACAACGGGCACCTTGTCGACCTGATCGCGCTGCCGCCGCCGCGACGGCATATAGAGACGCGCTCGTCTGAACTATTGCCATGTTGGTATGCAAAATCAAAACCAAAAAGATATCACACCTAATTTCGGCCATCTCGGCCACATCAAACCCATTGCTACATTGTAGAAACGATGTAGGTGCGATCACTCTCGGTACATATAGTACATTTGCGCCTTGGGCCTCATCAAGGCATAAGGCGCGCTTAATGTGTTTTCCTTTACCCTGTCTTCCTTGGCTCTTGCATCGGCTTATTTGGAGAGCCAAGCATTTTCCTCCTCAACTTCGAGCTTATTTCGCAATTCAAATAATTGCTTGGACGCATCCTCTCTCTTGATGTTCCGTCTCTTTCTTCTCCTCCTACTTCTCACATGAATTGTCCTTTTGGATTAGGAACTTTTCAATATTGTCAATTGCCCAGCTGTAATTTGTTTACCCAGCATGTTAGTTATTTATAATGGAGAGACACCACTAGTGAACTGTAGACCCCGGTCCATTCTTTTACATCTGAAATACAACCTACTACAATCATTGTTCTTTTTCATTCTCTGCAAACAAACATCATTTTCCACACTATACGTCTAATCATTTGTTTTTAGCAAGCCGGTGAGATTGACAACCTCACTGTTAAGTTGGGGCAAAGTAGTTTGATTGTGTTGTGCAGATTCCACGTTGGCACAGGAATCCCTGGTGTTGCGCCGCACTATACTCTTTCACCAACAAGCTTCAGAAGTGACTTTGATCTCTTACTGGTCCGATTAAACATTGGTTTCATCCTGAGGGAAAACTTGCTGCTGCACTCATCATACCTTCCTCTTAGGGTTCCCAACGAACGTGTGACTTTCACGTCATCAGGGCGCCTTGTCGACCTGATCGCGCTTCCGCCGCCGCGACGACGTATGGAGACGCGCTCGTCTGAACTATTGCCATGTCGGTATGCAACATCAAAACCAAAAAGGCATCGCACCTAATTTCGGCCATCTCGGCCACATCAAACCCATTGCTACATTGTAGAAACGATGTAGGTGCGATCACTCTCGGTACATATAGTACCTTTGCGCCTTGGGCCTCATCAAGGCATAAGGCGCGCTTAATGTGTTTTCCTTTACCTTGTCTTCCTTGGCTCTTGCATCGGCTTCTTTGGAGAGCCAAGCATTTTCCTCCTCAACTTCGAGCTTATTTTGCAATTCAAATAATTGCTTGGACGCATCCTCTCTCTTGATGTTCCGTCTCTTTCTTCTCGTCCTACTTCTCACATGACTTGTCCTTTTGGATTAGGAACTCATTCAATTTCTCTTACAACACCATTGTTGATGGGCCGCGCTTCAACTCAGCCTTGTAGTTAGTCCTCCCCCTTGGCCTCTTCTCTTTCTACAATGGGTCGCCATCCCCATTTCTGGTGGTTGTTGCCACCACCCCCTCCCCCCATTTTTCTAGAGTGACCCGTAGAGATCCTTCCACTTTTCTCGATCTCTAAGTACTTTGTAGCATTGGGTGTAGATAAAGTCCTTCCCATGTTAAACCTTGAATGTTTTCAATGATTGCAAGGACTATTGGATCACAATACATTCAAGTGCATAAAAGGACAATACATACGAGGCTTGGTGAAGGAGGTAAGAAGACGTATAAATTCCTTGACCACCACTTGAATAATGCCACTAATTGTTAGGGTATCGAAGTGATCATGGGACTCACAAAATTTGCTAACCACCGCTTGGATAAACCACCACCACGTTTGGATTGACACTTCGGTCCGGTCACTCGCTATTTCATAGGGCCGAAGCTTTTTCCTTTCATTTTAGTGTTTATAGAATCACAACGAATAGGCGCTCCCTCTTTTCTCCGCCCGAATATATGATCTTTGACACTGGGTGCTATTTCATGTCCAGACCTTTGGGCCAACTAGTAAGCGTGCACATACAACAAACATATCATGATATGTAATAAAGAGGAGATGTTTGAAATCTTGTTTGCGGCCTTAGGTTCAACTGATGGTGGTGAATCTGGAGATGGTTTTACTGCTAAGCATACCTTCTGCCCGTTATTTGTATTTACTAGTTAGAAAACCTAAAAATCTATGTTGTATCGCTGGTGTCTTTCATTTTGTTTTAGCATCGGACGGTATCATCACTTTGAATTGCCTGCGTGCAATCTAGTCTAGTTTCTTTTAGCTCCTGGGAACCCGTTTTGGGCTGTCGTTACATTTGGTTTATTTTCCTGTACGAACTCGTTTGGTTTCCTTTTCTAGGATCGAAGAGAAAAAATAACACGCACAGAAGAGACAATGTGAAATCTGGCGATCGAACCCGTCACCTACAGCGATAGAAGCAACAGCGATCGAAGCAAGAGGCGTATAGGTACGAGTGGGTGCGAAATGGGTTCAAACCCACAGTTGTGTGGTGGGTTTAAATAGGATTGAGTGGAAAATGTGGTGGGTTTAGATTTAGTTGGGCCAAAATTGACATTAAATGGGTCCAGTTCAGGTTTGGGTGAGAGAGAGAGTTATATGAGTATGGTTGAGGTATGGCCCAAGTATCAAACCATTCTCAGGTTTAGCAGTGATCCATCACACATGTTCACGTCGACGGCCTGCGTGTGGACTGTGCCTCGGCCTGTTCGACTCCGTTTCGATCGTTGGCTCTGCCTTTTTGGTACTCCTTTTCAATCGCCGCCTCCAGCCTCCATTCCTCGACAAAATCGCGATAGCGGGCGTGATACGTCTCCAACGTATCCATAATTTCTGATGTTCCATGCTTATATTATGCCAATTGCTACATGTTTTATATACACTTTATATCATTTTTATGCATTTTCTGGGACTAACCTATTAACAAGATGCCACAGTGCTAGTTCCTGTTTTCTGCTGTTTTTGGTTTCGGAAAAGTTGTTCTGGAAATATTCTCAGAATTGGACGAAACAAAAAGCCAAGTTCCTATTTTTCTGACACGTACACGGAGTCCGAAGGAGAGACGACGGAGGGCCGTGGGCCACCCTCACCACCTGGTGGCGTGGTCCCACCTCCAGCCACGTCGCCACGTGGTGAGGAGGCCTCGGGCCTCCACCGACGCCGCCCCTTCGCCTATAAATTGCCTTCCTCGGGAAAACCCTCAACACCCGAATCAATTTCCACGAAAAGTTCCAGAGCCGCCGCCGCCGTCAACCCTAACTCGGGAGGGTTCTGAAGCTCTTCCCGACACCCTGCCAGAGAGGGGAATCATCACCGGAGGGCTCTACATCACCATGCCTGCCTCCGGCGTGATATGTGAGTAGTTCATCTTTGGACTATGGGTCCATAGCAGTAGCTAGATGGTTGTCTTCTCCTCTTGTGCCATCATGTTTAGATCTTGTGAGCTGCCTATCATGATCAAGATCATCTTATTGTAATGCTACATGTTGTGTTTCCTGGATCCGATGAATATTGATACTATGTCAAGTTGAATACTGAAATATTATGTCTATGTTATTTATGATCTTGCATGATCTCTGTTACTTGTTGATACTCTGGCCAAGTGGATGCTTGTGACTCAAAGAGGGAGTATTTATGCTAGATAGTGGGTTCAGTCTCCATTTAATCTGGGGGAGTGACAGCAACCCCTAAGGTTGTGGATGTGTTGTTGCCACTAGGGGTAACCTAATGATGCTTTGTCAAGGATGATGTGTGTTTACATTATGCACTTTACTTAATGCAATTGTCTGTTGCTTGCAACTTAATACTGGAAGGGGTGCGGATGCTAACCTGAAGGTGGACTATTTAGGCACACATGCATGTTGGATAGCGGTCTTTGTACTTTGTCGTAATGCCCAAATGAATCTCATAGTAGACACCACAAGTTGCACATGCATGTTATGCACTTTTCAATATTGTCAATTGCCCAGCTGTAATTTGTTTACCCAGCATGTTATTTATTTATTATGGAGAGACACCACTAGTGAACTGTGGACCCCGGTCCATTCTTTTACATCTGAAATACAACCTACTGCAATCATTGTTCTTTTTCATTCTCTGCAAACAAACATCATTTTCCACACTATACGTCTAATCCTTTGTTTTCAGCAAGCCGGTGAGATTGACAACCTCACTGTTAAGTTGGGGCAAAGTAGTTTGATTGTTTTGTGCAGGTTCCACGTTGGCACCGGAATCCCTGGTGTTGCGCCGCACTACACTCCTTCACCAACAACCTTCAGAAGTGACTTTGATCTCCTACTGGTCGATTAAACCTTGGTTTCATACTGAGGGAAAACTTGCTGCTGCACTCATCATACCTTCCTCTTGGGGTTCCCAACGAACGTGTGACTTTCACGTCATCAAGCACTTTTTCTGGCGCCGTTGCCGGGGAGGTCAAGCCTTCTGTTAGGGGAGTCTCTCACTTCCAATCTCTTTACTTTGTTATTGTCTTGCTTAGTTTATTTTTATTTTGTCTTGTTTGCTCTCTTTATCAAAAACACAAAAAAATTAGTTACTTGTTTTTATTTTGTTATTTCGGCCTAGTGTTTTTTTGCTAAAATGAGTACTCCTGAGAACACCAAGTTGTGTGACTTCACTAGCACAAATAATAATGATTTCATATGCACTCCTATTGCTCCACCTGCTTCTAAAGCAGACTTTTATGAAATTAAACCTGCTCTATTAAATCTTGTTATGAAAGAGCAATTTTCTGGTGTTAGTACTGATGATGCTGCTGCCCATCTTAATAATTTTGTTGAACTTTGTGAGATGCAAAAGTATAAGGATATAGATGGGGATATTATAAAACTGAAATTATTTCCTTTCTCTTTGAGAGGAAGAGCTAAAGAATGGTTGCTATCTTTGCCTAGAAATAGTATTGATTCATGGACTAAATGCAAAGATGCTTTCATTGGAAAATATTATCCTCCTGCTAAGATTATATCCTTGAGAAGTAGCATTATGAATTTCAAGCAATTTGATAATGAACATGTTGCCCAAGCATGGGAAAGAATGAAATCATTGGTAAAGAATTGTCCCACCCATGGACTGACTGCTTGGATGATCATCCAAACCTTTTATGCAGGACTGAATTTTTCTTCAAGAAACTTGGATTCGGCTGCTGGAGGTACCTTCATGTCCATCACTTTGGGTGCTGCAACAAAGCTTCTTGATGATATGATGATTAACTATTCTGAGTGGCACACCGAAAGGACTCCTCAAGGTAAGAAGGTAAATTCTGTTGAAGAAACCTCTTCTTGAGTGATAAGATTGATGTTATTATGTCTATGCTTGTGAATGGTAAATCTCATGTTGATCCAAATAATGTTCCTTTAGCTTCATTGGTTGCTCAAGAAGAGCATGTTGATGTGAACTTCATTAAAAACAACAATTTCAACAACAATGCTTATAGGAATAATTTTGGTAACAACAATTATAAGCCTTATCCTTCAAATAGTGGTAATGGTTATGTCAATTCTATGGTAATTCCTACAGCAATAATAGAAGTGTACCTCTGATCTTGAAGCCATGCTTAAGGATTTATTAGTACACAAACTGCTTTTAATAAAACTGTTGAGGAAAAGCTTGGTAAAATTGATGTTCTTGCTTCTAAGGTTGATAGCCTTTCTCTTGATGTTGATCTTTTGAAACTAAAAGTTATGCCTAATGATGTTAAAGAGAACAAGACTTTTGCTACTGCCAATGCTATCCAAGTTAAAATTGACAACAATATTAGGATGTTGGCTGAATTGCATGCTAGGTGGGAAAGAGAGGATAAAATTGAAAAAGAATAGTATAGCTAGAGTTTGTACTATTACCACCACTAGTAATGCTAATGTTTCACATGCTAGTAAGCCTCCTACTATCAATGGTAACATAATTGGTGTTGGCAATGTTTCTACTACCTCTGCAAAGCGTTTAAAATTGCCCAAAACCACTGAAACTGTTCCTGATAAGAGTGCTGAAATTTTTCGAAATATGGGAGACAATGGTTCCTTTACCATTGACCATAATGATTTTGATTTTGATGATTGTAATATTTCTGAAGTAATTATGTTCTTGCAAAAGCTAGCTAGAAGTCCTAATGCTAGTGCTATTAATATGGCTTTCACAAAACATATTACAAATGCTCTCATACAAGCTAGGGAAGAGAAATTAAAACATGAAGCTTCTATCCCTAGGAAGTTAGAAGATGGTTGGGAGCCCATCATTAAGATGAAGGTGAATGATTTTGATTGTAATGCTTTATGTGATCTTGGTGCTAGCATTTCTGTTATGCCTAAGAAACTTATGATATGCTTGATTTGCCACCTTTGGAACATTGTTATTTGGATGTTTATCTTGCTGATAATGCTATGAAGAAACCTTTGGGAGAGTTGATGATGTTCTTATTATGGTTAACAATAACCTTGTCCCCGTTGATTTTGTTGTTATGGACATCGAATGCAATGCATCTTGTCCTATTGTTTTGGGAAGACCTTTTCTTAGAACTGTTGGTGCCATTATTGATATGAAAGAAGGAAATATAAGGTACCAATTCCCACTCAAGAAAGGTATGGAACACTTCCCTAGAAAGAGAATGAAGTTGCCTTTTGATTCTATTATTAGAACAAGTTATGATTTGGATGCTTCTTCACTTGGAAACACTTGATTTTCACTTTCTGCGCCTAGCTGAAAGGCGTTAAAGAAAAGCGCTTATGGGAGACAACCCATGTTTTTTTCTGTAATTTTTCTTTTTCTTTGAGTCAAGGAGTTGCTTACTTCTGTAACAACTCCTTTGTATCTTTATTTTATTGCATTGTTGTGCCAAGTAAAGCCTCTAATAGAAAGTTGATGCTAGATTTGGATTTCTGCGCAGAGACAGATTTTTGCTGTCCACCGTTTTGAGCTGTATGCACTCCAGAAAAATCTAAAAATTCTGAAAAATTCAGGCGTGATCCTCATATATGTACGCAACTTTCATTAGTTTTGACTTTTCGCATCTGAGCAACTTAAGTGCCTCGAAAAAATTCGTCTTTCCAGACTGTTCTGTTTTTGACAGATTCTGCCTTTTATTTTGCATTCTCTCTTTTACTGTGTTTGAGTGGATTTCTTTGCTCCACAAAATATCAGTGGCTGTAGCTAATGTCCAGAAGTATTGGAGATGATTGTGTCATCACAGAACATGTGAATTTTTGATTATGCACTAACCCTCTAATGAGAATTACTCGAGTTTGGTGTGAAGGAAGTTTTCAAGGATCAAGATGATATGATCAAGAAGAGTGAAAAGCCTAAGCTTGGGGATGCCCCCGTGGTCACCCAAGCATATTTCAAGAAGACTCAAGCGTCTAAGCTTGGGGATGCCCAAGGCATCCCCTTCTTCATCAACAACTTATCAGGTCATCTCTAGTGAAACTATATTTTAATTCTTTCACATCTTATGTGCTTTACTTGGAGCGTCTGTGTGCTTTTATTTTTGCTTTGTTTTCTGAATAATTTGGATCCTAGCATTCTTGTGTGGGAGAGAGACACGCTCCGCTTTTTCATGTGAATACTCGTATTCTTCACTTATATTTGTTGAGTATTCTTACTAGCTACTGCAATGCTTTTAGCTCCTGTTTTTCATGCATCTCTTGTTCAGAGCTGTTAGTTCTTGTAGAGAAGT
This sequence comes from Poa pratensis, assembly GCA_947311845.1. Taxonomy (NCBI): domain Eukaryota; kingdom Viridiplantae; phylum Streptophyta; class Magnoliopsida; order Poales; family Poaceae; genus Poa; species Poa pratensis. Next base: position 83,128,770 of record CAMZMU010000052.1, on the reverse strand, counting down.
ACTCTCTTGTTTCATTGTTGTATTATTTGGAGAGTTTTTGTTGAAATAAGTTGATTGGTGTTTGGTTGGAAACAGAAAATGCTACATGTGGTAGATGGTATATTGAAAAGACATACTCATTCTTGTAGATCATTGTCTTGGATAATTTGATGCTTTGCAATTGTTTTGAGCTCTCAAGTAGATCATGTTTAAGCTCTTGCATCATGTAGTTAAAGCCTATTAGTGGAGAACTACCGTAGAGCTTGTTGAACTTGGTTTGCATGTTTGATATCTCTAAGGTCTAGATATTTTCTGGTAAAGTGTTTGAGTAACAAGGAAGACAGTGTAGAGTCTTATAATGCTTGCAATATGTTTTTATGTAAGTCTTGCTGTACCGGTTGATATCCTGTGTTTGCTTCAAACAACCTTGCTAGCCTAAACTCTGTACTGAGAGGGAATGCTTCTCGTGCATCCAAACCTTGAGCCAAAACCCATGCCATTTGTGTCCACCATAACTACCTATTATGTGGTATTTCCTGCCATTCCAAGTAAATACTTCATGTGCTACCTTTAAACTATTCAAAACTTTATTACTCCTTATTTGTGTCAATGTTTTATAGCTCATGAGGAAGTATGTGGCGTTTTCTCTATCACCTTGTCATTTACTCATGACAGACTTTCACCAATGGACTAGTGGCATATACATCCGCTTATCCAATAACTTGCAAAAAGAGCTGGCAAATGGGGTGCCCAGTCCCAATTAATTACAACTATAACTGCTTAATTCTCTTCACATGTTTGCCAATGATTTATCAAAGCAAATTTCAAATGTTAAAATATCAAATAGGCACTCCTCCATGGTATGTGATTGTTGGAAGGCACCCGAGGATTCGGTTAGCCATGGCTTGTGTAAGCAAAGGTTGGGAGGAGTGTCATACCAATTTATAAATATGCATGTGTAAACAAAAGAGAAGAGGGATGATCTACCCTTGGGTAGAAATAACGTCCTTCATGGGAGCCGCTCTTGAAAGTCTGGGTGACAAGGGGGATAGAGTGCCCACTGCCATTCGTTGACAACAACAAACACCTCTCAAAAACTTACTTTATGCTCTCTATATGATTTCAAAAACTAAAAAGCTCTAGCACATGATTTAATCCCTGCTTCCCTCTGCGAAGGGCCTTTCTTTTACTTTATGTTGAGTCAGTTTACCTACTCTTTCTATCTCAGAAGCAAACACTTGTGTCAACTTTGTGTGCATCAATTCTTATATGCTTACTTATTGCACTTGTTATATTACTTTGTGTTGACAATATCCATGAGATATACATGTTGAAAGTTGAAAGCAATTGCTGAAACTTAAATCTTCCTATGTGTTGCTTCAATGCCTTTACTTAGAATCTATTGCTTTATGAGTTAACTCTTATGCAAAGCTTTTTGATGCTTGTCTTGAAAGTACTATTCATGAAAAGTTTTTGCTTATATGATTCAGTTGTTTACTCTTTATCTATTTGTTAGCAAACTATAGACCATTGCCTTGAGTCACTTCATTCATGACATGAGCCTTGCAATATTATTTGATCAAGATTGTGTGAAGCATGTCTCCTCAGAAATTATTTTGTTGTTATCGTTTTACCTACTCGAGGACGAGTAGAACTAAGCTTGGGGATGCTTGATACGTCTCCAACGTATCATAATTTCTGATGTTCCATGCTTATATTATGCCAATTGCTACATGTTTTATATACACTTTATATCATTTTTATGCATTTTCTGGGACTAACCTATTAACAAGATGCCACAGTGCCAGTTCCTGTTTTCTGCTGTTTTTGGTTTCAGAAAAGTTGTTCTGGAAATATTCTCGGAATTGGACGAAACAAAAGCCAAGTCCTATTTTTCTGACACGTACACGGAGTCCGAAGGAGAGACGAAGGGGGCCGTGGGCCGCCCTCACCACTGGTGGCGCGGTCCCACCTCCTGCCGCGCCGCCACGTGGTGAGGAGGCCTCGGGCCTCCACCGACGCCGCCCCTTCGCCTATAAATTGCCTTTCGGGAAAACCCTAAACACCCGAGTCAATTCCACGAAAAGTTCCAGAGCGCCGCCGTCGTCAACCCTAACTCGGGAGGGTTCTGAAGCTCTTCCCGGCACCCTGCCGGAGAGGGGAATCATCACCGGAGGGCTCTACATCGCCATGCCTGCCTCCGGAGTGATGTGTGAGTAGTTCATCTTTGGACTATGGGTCCATAGCAGTAGCTAGATGGTTGTCTTCTCCTCTTGTGCCATCATGTTTAGATCTTGTGAGCTGCCTATCATGATCAAGATCATCTTATTGTAATGCTACATGTTGTGTTTGCTGGGATCCGATGAATATTGATACTATGTCAAGTTGAATACTAAATATTATGTCTATGTTATTTATGATCTTGCATGCTCTCCGTTACTTGTTGATACTCTGGCCAAGTGGATGCTTGTGACTCCAAGAGGGAGTATTTATGCTAGATAGTGGGTTCAGTCTCCATTTAATCTGGGGGAGTGACAGCAACCCCTAAGGTTGTGGATGTGCTGTTGCCAGGGGTAACCTAATGATGCTTTGTCTAAGGATGAATGTGTTGTTTACATTATGCACTTTACTTAATGCAATTGTCTGTTGCTTGCAACTTAATACTGGAAGGGATGCGGATGCTAACCTGAAGGTGGACTATTTAGGCACAGATGCATGCTGGATAGCGGTCTGTGTACTTTGTCGTAATGCCCAAATGAATCTCATAGTAGACACCACAACTTGCACATGCATGTTATGCACTTTTCAATATTGTCAATTGCCCAGCTGTAATTTGTTTACCCAGCATGTTAGTTATTTATTATGGAGAGACACCACTAGTGAACTGTGGACCCCGGTCCATTCTTTTACATCTGAAATACAACCTACTACAATCATTATTCTTTTTCATTCTCTGCAAACAAACATCATTTTCCACACTATACGTATAATCCTTTGTTTTCAGCAAGCCGGTGAGATTGACAACCTCACTGTTAAGTTGGGGCAAAGTAGTTTGATTGTGTTGTGCAGATTCCACGTTGGCACAGGAATCCCTAGTGTTGCGCCGCACTACACTCTTTCACCAACAACCTTCAGAAGTGACTTTGATCTCTTACTGGTCCGATTAAACCTTGGTTTCATACTGAGGGAAAACTTGCTGCCGCACTCATCATACCTTCCTCTTGGGGTTCCCAACGAACGTGTGACTTTCACGTCATCAGGGCGCCTTGTCGACCTGATCGCGCTTCCGCCGCCGCGACGACGTATGGAGACGCGCTCGTCTAAACTATTGCCATGTCGGTATGCAACATCAAAACCAAAAAGGCATCGCACCTAATTTCGGCCATCTCGGCCACATCAAACCCATTGCTACATTGTAGAAACGATGTAGGTGCGATCACTCTCGGTACATATAGTACCTTTGCGCCTTGGGCCTCATCAAGGCATAAGGCGCGCTTAATGTGTTTTCCTTTACCTTGTCTTCCTTGGCTCTTGCATCGGCTTCTTTGGAGAGCCAAGCATTTTCCTCCTCAACTTCGAGCTTATTTTGCAATTCAAATAATTGCTTGGACGCATCCTCTCTCTTGATGTTCCGTCTCTTTCTTCTCGTCCTACTTCTCACATGACTTGTCCTTTTGGATTAGGAACTCATTCAATTTTTCTTACAACACCATTGTTGATGGGCCGCGCTTCAACTCAGCCTTGTAGTTAGTCCTCCCCCTTGGCCTCTTCTCTTTCTACAATGCGTCGCCGTCCCCATTTCTGGTGGCTGTTGCCACCACCCCCTCCCCCCAATTTTCTAGAGTGACCCGTAGAGATCCTTCCACTTTTGTGGATCTCTAAGTACTTTGTAGCATTGGGTGTAGGTAAAGTCCTTCCCATGTTAAACCTTGAATGTTTTCAATGATGGCAAGGCCTATTGGATCACAATACATTCAAGTGCATAAAAGGACAATACATACGAGGCTTGGTGAAGGAGGTAAGAAGACGTATAAATTCCTTGACCATCACTTGAATAATGCCACTAGTTGTTAGGGTATCGACGTGATCATGGGAACCACAAAATTTGCTAACCACCGTTTGGATAAACCACCACCACGTTTGGATTGACACTTCGGTTCGGTCACTCGCTATTTCATAGGGCGAAAGCTTCTTCCTTTCATTTTAGTGTTTATAGAACCACAACGAATTGGCGCTCCCTCTTTGCTCCGCCCCGAATATTGATCTTTGACATTGGGTGCTATTTCATGTCCAGACCTTTGGGCCAACTAGTAAGCGTGCACATACAACAAATTTTATATGCCTTTTAGTGAATTTTTTACCGAGCCATTTACACGTACCTCATGCCTAGGGTGTGAGCGCACATGTAACACACGATCTACACGACTTGTCTTCACATGAAACGTACTATCGATGTGATCTGATTATTTGCAAAACAACTTAGATAACCATTATGAACAATAAATATGTATCAGAAGGCCCATTTGTTGATGCTATCTATACTGTACTTCGCACCGTGTTCGGACCTTTGGTGAATAACTGAGAGCATCTCCAGCTGCATCTCCTAAACGAGCCCAAAAACTCAATGGGGCCAGAATAAAAAAAGGCTCAAGCGGCACCCCAACTATCCGAGCCAATCCAAAATTTGTCCGACACCCTAAAGTTTGGTGGGCCGCTCGGGGTGCCAGACAATGGCCGGACGTGTATGCACAAAGCCTTAGGCAAACGTGACAAACTTGTCATCCGCACACACCTGTAACGTCCTCTGAAATGGCGGCTCAATCTTCCCATTTTTCCAAGCGGTGTTACCAAGCCGCTAGCACGGCGGGACTACCACCACTTATCGATCCCTCCCATGCGATCGGTCACACTCCACTTCCCCCTTACCGCTTCCCTTTTATGCCAGTCTGCCCCAATGTGTCGCTGCTTCAAGCCATGCTCTCCTATCTCGCAGTAGACAACTCACCCAGGACGTGTCGTTGAGAACAACACCCAGGTCACGTGTCAAAACATTTCATGCCCCCTAGCCATCTTTTGGTTACCATCATCCAGGTTGCGCCGTCTTTTATCGATGTCAGATCCAACTCCTCCGCCATATGACGACGAGTATAATGAGAAGGATGAGCCACCAGAGGAGCCATTGGCGTATAAAAAAAAATGGAGGGCGGGCACACTGCAACAAAAATGTCGGCGCTCGAGTACATCGTCCCACCCCTGCCGGAAGAGGATCAGTTACAGGATCTCGTCCTCCTATGCCGCCGGTAGCTGACGTCAGAGCAGTGGGTAGACCCCGAGTACGCCCAGAACAACCCCAACTGGCAAGTGCTCAGGCGGAGAGCCAAATGGCGGTGGATGATCAGGAAGGCTCTGTCAGGCCGTTCCAAAAGAACGCAGCGTGGCGGCGGCGCTGGAGTGAGGGTTGTGACTTCCACGCTGTCATGCGGCAGTACGGCTACGTCGCGCCTAACGACTACTTGCGCAAACTCTGGCAGATGCCAGCGAGCTCCTCCTCCAGCGCGAGCGCGTGGTCCACGACGCTGACGACCCCGTGATTTATGAGGTTGGAGCAGCCACGCCGAAGCCCAGGGGCAGCGTGAAGATCAAGTCCGAGTCTGGATGGTCGACGCTGCCGCGAAGGAGCGCAGGGTCACCATCCACGACTTCGGACCACTGCCGCCCTCCAAGGTGAAGATCGAGTGAGGGACGTCCTCGTCCCGCAGCAAGAAACGCGTCGCGCCTCCGGTGCCGCTTTCACAGGAGGAGGCCAAGGCGCAGTACCAGAGGGACTCGCCCTCGCGCAAAATCTTTTCTTTGACACCGTCTAGCCTCCGGATGGCAATGGGTACCCTTCCCTTGCTAAACCGACGGGTACCCGCATCATAACGCGGGGGAGGGGGTATGGTGAAAAAATATACCCGCTGCTCCGCTTAACGAGTAAAACCCATACCCAGCCGGTGTAGCATAGGCGGGTATGGGGTTGCCAAACCCGTCCTCATACCCGATGGTTGCCATCCGGAGTCCCGCCGGCGTAAAAGGAATTCGCTGAGAGATGGTCGTGCCGCGACGTGGACATCGTCATCATCCCAGCGGCAATGCCGGCCACAAGAGTAAAGTAGGACGACGCAGGAGGAAGAGGCGTAGGAGGAGCCGCCGTAGTAGGCCAAGGGCGGTGCATGCGACGTCCACGCCGCGGCGGCGGCGCACTAGGATAAGTACTATGACTACTTCATATGCTCTTAGACTAGGTTTTAGTTAAAATTTTGTCGAATTTCACAAAAACTATTGAATTTAAATGAAATCGTTTAGTTTTACTAAATTCCGTCGCTCCATTTTTTCTCAAAATTTATTGGGAGCGTCCGGTAGGGCGTGACGCTCCCAATAGGAAACAGCGTGACGGCAGGGACGGATCCAAGGGGGACGAGCAGGGGCTACGCCCCCGCTATGATTGTAATTTTCTTTGGAAAGATTAGTGATTCAACTACTTGTTTAGTGCATTTTAGTTAGGTTAGCCACCCACATACAACTCACACACACTAACTGCCCCCCCCCCCCCTAATATCAATTTCTGGCTCCGTCCCTGCGTGCCGGTACGCCCAATAGTGAATGTGGACGATGTATTTTTGTGCCGGCTGAGATGCTCTTATGTCAAGGCGTTGTGGATGCTCTCATAGTATCATCACCTACTAGATTCCTAGGCGCGGCTTGCCGCGCGCCACCCGCCGTTGACACTGATTTTCGTTTTGCAAAACGCTACAACAAACATTCTTAATATGACACGATAATTTCTTAATATGACACGATAGTCAATCACTATTATATGTATCAATGGCATTATAAGTTTTAGAGTATAGCACAATGCTTTTACATACATAGAGCTTGCACCCATAATATGTTCTTCATTACAACATTTTACAATGATCACATAGATAGTTAAACTTAGATAGCAGGAGCACAGAAATATAGTAGGTAGTTCGATAAGCCTTCTCATTGATAAGCCTTGCAGTCTTCCTAGTTGATGCGACAATCTTCAGTCTGATTTTTCTTTAAGTTCAATATAGCCTTTGGATTGGCGGTGAGATAGTATCATAAGAAAAACCAAGACAGCGAGTTGACCGATAGAATGTGACTTAGGCCACCAGTTTTGCTTCTCCATATACGTGAGTCTTGTACTTCGGGCATGGGCATATGCATAGCTTCTTGATCATCTCAAGCATGATCATGCATGGTTGAAATCTCAATAACCTCTATGCGAAAGGCTGGAGAATAAACAGTGAGGTTAAAGCGCATAATAGTTATGAGGAATAGTGGCAATGCGAGTATAGACAATGTAATTTGGCTGAGCAGGTAACAAATGACCGGACACAGGGATGGCAAACATGATTAATCTGAAAGGAAAAAAGGCTAATAATACCATCATGCCTTGGAAAAGGTGAGAATGGCTGACTTAGGCGATATGCAATAGTTAACTTAAATTTAGAATACTCAGATAACAAATGTAAATTTAAGTATTCAACGGAAAGGTCAAAACTGAAGAGTTTGCATTGATCTTGATATCAGTAAATAAAACAGAGTTATCTTTTGATATTATCTAAAGCCATTTTGAGCCAGAGTAAAATGCAGTGGACTGCTTTGGATCAATATGTACTTCGAAAGTTGAATGGCATGAATAGATGACCTACTTAGAAATATATTCTTCTAAAAGAAAAGAGAAGACAAAGCAATGTTGTCGTATGTAGACTGTAAAAACTGGGTCTTATCGTTAATGACAGTAAAGTATATTTCTATCAGCAACCAGATGTGAAGATAGAAGAATAGGCTGATAAATAAGTCAAGATAATGCAGCTAGCGTATTTACAGACATAAAAGCTGAGTAATACCTGTAGGTCCATAGATGCAGAAGTGGTACAGCTCATAAAAAAGTTGATGTGGTTGAATTAGAAGAAAGATTATGCAAGTTACTTCTGGTGGCAAGACCTATGCCTATCCGCCACATGTTGGAAAGTAAATATACCCTGGAAATGCAAATGATATTGTTAACAATCTGCAGATCTTGTCTCATATACAAAGAACTTGAACTATCAGCGTCACCCGCCGTTGACACTGGTTTTCAATTTGCAAAACGCTATGATAAACATCACTAATATGACCCGATAGTTATGCATAGCGCTGACATTATAGGTTTAGAGCAAAGCACAATACTCATAAGTCTATGATGAACATTCTTAATATGTCGCGCCACCCACCCGTAAGCAAAACGTTATAATAAACATTCTTAATATGCCAACCACTACCCACTCTTGACAATGGTAATTAATGGGCAAAGTGCTATGTGAATCGTAATAAAAATAAAAGTTAAAATAAGGCCACCCAGCCTTGACAATAGTAATCAATGGGCAAAGTCCTATGTGAATCGGAATAAAAATATAAGTTGAAACAAGCTTTGTCAATCAAAAAAAAAAATATAGTACAGATAGAAAGCACGTACATCAGCATTGCATAATATGAGGTCTTTGAGAGTTAAGTTAATTGGTCCAGCACTAAAAATTGTACAGGAAAAAACGTAGCATATGGCAGCAAGGAAGCTAACTACATCACAGCAGCGAACACATGTGGTGGAGGCATGGAAGCACATCTCTAAACACACGGCTAATATAAGTACATATACTACCAGGAAGTCATGGCTAAACCGGATACCTAACATATATAGTTTGCTCTTTAAAGACCAATCATCAAGATATATTGTTAGAACTTGTCAAAACTTTGATACATAACATAGAGTGTTTGCTCTTTTATGTGCTCTTTAAAGGTGGGCCCACTATTTCAGGAAAATATGACAAAGGGGTGTGACCAAGGCTCAAGCATTAGCCTCTACTACTTTCGCCATATATGAACATCACTGCTCATCCATCGTGTGCTAAGAGATGTGAAGTTGGTTGCAGCCATAGAAACAACATTAGAAGAGGGTGAAGGGTGGAGACAATGCACCTGCCAGCAGAGGCTACTCTATATTTTTATTCCTGTCGTATATGTCGTGCTACTGCTAATGGGCTAAGTAAAATGCCAATGGACTTCTGCAGGTAAATATAATTGTGCTAGGCACCAGAAGTATAATCAAACTACCATAGTGTTTTTTACTGAATAGGCATCACTTAAAAATACCGCGGTTCATCTATAATCCAAATATTATTTTATACCTAGATAGGAGTATTGGCAGACACAAAGAAGCAAGATAGGAGAGTACGAATCCAAATGTATGCAACACACAAGCAGAACCCATATTTCTGAACCTAGATAGCAGGAGTATTAGTAGACATAGAGAAGTAAGATAGACATAGTACTATGTTGATTATGACTTAAACATAACTACCACACAAAGATACATAAGACGCACAAAGCAGTTCAGTCTAACGGAGAGTGAGACGGCAAAACAGAATGCGTCAGAAATGACACAATACTTGAGCAAGAAGGCAACATAGATCACCTTGGACCATGGTTATTACAGGAATGCATACTAATTTATTTAGATAAATGAGAGTCTAGGAAAAGGAATTCAACCTCATTTTCTCCAAATGTTTCTCCAAGCGGGTACCTATACATAAGTCTATGACCCATGGTTCCAATGTTAAGAAGAGTATTCTAAGTTCATTGATGAGGCTTTGTTCAAGAGAGTAGTTAAGAAGCACGATTCATCATATCTACTGAGAAAAGGAATATATGCTAGGAGGGAGCACATAATTACGTGAAAGAAGCCATAGGAATGCAAGAAATATAACATGACTATGATCTAGCAATATTCAGTACAAAAACCATAATCGGCAACAGAACGCAGACGAAAAGTGGCACCATTGTGCAATGAAGTACCAATCATTAAAACATGCAGCACTGCCCATTAGCTAACCCACCTGCTGGAACATCGGAAAATTAGTATGTCAGATGCTCATCCTTTGTCAAAGGGTGAGCACCTTGCATCACAATTGACCTGTTTAAGCATAATAATAACATTGAGATCCAATTGAAAGCAAGTATTGGTAAGGAACATGTATTTTATTGTATTCAAATATAAGCTCAAGGAATGTTCTGTTGATTTCTAGGAGAGTAAACTTTGAGGAATGGGCAGATGCACACTACCAGAAATATGTACTATCGTATTGTCTAGTTAGGTGTATCCTTTTTTAAAATTGGAGATAAGCAGGTTAGTGAACTATTGATAGTAAGTCTCAAACCATTGAACCTCTAGAAGCAACTGAATCCCTAGAACTTATAGTGCAATATTCAAGCAACCTAGCGATGTTGTCCCGTAGAGGTGCGAGACTCTCCTGATAACTCAAACAACGCACTAATGATCTGATAGAAAATCACATATACATATTTTACGATGAACTTATAATTACAATTGAGTATTTGTATTCCTAATTATCTAGATAGTACCACCAGAGTAAATAAATCCACAAGTCAGGGAAAAATAAACAACAAAAACAACAACAACAAACAACAACAAAGCCTTTTTCCCAAACAAGTTGGGGTAGGCTAGAGTTGAAACCCATAAGATCTCGAAACCAGGTCATGGTTCTGGCACATGGATAGCTAACTTCCACGCAGTCCTATCCATGGCTAGTTCTTTGGTGATATTCCAATCCTTCAGATCTCTCTTAACAGACTCCTCCCATGTCAAGTTTGGCCTACCACGACCCCTCTTAACATTCTCATCCTGCTTTATCCGTCCGGTATGCAATGGCGCTTCCGGAGGCCTACGTTCTATATGACCAAACCATCTTAGACGGTGTTGGACAACCTTCTCTTCAATTGGTGCTACCCCAACTCTCTCACGTATATCATCATTCCTAACCCGGTCCTTTCTTGTGTGGCCACATATCCATCTCAACATGCGCATCTCCGCTACACCTAACTGTTGGATATGTCGTCTCTTGGTCGGCCAACATTCTGCGCCATACAACATCGCAGGTCGAATCGCCGTCCTATAGAACTTGCATTTTAGCTTTTGTGGCACTTTCCTATCACAGAGGACGCCAGAAGCTTGGCGCCACTTCATCCAACCAGATTTGATTCGATGACTCACATCTTCATCGATATCACCATCCTTCTGGAGCATAGACCCCAAATATCGGAAGGTGTCTTTCTCAGGTACCACCTGTCCATCAAGCCTAACCTCTTCCTCCTCGTACCTAGTAGTACAAGTCAGGGAAAAATAATCACCCCAAAAATCCGAATGATTATGACACTTCTTACCTGCTCATACTCCATGTAAGCATAGTCAGCAAATTGATACGAAGATAAAAAACTCACCAACAGACACAATTGTTGTGGATCCAAACCTATAAATTTAAGGATTAATCAAGTCTTCCATTGATGCCTCCTGTCTGGAGGCTACAGAAAATGATGAAGGCACCAGCAAGTCCAACTATCTGCTACACCAAAATGAAAAATTTAAGATAAAAGAGAATAAACCATTTAAAAGGAGACCAACCTGGAACCAAACTAACCAAGGATCTAGAATATAAAAAAGATGGAACACAAAGAAAGGAAAATAATAAAGTGATGAAAAACTACAGCCAGATCATAGGCGCATATTATAAAGTTGTTGATGTACTTTAGAGAGCATCCTAATCCCCAAGAGAGCATAGGTTTTATTAGGATATGGGACTGGTGCAGCTAGTGCTTTAGAGAAGAAAATCAGTTCACATCATGAGTGCAACATGTACAATCACTGTCACTATTAGAAGTATCTCACAGTTACTTTGAGAATGCTATTAGATAAATTGTTTATTTAACACGAGACAATCAGCCATAAAATGCAGTAATACCTGTAAACTTGTGACCACGTTACACTATATATTAACCTATGCTTATTGCTTACAGGTTTGTAAGGAAAGATATGGGAATAGCATCAGTACACAAAAATTAGAAACACATATGATGATATTACGGACAATACAAAATGGAGAGGCAAATATGTGATGAATGAAAGCACGTATGAAACTGGCATTTCCTGTTGACAGGAGAACAGCATGGAACTGATAATTTTCTTAAATAATACACCAAGATCTATGAAGAAAAAGAACATCAAATTGCATAATAAGGAAAAAGAGCATCTCAGATTAACCAAAACTAAATCAACATAAGTGTTATTACCACGAATAATAAACAAAATTGAAATGACTCATGATATGTGGAAAATCCCCACCTCTTGTTTTGGATTACACCGAGAAGTATAAAACATATATCCATATTATCCTTGCTCTTCTCCTTTCTTTGAGCCGTTCAAAAATAGCTTACAATTTAATTTATGAATCAACCTTCCCTGATTATGCAAGCTGCAAAAAACCAGGGCCTACTTCGTCACTTCCAAATGGAACAAAGAAATTGACAATAAGATAGCGCAAAGATGATATGAAATCACCATGAAATTCATGTCTCACATTTGTTCACCACTGGAACTATCTACACAACACTAAAGAACCATATGGGTTGGAGTGTTAATAACCAATCTTTGAATAAAACATGTGAGATCAAATGCGAAGATAAAGGGAAAACCTTGTTCGATTGAGATACAAACACTAACCAAAAAGAGGAGCTCATATGGCCTTGGAACCATGTTCGAAGATAGCTTATACATTTCCAAGTGAGGTGAAAAATAATCCTTGATGTATAGAACAATAACTGCACCTGAAACAGAAGGAAAGGAAAATCTGAAAACTACATATAAAATATCATGCACAAGTATATCTCAGGGAATTAAATGTTGGAAATCTGAAACAGTTAAACTTTTATGTAACTGCATGCTTACACGGATAGACAAATAGCCACCCTAATTGTCTCATGCTTGTGTGAATAATTATCTATTCCAAATTGGTTTACACTTTAATCAATCAACCTTGGATGGGTGTTGGTTCTACATAATCACACAAACATCACAATCCTGGTATTAGCTTCTAGTATGACTATGTTTCAGCTCGGGAATTACAAAATTTCCAGTACAATTCAACATAAATCATCGGTCCTCTCATCAAGATGCAGTCCACCTATGGGGCTATGCATTTGAGTAGTTGATGTATCTTTAAAACACCATATGGATCGTAATAAGTTACTGAAGATAATTTGCTCGCACATGTTCTAAAAGCCCCTGCTGTGCTTTTGATCAGCACAATGGACACTGAAAATGTAGGGTACTTCTCAAATCGCCAAACGACATGTACATGAGCTTTTAATCTGAAAAATATTATTTAATGTGTGCCTCAAACAATCAAACACGTATATATTTTCCTAGGAATTTACTCATATATTCCATCAATGATAGCTGCACATGCAAGTAACATTCCAACCTTTAACTTTTAGAAATGCAAGATTTGGTTCCAACATTCCACGTCCAATGCTAAACTGTATTCGCTCATGAATGGGAATACTGAATTTTTAGAACATTCAGCTACAACTACTTAATTATGAATCGTAGTCATAATGTTCAGTTCTAAATACTGTAGGTCTGCAGGTGCAACATCTAAATAGACCATTGCCGGAGAGATTAATTACCTTCTTCACGATGAACTCTGTTAGTAGTCATGGAGCTTGTTTGTAGGCACCCTGCAATGAAAAAAAAGGGGGAATAGAAGCTATGATTCCACTGGATCATATAACTGAACCTATAATCGTTGACTTCAACTAACTTAAACGAAGAATATGCACACAGAAAGACCATATATTCTAGTGAGAGAGGAAGAGGGGAGTCAGGGCACCTGCGAGAGAGCCAGATGCGGCGAGGTCAGAAGGAGCAGAGGTGCAAGGTCAGCTGCAAGGTCAGATAGAGCAGTGGCGTTCTTGGCTTCTCCCACCATTAAAACCTTCAATCGGCGACGGTTGAGAGCTCCGCAGCCTCCATCTCCGTCCTTCTTTGACCTCCATATCACGCTGCTCACCCTCACCCACAGAAGGAGCCTGGGCGGCCGTTGTCGCTGCACCGCGAGAGGAGGCAGGGTGGCAAGACGGCGGTGGTCTGCTCCACCCAGGCCCTGGACCATCTTGTCCGAGCACGGCCGCCTTCACGGTTCCGATCCACCAACCCCACTTCGTCTGTACATTTGTGGTCTCTCTCAGAAAGGGAGATGCGGCTTGGAGGAGAGAAGGCTAAATAAAGAAGGAGACGAAATCAAAACCAAACAAAGAAGATCAAATCGAAAACGAAGAAACCAAATGAGGAAAAATCTGACTAAACAAAGAGCACCATGAAATCAGGGACGGTCAAAATGGAATCAGACAAAACAGAACGAAGAACAGATCAAAGATTGAGCAATCCTACGAAAAAAACAAAAAGCAATGGGCTAAGAAAAGCCAAAACACAGGAGAGTTCCAAAATCGAACACCAAAAGCCCAAATCCGAGATAGGAACAAAGGTGAAGAAATAAACAAAAGGAGAATCTGTTAACCTACGGCCGAAAAGGAAAGACAAAAAAAGAAGTCAAATGCAACGAATCGGATCTCACGGTCGAAAGAAAGGAAAAGCTAAAGAAATGAAACCCCGCAGGTCAAGCAGGACCTCACCTTAACATAAACCACCACCGAAGACCTGCATAGCGTCAGATCCTGCCGGAGGTCGACGATGTGCCGGTGGATCTGAAGCTATGGGCATGAAACAGTCGGTGGCAGGAGGGAGCGGAGTAGGGGAAACCTAGATCGAACTGAGAGAGAGAGAGAGAGAGAGAGAGAAGCAGAAAAGTGAGCCGGGGCGAGCTCCTCTCTCCATTGGGGCTAGGAATAAAGCCTCGAGCACTGTAGAGCTGTACCTGCCAACCATGGAGGAATCGACAGCGAGAAGGGCACATAGACGCTCGGTCCACTTGTTGGCGAAATCCCCATTCTACCCCCTTGCGCGAGATATTATCGGCAGGCCAAATAAAGGTCCGCAACCTACGTCAAGCCAACTACGCTGACTGAAAAGTGGACCAGACCGAGGACTGGCCCCCAAAACAGCGACCAAGCGAGTAGAACTTGGCCAGTCCATGCCTCTCAGCCCAGCCCAGCAAATACGGAGCGGACACATGTTCCGGACCCCACGCCCGGCGCGCACTGCGAAGCGGTACCGAGGACGCCACACTCTGAGCCACTGCGGAACGGGACCGGAGATTTTTGGCCCCATAGTCAGTGATTGATTTAGGCAGTTAAAAAGGTAAGGCAGGGAATGGACGGCGCAGATCGCACCGTAACAGCACGATCCGACGACCGAAAATCGCTGAGCTCTGAGGATCCTACGAAAAAAACAAAAAGGAATGGGCTAAGAAAAGCCAAAACACAGGAGAGTTCCAAAATCGAACACCAAAAGCCCAAATCCGAGATAGGAACAAAGGTGAAGAAACAAACAAAAGGAGAATCTGTTAACCTGCGGCCGAAAAGGAAAGACAAAAAAGAAGTCAAATGCAACGAATCGGATCTCACGGTCGAAAGAAAGGAAAAGCTAAAGAAATGAAACCCCGCAGGTCAAGCAGGACCTCACCTTAACATAAACCACCACCGAAGACCTTCATAGCGTCAGATCCTGCCGGAGGTCGACGATGTGCCGGTGGATCTGAAGCTATGGGCATGAAACAGTCGGTGGCAGGAGGGAGCGGAGTAGGGGAAACCTAGATCAAACTGAGAGAGAGAAGCAGAAAAGTGAGCCAGGGCGAGCTCCTCTCTCCATTGGGGCTAGGAATAAAGCCTCGAGCACTGTAGAGCTGTACCCGCCTACCATGGAGGAATCGACAGCGAGAAGGGCACAAAGACGCTCGGTCCACTTGTTGGCGAAATCCCCATTCTACCCCCTCGCGCGAGATATTATCGGCAGGCCAAATAAAGGTCCGCAACCTACGTCGAGCCAACTACGCTGACTGAAAAGTGGACCAGACCGAGGACTGGCCCCCAAAACAGCGACCAAGCGAGTAGAACTTGGCCAGTCCATGCCTCTCAGCCCAGCCCAGCAAATACGGAGCGGACACATGTTCCGGACCCCACGCCCGGCGCGCACTGCGAAGCGGTACCGAGGACGCCACACTCTGAGCCACTGCGGAACGGGACCGGAGATTTTTGGCCCCATAGTCAGTGATTGATTTAGGCAGTTAAAAAGGTAAGGCAGGGAATGGACGGCGCAGATCGCACCGTAACAGCACAATCCGACGGCCGAAAATCGCTGAGCTCTGAGGAGCCTCCCAAAGGTCTCGAGGTTTACCTCTTTAGATAGACGCGCCGACGGATTCTGATGTGGCCGCGGGGCCGTGCTTTCACGCGAGTCGCGAAACGTGGCTAACTAACGCACATAGTACAGACCTAACCGAACTTTCCCTTTGCCTCCTTTCCCTCGTCGCCAATCCTCCTCCGTGCGAGAGAAGAGAAACGGAGGCAATGCTGGCGTGGAAGGAGAAGGTGGCCGACAGGCTCGCCCGCCTCCTCGCCGACTCCCCTCCCGCCCCCTCCTCCACCGCCGTCGAGCCGCAGGTGAGCGATCTGGGATCCCTCTTCCCGCATCCCCGCGTGCGGCATGCCTGCCTCACATTGCGTCGGATCTCTATTCCGTTGTCATTCATTTTCCTGTTTGGGGCGGTTAAGATCTCGTGGTAGAATAAAATAAAATTGCTTGCATTTCGGTGGTTCCTGAGCACGGGGAGGTTGGACCTTGGAGGATCCCGGATCTTGGAGCAGAAACACGCTCTCCTTGGAGGCGCAGAAGTGGAATCTTTGAGAAACGTTGGGTTCCTGTCGGGGAAATATGTCTTGACCGATGTGCTGAATCTGGTTGCCGTTACCTTGAGAAACATTGGTTGCCTTTGCTAGTTTGGGATACGGTCCAGATCGAATTCGTCAAGATAGACGTATGTGGAACGATTATTGGGCGTTGTTGGCCATGCCCCTTATCGGGAATTTTAGGGACTAATTGATTTGTTTCCACGGGAACACATTGCAAAATTCAGTCCTATAAGCATCTCAAGATCCTCAAAATGGAGAGAAATAGGTAAACCGCAGAATTGGAGTGGCATGGCATATCCTCTTGAATCGTACGGTGTTAGAGAACTCCAGGAATTTGGATCAAAGAGCATTTGGCACCACAAGGAAAAAACAAAGGAATTCTAGCAAGCAGTTTGAGTGGATGAGAATTTTCTCAAAAAGAGAGTGCAAGTCAATCTGTAAAAAAATTCCGAGTGTTCCATGTGAATAAATCCATCAAATGACCAACCTAGGAAAAAATCCCAAGGAACCAAACCCTCTAAATTCCTATGAATGGAGCCGTAAAACATCCTCATTTATAAAGCCCTAAAACTCTTTGTACATTCGAACTTTATCAAATAGACTTGTTTGTGATTAACCAAGGTTCTAATAAGTTTTGCCTCCGCTTTTCACTTTTCTAAAACATTTAAGTGCTGAGCGCAATTAAGCGCATTGTTAAGCGCTAGGCGTTTGCCTCCGCTCGGCGCCTAAGCGAGCTTAAGCTGCGCTTAACCACACTTTTTATAACCTTGTGATCAACTTGTTTGTAGTTTACAGAGGACAAGTCTACTATGCACCACACCAGCAAGTGTAAATAGTGCATATTTTACATTTTTCTATTCAGCTATTCTAATGAACTGTGTTTCCAGGCAATGCCCTTTCCAGCAGAGCATTTTACTCCCCCCAACAAAGGATCATTATCATCTTATGTGATGTCTCTTCTACCAACTGCAAACTCAGGACATGAAAATAGCTTGCCTAGTTCTGGGATTATGAGACCATTACCTCCTGAATCACTTCCTAAGTGGTGGAGAGGGAATGATTTTTCATGGAAAGATCGTCCGCTAGACTTGAGCGAAGAGTCTGGTTCTGAAAGTGAGATAGATCAAAAGAATGGAAGTTCTAATAACCAGATCATCCAGTCACATAGGTCTGTGGATAGCCATGCTGGAAATGAGGAAACATCAACATCAGACTGCTCTTGCTCTCTTTATTATTTAACTGAAAAGTCTAGATTTATATCTCCAAAACTGTTTGGATTCTTTCAGTCTTCACTCCCTGGGACTTTAAAGGGGTGCCACTGGGTATTGCTCTATAGGTAAACAGCTTAATCAGCATGTCATCCTTACAAACTTTCTTGTCTCTGAACATTCATTTGTATAACATGGCCTTTTAATTTCCTGGTTTCTTCTTGCTTTTGGCAAATGAAGTGCAGCACTTGGAAGCATGGAATATCTCTAAGAACACTTCTTCGTAGAAGTGAGCATCTTCAGGGTCCATGCCTATTGGTATGTTCAACTATTTTACCTTTTTAGGTTGTTATTGCTACTTGTACCATAGTTATGCCGGAATGCTTGTTTATCAAAGTTCGGTTTTCTTCTGTAGATATTTATTATCTGTCCTTTGTGAGTAGATTGCAGGGGATATGCTTGGCGCTGTGTTTGGTGGCTTGCTGAATGGTCCGTTGAGGCCTACGGAGAAAAGGAAATACCAGGTCAGCGACTGTGGGATTTCGCATGCTGCACTTGCATGAACAAAACATACATCTATATTGGCTATATGTCCCTATGATTTTCCCTGTTTATATGGCAATTGTAACTTTATTCCTAATGTAGCAGGGGTCAAATCAGACATTTGTATTCACAACTATTTATGGCGAACCTAGACTTTTCAGACCAACCGGTAAGTATCAGTTATAAAAAAAAGTGAGATCATGTTACAATCTTTTTGTATACCCACTTGGTATACTTTAGTAGAATAGCCCATTCTACACCCAGTAAAACGCTGTACAAAATGTAGTTAAATGGTCTACGGAATTTATAATAATTTGTAACAATGTAGTAAAACAGTGGCTTCGATAGTAAAATATATTGTTTCAAAATTACTATATTTTGCACACTATTTAGCTGCATTGTGTACACCGTTTTACCAGGAGCTCAGAATAGTTATTCTACATGGCCATTTTGTACACCATTTTGCAGTATTTGAATTATGCCGTACGTGTGTCAACCATTGCAGTTATATTATATTATTCTGTTAGACATTCTGCATGATGCCACTTTGGGTGATCCACTGGTTAGCATAATGGAAAAATTAGAAAACATGGTAATATGCCCTTTTAGTAAAAAATGAGGCTAGCTACGTGACATGCTCCTAGGTTATTATTTGTAAGGAATATAAACGAAGGCAGCTACTAAATAACATGGCAAGGAAATTAATAGTAGTCATGAGCTGAAATTTGGAAACTACTTTATTTATTTTTCATAATAGTTCACCACAATAATGTATGTATGCATAGTTAATTAATACAGAAGTTACAATTAATTCTAAGCTGTATAGGCCTTTTTGTTATTAATCCAAAGAGCTTATTTGGATTCATATCTAGGTGCAAACAGGTACTACTATTTGTGCTTGAAAGATACTTTGGCATTTGGAGGTGGTGGGAACTTTGCATTGTGCCTTGATGAAGATTTGTAAGTTGTGATGTTTGAATACATTTTTCCTCATTTGGCAGAACAATAATGTTAGCATTGTATCTTGATTATGCTTGATAGGATACATGGAACCAGTGGATCATGCGAGACATTTGGGAACTCATGTTTGGCTCATGGTTCAGAGTTTGAACTAAAGAATGTTGAGGTACAGTTTTATTATATTTCCAGTCATATTTGATGATGTTGGCACAGGACTCAAATATATGGCATTTAAGCAAGCTTCAATTAGGCGCTAGGCGCTAATTGAGCGTTTTGTCTCTGCTTTTCTCTTTTCTAAAGGATTAAAGCGCTAAGCGCGACTAAGTGCACGTTTAAGCGCAGTTGAGCGCTAACTGCGCTAGGCATTTTTCTCCGCTCAGCGCCAAAGCGATCTTAAGCGTGCGCTTAGGCGCGCTTTTTATAACTTTGCATTTAAGGAACGCACAACACACTAAAGGGTCCTGCCTATAGATGAGTGTTATCCTGGTAAAAATGTGATCCCTTTGGACGGTTGTTGCAAATCCTTTAACCTCTCACAGTTTCATTCGTTATTTATTTGTCCAGAATTTCTACCATGTAATATATCATGCCATCAATCTAGATATTGTATGATTCACTTTGCATGTGAGATTGATATATTATTTCCTGCAGCTGTGGGGTTTCTCTCATTCACGGGGAGGTTCGACATAGCTGACGATTGCATAGTTTCTTATATGTTATAATGGTCGGTTGTATCGTTTTTATGTTATGGTCGGCTGGACTTGTTCTTATTCGTTGTAACAATTATTCTTTCTTCCCTGGAAAATCAGTTTTATTATTCGTCATTTATTAACGTTCTATTATTATGGGTCGTGCTATTTGACTCCCATGGAGTAGAATTGTTATTCTACACCCCATGTATCTTCACAACCGCATATGATTTTTACGTCACGTAAATTTTGTCTTCAAAGTATAGGAGAAGGTAAGAAAATATAAATCTTAATTACGTGCCGACTCTAGAATCGCGAAAAGTTTTAGCCTTAGTAGAATTAAAACTGAGCAAGTACCTGAGGTGTAGCTTCGGTACTAGTACTAGACTACTAGGCGTGAGTAGAGAGGTTAGTCTCGATGGATAGATAGTACCTGAGAAACACACCCTTCCTATATGTAGTCTATGCTCCGAGGATGGTGATATCGATGAAGATATTACAGAGTTGGGGTGTTGGGTAACACCGATTGAAAAGGAGTTTGTCCAACATCGTTTAAGATGGTTTGGGTAAATACAACGCAGACATCCGAAAGCGTCAGTGCATAGCAGAGGGATAAAGCGTGTTGAGAATATTAAAAGAGGTCGTGATAGACCAAACTTAACATGAGAAGAGTCTGTTAGAGAGCTAAATGATATGATAGGCCAAACTTAACATGAAAAGAGTATGTTAAGAGATCTAAACGATTGAAATATCGCCAAAAGATTAGCCATGGACAGGCATGGATGAAAGCTAGAACCATTAGTTAGTTTCGAAATCTTGTGGTTTCAACTCTAGCCTATCCAACATATCTGGGAATGAAAGTTTTTTTTACAAACTTAAGTACACATATTTTTGCTGACTAGTTAAATGCTCGTGCGTTGCTACGGGTTAAATATTTTTATGTCTTAGAAGTTGTTGGTGCTTCAAATCTTTTTCTTTTTTGTTAAATTTCACAACATTGTTGTCAATACACTGTCAGTTGCATTCCATACGCCTATGGAAACTCACCTCCTTATAATGCATCATCGCTCATTGGTGTTGGATGGGGGAGGTACACAGATTATATCCGAATTTAAAAGAAAACACCAACACAACACACAGACACACACACATATATAGTATTGCAAAAATGGATAACAAGCATTCAATTGAAATGCATTTGGTCTTGTTCTTCGACATTTGGAGGGGTTTTGGTTATCAGACCTTCCATCTCCTCTTGCAGCTGCCTAGCGGTCGTCTAAAGTTCTCGAGGTTTTTGATCTTCATGTACCCCTGCTCTCGGATTGGGAACAATGGGAGCTCCTGGATGCACCAGGATCCTTGCACCCATAATCGATTGATAAAGGGTCTCCTAATAATAATCAGAATAAAAGAGTTTCAGGCCACCTAAGATATATATCTATATCCAGATTTAATCTGAAGCTGCAAGAGCCTTTCCTACAGTCATAAAAGTTTCATAAAGAAAAAAGATTTAATCTGAAGCATAGTATATGCTAGTACCTGGTCTTGAAGAACAACACAAATCACAAACTCAAATAAGTTATCACTGTTTGCTTGGTCGCCAACGCTTCTGTTGTGCACGGTGATCCTCCGGAAGGCGTAATCCAAAAACCACCAGTTACATACATGACACGAGCTTCGCTGGCCTTGCAACAGAAAAATGATGCAGCAAAAATCAGTACAGTTTTTATTTGATGAGATGAACAACATGAACAAGGATTCAATGAACAAGCAGATGAGAAGAGCGACCATCGTACTAACTAATTAATCATTTGAATAATCAAGAGTGACTAGGAGCTCTGGTTCATTTTTTCCTCTTTAAGAAAGCAGAGCGCAGCTGTATTTTGACACAGTACAGAAAATATAGCAATTCAGATTAGTTTGAGAAAAAGTAACTTTATCAGCTCGAATAAGGAGATCATATTCTAATTCATTTGGGACATCAAAGAACTCATCCGTTGTATCTTTAACTTGAACAAGGCATCCGGCACTGCTTAAGTGCCATTTAGAACCAGCATGTGATCCTTCGTAGTATCGTCAAACCTTTTGCCCTCATCTGTCCACTGCATTTTCTTTTTTAGTCCCCATGTCGTCCCATATCAATCGTGGGCAGATGTGAGTAGGTTCGGTTTTTTCCTTGACGAATTTCGGTACGGCTGAAAAACAAATTAATTTAGCTTAGTAAACACTGGGGGTCCATAAAATTAATAACTACAAGAAGCAATGGTTCAGTGATCTGTCGAAAATTGCCTGCTACTATGCTTGCCATGTATGGTGGAGTATTTTGTGGATGAGGCAAGCAGACAAGACTTTGAGAAATTCCAATCTGTAGCGAGCATATGGTTAACAACTGAATGACTTCCATGACTACAATCGGATCTTAGCTTATGATAAACAAAAATAACAATCATTTTTACCGTGAAGATAAATCATTGGGGGGAGGAGTCAAGATGTGGATGTGCAGCCCCGTTCGATCATCCACCAAAGCCTTTACCGACCAACTATAATCAAATTAAAGACATAACATGCAACTCCTGGATAATATCAATGAAATTTTTACTGAGCTTAACTGGATATGGTCGTCAAAATCAAGTAATTAAAATTTAAGAGTGTATCTTTTCCGGAGACAAAGATTTGGCATGTCCACCATGTGATTTTTCTCACTGAATACTGTGCAGAAATTAACTTATGTTTCTTTCTACTCCGTTATATTACAAAAACGTTAAGTACGTGCTAGTGAGGACAAATGCGCAAATCTTCACACTTGATCATTTGTTCAACTTGGTTTTTGAACGTTCCAACCCCTCTTCACGCCTCCATCACTCCCGGCCTTCCTTCGTGCCTCGCAAGCTCAACGATGATGCCGGTGGAGCACAAGAAAAAATTGATAAAAACGCACAAGAAAAAACGCCACAAGTATAGATCAATGCATACACGGAGTTCGTTTAAACATAAAGAAGATGATTACTAAATATGAAATGTTCAAAAACCAGAAGTCATGCATGAACATTTTTATTACGTTTTCCTTGTGATGTACGTGCATAGTGCTACAAGTTATATAATCCAAGGAAGAACTCAAATACCTCCAAGTCTGACAACCACCCAGATGTAATGTTAAAGCACTTGATGACATCGTCCTGGCCGTCAAACCTTCAGAAGCAGAATGCATGCCGTATTTAGTGGAAGAACCGGTGCATGTTTATATGAAGATAGAGGCGCTGCAAATAGAGCAGGAAAGTATCATTCAAAAATAATAAAATAGAGCAGACGAGCCATTCGATCAAAAGAATGATCCATGGCAACCGCACTGAGAAAGTCCTTGGCGCAGCACTTGGTTCTCCTCCTCTGAACACTCCGTGGACACCTTGTCATCGCCACACTGCACGTCGACGCGAACCATCTGGGCCACTTCTGCCTTCTCGTCGTCAGGCACCGGCTGCGCTGCTTCGACGGACGCGGGCGGATGCGCCTGCAGCATAATCTACCACGGAAGGGTAAGCGGGCATTAGGGACGTCAGCCCCGGCGACTCAGCGGCGCCAACTGTGGGCAATCGGACACGACGAATCGGAGTAGGTTCGGTTCGCTACATGTACAATAGGCGGCGTGTGGATCTTGCGCCCGCGGCCAGCGAGTTCATGAAAGCCGACACGACACCAGAGAAAGTTGACGAGCTCCTCGTCCAACTTGGTCCCGTCGACGTCGCCGATCACCAGGTCCTCCGCCCTGCAAGAGCTGGTCGTTTCCCAGGAAAACATTGCCGCCGAGCATCATGAGCCCTCCGCAGCCGTGGACGCCCAAGCCTGGCCCTGTGCCATCCCGCCGCTCCCGCCCAGTCCCCGTCGCGCGGCACAAACCCATCGCCGTTCCCCGCCCATATCCCTCCGCCCAAAATCTGCAGCGGCTGAGGGAGCAACGATCAGCCTTCGGCGGCTACCGGATTGGCCGCCGGCGCCTGCGTGCGTCTAGTACAGAAGATGGCCACCATGATCGCGCCGCTGTCAAGCTACGGAGCAAGAAGCTAAGGCAGGGGAAGCGGAAGAAAGGGAGGAATCGATGAGATGATGGACACCGACTAACCTGGATTTGCTTGGGGTTTTCGATTGATCTCGGGGAGGAGAACTCACGTGGCAACGTGAGGCAGGCAATGAATCTGGGTGAGTTTTCTGCGGTGTGGACTGCCGGGTTTAATTTAATTGCTAATTGCCTAGAATTCAACATGTAATAACTGCCGATTAATAGGTTTCCTTAAAATCTGGGGGACTAATAACTGCCGAGTAAAAACCGGTGGGACAATGAGGGAGTACGAGGATGCTGGAGGAAACCAGTAGCGACGGGACAAAAACCAGTGTGGAAAAAAATAACCGGCTCGACGAAGGAACACTTCGTGCTTTTTAGATAAAAAGTAGAGATTTTGAGACTTTACGTTAATATGACCTATTTTACCTTTTATGTCAATTTTTTCGTTATGGATTGTCAATTTTTTGTTTGTTATGGATCAAGATGAATGTAAATATTAATCCGTCCGTATCAAAATAATAAGTATTTACACCAACTTTCCAGACACATGTATCTAGACATGTTTTAGTGCAAGGTTTGTGAAAAGTTGGTGGAAAGACTTATATTTTGAAACGTAGGGAGTATATATGTAACATAATTATTTGATGTAACGACATAATAAAAGTGGGATGCAATGTATCCCTAGCGGGCAGCACTGCAATTCTAAATCACAGAATATTTCTTGAAATAGCGGTATGCACATTTATACGCAATATAATAATGTGACCATAGTGTAGGATTTTTTTAAGCTGCTACTTTTGATTCAGCATTGCCTTACATGAAGAACCGTCGCATAATAATGTTGAAAACAATATTGGTTGAAGACAAACCCATCTCTCTTATGACGTGCTTGAAAAACTTAAGACATGATATTTTCTGAAGCGCAGAGTTGATCCAGTTCATGAATACTCGAAACCGAACCAAGTTGAAGATAGTAATCTTGATTTATAGATTGGACTCGATAGGACAACCGCACTATAAGGGTGGTTTGATCTTCAAGGCCATACCTCAAACACCTTATGAGCTCAAGTCAACTCAAATAAGGCTACTTCTAATCTTTCTAGGTTTGAGTCCGCCTTGATATCATGAGACCCTGGTTGAATTAGAGGCCGTGGCCCAGTAAATCTGTGTTGAGTATAGTGCCTCAAGTAACAAAAAGCTAATACAATAGCCAAGAGTAAGAGCTTCATGTCCTTAACCTCTAGACGGTTGATGCATACATGCACAACACCCGTCGAAGAGAACAACCTTTGTTGAGTAAAACTTGCAATAAATACTAGTTGTTACCGTGATCCGTACATAATCAACTTTACCCAACGGCTAGATCTCCCAAACACATATAAACTAGAAAAATACCCCGCACGTTGCAGCAGGAACTTTTTATAAAAATTATAATATAAACGAAAGGACATATGACACGTGGGAAAAAATTCGGGAATATTCAGGATTTGATTGGGCACAATAATCGAGAATCTAAATTTAATCTATATGTATATTTAACAACTAAAATTGATGAGGTAATTGTATGGATAAACTAATTTATAATGCGGATAGTTTTGATGGATGGATAGAAATCATTAATAAATGTGGGATGACATGGATAAATAATGTCTCAAATAGTTGATGATGTGGCTTAAGAAATAGATGATGTGTGATTAATTAGTGGAGCTGAACAATTGATTGGTTAAGAGAATGGATGATGTGGATAGCTTGCATGTTGAGATAGAAAATAATTAATGAAGTTAGTGGGGTTTTGCTTTATAAGAAGTATAGATAGCACCTAAACCTTACAGGGCAAGGTTAGGAAACTGAGCCAATTCAAACATTACGACTATCCTATCAAGTTCCCCCCTAATTATATCTTGTACTTTCAGAAATCTTTCGGGAGTAAGGCGAGATGATCAAGCGGCGGAGCTACGTGAATGGGCCATTTAAAGGCCATTTGCTCCCCTACCTCATGACAGTGGCGGAGCTGCACTATGACTATGTGGTCAAGCGACATCACTAAATTTTGGTAGTAAAGAAACCTTAGCTATGGACACATCGGAATTGACCACATTAATCCTAGTTTCTGACATCATTGCAGTTTTATTTGAGGTTTGACAACACTGGCCACTAGTCCTAGCTCCACCACTGCCTCATGAGATTTCACCGAAGGAAGGCCAGCTAAATGGGCCATTTGCTCCCCTAGATCTTGAAAAGACAAGCCTATGATGGCATGTTATGCAAGCTCCGCCAGTGCAGATGATACTACTATTTATTGAATGTTATCATCTCTTAGTTTTGGTAATACTAGAATAACCACTCCCTAACTTTGCATAAATATTGCATTACATAAAAAATATTGATCTCTTAGTAAGGTCAGATTCATATGATTTGTTTTCTCAAGAAAAAATATCTCTCTAAATCACTTATCCATTTGACGTCTTATTTTATCGTTGACTTAACATTTTTATCGTCGGTAGGTATCTATAGAATTAAGAAGCTATTACTTGAAGTGCTATAAAGAGCTACTAGTGGAAACAGGGCCACTGGTCCCGGGTCGTAAGGGCCTCTAGTACCGGGTGTCCACCCGGGACTAGCAAGGCGACACTAGAGCCCCCCCCCCCCCCCCCCTCTAGTACCGGGTCCGTTACGACCCGGAACAACAGGCTCCCACGTGACCGCCGAGGCGCGGGCGTGGTGGAGGACCTCTAGTCCCGATTGATCATACGACCCGGGACCAAGGACCTCACACGTGGCAGCCTGTAATTTTTTGTTTTTCCTCCCAATTTAATATTGAAATGGTGCAAAAAAATATGCGTTTAATTAATTAAAAAACAGAAACTACATATAACATATCAAAATGTTCATAAATAAAAATATGTTCACGTCTATCCGGTTACATGGAGGTGCTCATAACCGGGACTAGAGCCCGTCTATTCGATTACACGTGTGTGGAGATCATAACCGGGACTAGAGCCCGTCTATTCGGTTACACGGGAGATCATAACCGGGACTTCACCGCTATTCTCCATTGTATGTTCCTTTTGTAGATATGACATCGCTGAGCAGAAACCCCGCAAGTTCCTCTGCTAGTGCTTGAAAGCGCTTCTTTAGTGACATACTCTCGCGCAATGACTCTGCCTATAAAAGAAGGAGATCAATACGAATATTAATCATGACTATCAAAAATTATGAATGACACTGGAGATCAATTGATGAATATGATTGCTCACGTACGTCTAAAAATTTCTTTGGGTCCCGCTCAGTGACCGCACGACGAATCCACTCGCAAACGATATATCCACAGAAATTGGTCCCCTGTGGTTGCCTCTCGATCCACTTTACGAGAATAGAATTCAATCAAATCATAGTCAACATATAGTGGTATTGAAAACTATAAATAAAGAGATGCACGAACCTAGCTAGACCGTACTACCTACCTGTGGGTGAATAAAAGTCAGCTCTTCTTCAAATGAACCTGAACCCTTTGTCCTCGCTTTGAATTGTTTCCAAACCCTGCCGGCAAAAAAAAAGAATAATTGAGTTATTAGTTGCTTGATATCTCTGAAATCAATAAGAGAGACTGATATAGTGCGATAATGTTTGAAATTACCTTTGGAGTGTATCTAGAATGCTTTGGTACCTCTCCTCAAGCTAGTCCAATGAGTCGTAGTCTTGAACTCTTGATCTATCAACTTCAATGACTAGCAGAATGTAATGATCGCGGCGCATGATTATATACACGTCAGTAACTCATCAGTTACACTTAATTTGTACAAGCGAGTAACACTCTCTTACCTGAAGAAGTAAGGAAACATTATCTGCACCATGAAATGTTGCTTCGTTAAGGCATTTAGCAAGTTCTTCTCCGTGTCCTTCACGTGGTATTTTAGTGTCCTTGCATTAACTCGTACTGGGTTAACGAACTCAAAGTCATAGATGCTCTTTCTGTCACATTCATCACTCTTCATTCTGCATGATACCGTAGTGAGCATAGTTAGCGATGGCAATGAACGAGCTGAGAGCTAAAGACTTTATATTTTTTGGAAATAAATGAATTGAATCACTTACAGACAGTTGGCACCGACGAGAGCCAAGTCGAGGGCGTCAAGGTTGTATAAGTACCAGAGTTCTTCGAGCTGAATTGTGAACATGTCTTCACCCATGAAATGATTTTTTGTAACTTTCACAGAGATCAAAAATTCATCAAATTCCTTTGTGGTTTTCATGTACCAACTATGGAGTTGTCGCATACATGTCGGTAGAAACTTTATCTGATCACCTCGCAGCAGGGACCTCCCCCATTTCCATGAATCATCTACATCAGACGGAAGGAGATTTTCGTTGTCCAGTTAAGCAAGAGTAATACCAGCATCTGCAGCAAAGTCCTTCTTGAAGGATAAAGTAGGAATTAGGTCCATCGCAGAGCCATGACCACTGGGTATAACTACGAGCGGGGCTATCGACTTGTTTGCCTGTTGTCCAAGCTGGGCAACGTCTCTTTTCCCTCTGGCACTACTACTTTCCGTCTTGGGAGAGCTACTACTTTTACTCAGAGCTCGTAAATAGTTATCTGACTTATTTTTCTCATATTGCGATGGTTCCGTGACGAATCCAATAGCCCACTTGTTTTCCTTTGCAGTAAATGTTTGCTTTTCCTCGGGTTTTTTCCGTGCAAGCTGTCTTTTTGTGTCTGCATCCACCCATACATCCAATTGCTCTTTAGTCTTGTCGCAAGCTCCGAGGTCATCAAGGCTTTTGGGTACTTTTGGGAGGGGCGAACGTCGGGGGTCTCGGCTGAATCCCATGGACGACGAAGTGGCGCCCTTCCTATGTCGAGGCTCAAGAGTCGGCTCATGCGGCGGCGGAGTGGGCTGACGCGGCGGTGGAGTCGGCTCACGCGGCGGTGGAGTCGGCACACGCGGCGGCGGAGACGACTGATGGTTGTCGTCCCCTTCATCGTCATCAGGTGGTGAATCGTGAATTGGCGGAGACGATGGTGGCCTTGGCGCCCAGCCTGCAAACTTGATGTATTTCTTCCGCCATAGAATTAGACCACCCACGACGTCCCCTAGCACCGACTCATCATCAGCTCTTGGGAACTCAAGGTTCAGTGATTCATATCCTTGTAAAACTTGATCCACGCCGACACGAGCAAATCCATCTGGAATGGCATTGCCAAGTCACGATGCTGTAGAGTCAATAAAAAAAGCATAGCCGTCCGCCGCCTTCATGGATAAGTTAAATACTGGGACATGCAGCTCACAAGTTGTTTTCTCCGTGATATAATCCACAGGGTAACTTGTCTCATCATCACCGACCATAACCGAGGAAGCCACGCTGCTTCTGCGATGCGATGGGCCGCCTTGACTCGCTTGTTCCAGCTGAAGAGTTGGCGCCCCTTGCTTGCGCATTTGATCTATTTGCTTCTGCTGCTCCTTATAGAGAGCAACCATCTAGTCATGATTTCTTTCTAAGATCATCAACCGGTCTGATTCCTGCTGCTCCTTCCTCCTCTTTACTCTTGCTCGACTTATATAAGAGTCACGGTCCTGGGGAAACCCTTCAATCCACGGCACTTCTCCTAAGCCTCGTGTTGATCCTCCTTTTTCTTTGGTCCCTGATGGCTACGTGTTGGTGAACCCCAAGAAGAAGGTTATGATGTAGACAGGAGAAGTTTTCCCTTGAGAAATCTACCCAAGGTTATCAATCCAGTAGGACTTGATGATATATCGGAAGGTTGTTGATGTTGACTCCCCCTGGCGCTAGGGAGCTTGCACCAACGTGGAATCTGCACAGACACAAACCAGAACTTTGCCCAACACGAAACAGAGAGGTTGTCAATCTCTCCGGTCTTGCAGAAACAAAGAGTTAAACGTATGGTGTGGAAAACAGCAGAAAACACAGCAAGTAACAGGAAACATATGATTGCATCAGGTTGTGTAAACAGTATGAGGAAATTGGACCAGGGTCCACAGTTCACTAGTGGTGTCTCTCTCAGAACAGATAACTAACATGTTGGGTAAACAAATTACAGCTGGGCAATTGACAAATAGAGAGGGCATAACAATGCAATACATGCCAAGATGTCTACTATGAAATCTAGTTGGGCATTACAACAAAGTACATAGACCGTTATTCCAACAGCATCTATGCCTAAATAATCCACTTTCAAGGCAGCATCCGCATCCCATTCAGTATTAAGTTGCTAATAACAGATTATTGTATGAAGTAAAATGTGTAATGTAATCAATACAAGTGCCCTTGGACACTGCACCAATGTTTTATCTCTAGTAGCAACAGCACATCTACCATCTTAGACCTTTCTGTCACTGATCCAGATATCTAGAGACTGAACCCACTATCGAGCATAAATACCTCCTCTTGGAGTCACAAGCATCTACTTGGCCAAAGCATCTACTAGCAACGGAGAGCATGCAAGATCAAGAGCACATAGATAAACAACTTGAATAAACATGGTATCAATATTCATCGGATCCCAGCAAACACAACATCTAGCATTACAATAAGATGATCTTGATCATGTTAGGCAGCTCACAATATCTAAACATGGAGGCACAAGGTAGAGAGACAACCATCTAGCTACTGCTATGGACCCGTAGTCCAGGGGTGGACTACTCACGCATCACTCCGGAGGCAGGCATGGTGATGTAGAGCCCTCCGGTGATGATCTCCCCTCCGGCAGGGTGCCGGGAAGAGCTTCAGAACTCCTCCGATCTGAGATTGACGATGATGGCCACGACGGAACTTTTCTTGGAATATGATCGACCGTAATAGGGCTTTCGCGTTGCGGAGAATATATAAGCGAAGAGGCGGCGTCGGTGGCCGAGGGGGGCCACCACGCCATAGGAGGGCGCGGGCCTACCCTGGGTCGCGCCCTAGTGTGGCGTGGCCCCCTGGTGGGTCTGCTCCGACTCCCCTTTGTACTCCGTGATCTCCTCGTGATATTATTGACGATGTCTTTTGTTTCGTCCAATTCCGAGAATATTTCCTTAATAGATTTTCTGAAACCAAAAACAGCAGAAAACAGGGAACTTGCACTGTGGCATCTTGTTAATAGGTTAGTTCCAGAAAATGCATAAAAATGATATGAAGTGTAACCAAAACATGTAGCAATTGATATAATAACAGCATGGAACATCAAAAATTATAGATACGTTTGAGACGTATCAGTCCCGAGGGCCTCTGACAGCTCGTCCTTCTCTCTGTCGGAAATAAACTTTCCCTCTTTAGACTTGGCAATTAAGTCAATAAATTTTTTTTTGGCTCCGTTGACTACTTTGCTTTCATCAATTATTAACTCCCCTGTTTCCATGTCATACTCCCCTCCATGCGCAAGTAGCCAATTCCTTATCCTTCTGTCCCATTCCTCTGTGTCCGGGGTGAGCCCTTTTGCACGCAATGCGGACTCAACCTTTTCCCACTTAGGCTCGGCAACTCGGTAGCCACCTGGCCCCATCTTATGGTGATACATCTTTTTCGCTGCATTATCCTTATTCGTTTTCGACCTTTTCTTAGCTCGTTCTGATTTCTTGTACTCCAGAAATGCAGGCCAGTGAGGCCGCTGCCTCTCTCGTGTGCCGGTGAAATCCGGAAATTTCCCATCTTCATCCCACTCACGGAATAATTTGTTCTTGTAGTTATTGAATTGTTGAGCCATCTTCTTAAGAGCGAAATGCTTGACTTTGTCCGTCATTTTTTTTTTGTCTTCACCTTATCTTCCAAGACCGGTAGGGTGAAATGTGCAATGAGCTTATTCCAAAGCACATCTTTGGTTCTCTCGTCGACGTAACTAACTCCCTCTAACTTTGGCTGAATCCATTCCTGAGTGCTGATATAAACGTTGTCCCTGACAGTGACTCTGCATTGATGCACAAACTTAACTGCGTTCGGCACGGGTGCCAGTGGTGATATGGACATGAGTATCTTGGATACGAACAAACTTATTATTCACGACTATATTTTCCAGGTGATTTCTAACACTAATATTCTCATGTATTATTTTATAAATCAGACCAAAAATACTATACACTGTTTTATTACGTGCAGAATAATTGGTGATCTATACAAGCCACGTGTCAAAATACGAGGTCGTATGTATGCACGCCAGGCATATGGGCGCATGCAGCTGAAGCTACTACGTGCAAATACTCTTGGTGGTGGGCCTATGTGCATGACGCACGCACTCACACATCCATGCATGCTGATCGAGTCATGCATGCACATGGCTCGTGTCAAGTAGCCTCGACCACATACACGGGCAGGACGTCCAGGCATTGGGCTTTCGCCGCTGCAGCATCAGCCATCAAGGAGTTGGGCCACCTCACGAAGCCCAAGGCGCAGAACGATGTCCACAAGAAGTAGGCGCCCAAGACCAGGTGCAACACGTTCAGATCGATCAGCCGCCGCTGCGTTCGCCTACACGTCTAAATAAATAGCTAGCTGTACGCTAGGGTTTACTCGGATTTTGTTTAGTTTAAGACTTAGCCATTGCTATTCTTCGCCATAGGCAACAGTGTCGGTTCAGACCTCTTGTACTACGCACTTGCAGAATCCCATCTATAAAGATTTCATCTTTAATCTGCAATATCTTGATTGCATCTATAATTCTTGCTAGTTCTTCGATTGCTTGTAGGAATTGATCTACGGATCAGGTTGATCTAGCCCCGGCGAGATCAATAGCCTCGGAAGTTGGTGTAGCGATTGCTAAGGCGCAACGTCCCGCACGTTTGTAGTCGGATCGTCAACGTCGACCTCCACCCAAATCGAGAGTTATCCATCTCATCGAAAGATCGGGCACCTTTGCCTCTATCAAGTGGTTGGCCAGTAGCTGCATTCACCTCGTCAATTGTGAGATGCTCGTCTTTGACCATTCCTTGGGCATGGCCTCGTTTAGTGGATTGGCTCGATGCGGAGGTCTAAAAATATGAAACATGTGTGAATACATATATGCACAAATCAGTTATTGCATCTGCTCAACATAGGCTTAATATACCTTGCCAGACGGCGTGGGTCCACTAATTTCCGAGTCCTCATCGTACTCGTTATTTTTTTGATCCGGTTCCATTCCCGGACCATGGTCGTTCAAAAACTCTGAGCCATCATCTTCTTCAGCTCCTTCCGCGGGATGCCGAAATTCTCCGGGTTCCCTAATGTAGGAAAGCATCTCTTCTTTCCCTTCTCTCATTGCGAAGGGAGCATCGTCATCCATAGTTTAACTAATACAAAAAAAAAAGATAAAACAATAATAGCATTAGTACAATAATTCAAAGTAGGGAACTATACAAATATGCCAAAAAAACAATTTAATATTGCATCTAAAGAAAAAATCTTTCAAAAAAAAACATAGGCTGTCCCAATCCCAGCCCAGCCCAAATTTGGGCCAGAACATGGTCAAAGGTGGCCAGCGTGGTCATCGCTGGCCCACCTGCTAGCGCCCACCCGCCCCACCGCCACGTGTGACCGCCCACTGGCCACTCGTGGTCCATGCTGGCCCACCTGCCAGCGCCCACCAGCCGCGTGGTCAATGCTGGCCACCTGCCAGCGGCCCAGTTCTGACCCCGCCGCCCTGCCTCGTGTTCCCGCCCCGCCTCGTCTTCACGTCCCCGCATCGTGTTCTCACCCGGCTGCCTCGCCTTCACCCCCCCGTGGTCAATGCTGACCACCAACGGCCCCCGCCCACCCGCAGTCAATGCTCCTGGCCCACTTGCCAGCGACTCGGGACGGTTCCAGCGTGGCGCTGGCCCACCCGACGGTTCCAGGGGGCCCACCCGACGGTTCCCCTCCCCCGCGACGGTTCCCGTCCTTGGTCTTTAAAAAGGGACGCGCCCGTGCGGATAGGGACACTCCACTCCGCTCCGCTCCCATAGAGTCCAATGCCCTCGCCGACATGTCGCGCTGGTTCGGGAAGTCCCCGAAGTACGAGGCCGGCGAGTCCTCCAGCCGTCGCGGCGCTTCTCCACCGCCTCCATCGACGGCGGCCTTGGGCATCATTCCGCAGGGCGTGCGGAGGACCGCGCCACCGGTGCGTGTCGCCCCCGCACCCGCCACACCATCACGAACCACCACCACCACCGCCGGAGGGAGGAAGATCCGGCGTCGGCGCTACGTGCCAGAGCCGGAGTGCCAGTGGCATTCGGACAACGCCGCCACGCTGGAGTGGAGCGACGTCCACCTCCCCGAGGGCTGGCACCTGAACCCGCAGAGGATTCCGGTGCCGGCGGTCCCGCTCCCTGGGAGGCAAATGGACAGGGAGATCGCGCGCCGGCGCCGCCTCCTCCCGCCGGAGCTCCGCAACGACCCCGCCTACGCGGCAGACTCCCCTCACTGGGAGGGGTGGCTCAGGGACGAGCACGAGGACCGCCGCCGCTCCTACTTCGCCCCGGCACGCAGTGCTGTCCCCACCGCGTACCCAGCGCTGGCCGACGCGTTGTGGTTCGAGGAGGAGGTCCCCGAGGATGACGAGGACCCGGAGATGGTGGCCGCGTTCGAGGCCTCCAACCGCAGCCTCGTCGAGGACGAGATCAAGCGGTGGGAGGCCGTGCTGGCCCAGGTCCAGGCTGATGCGGCCGCGACCCTGATGCCGCCGCCACCGCAGTACTACGACCCGGACGAGGTCGAGCCGTGGCACTACACCATGGAACGCGAGCAGGCATGGCAGGGCATTCCGCCGCCGCCTCCTCTGCCTCCCGGCCTCCTTGGCCAGTCCTGGGTGTTTACCGGCGGGAGCTGGTCGCCGGATCGCCCCCAGGAGCAGGAGGAGGCGGGGTGGCAGGAGCAGCCACCGCCACCGTAGCCACCGCAGGAGCAGGCGCCACAGGAACAGGAAGTGCCTGCCCACCTGTGGACCAAGCCGACCCTGGTCATCATCGACGACGACTAGGCGCGGCGCCGGCGATGATGACCCCGGCCTCCCCTTATATGTAATGGCCCATATGGCCTCCCCAAAATGTAATGGCCCTAATGGCCTCCCCCTAGCTATGTAATCGCCGTTTGTGGCCTCCCCCTAGCTATGTAATCG
Organism: Poa pratensis; assembly: GCA_947311845.1. NCBI lineage: Eukaryota > Viridiplantae > Streptophyta > Magnoliopsida > Poales > Poaceae > Poa > Poa pratensis. The sequence continues at coordinate 83,093,505 of CAMZMU010000052.1, read as the reverse complement.
CCGTTTGTGGCCTCCCCTAATATAATGTAATGGCCCTTAGGCCCTAAAAAATGTGTGTCCTTGAATTTGCATTGCCAACTCCGGCGCCGGCCCCGCGGTTAGGGTTAGGGTCCGCCGCCGCCGCGTACTAGATCTGAGAGGGGGCGAGCTCACCTTGGGTCGGGGGCGATGATCTTGCTCGGGGACGATCTTGCTCGGCCGGGGCTCGGGGACGATCTTTGCTCGCGGCTCGGGGAAGATCTTTGCTCGGGGCAACGGCCGCCGGAGCCGGAGCAGGACGGCCGGGGCCGGAGAAGAAGAGGGCAGCGACGGCCAGGGAGGCGGCGGCGCAGGGACGAAATCCGGCAGCCTGGCGGCGCAGGGGCGGCGTCGTCTGGAGCCCGGAGGCGGAGCGTCGATTTGCTGGACTTGGGAAAATTTTCGGCCCGAGCCACTCAAATTAGCGCCAAAAAGGCCTCTAGTACCGGGTCGTGGCTCCACCCGGTACTAGAGGGTCTCTAGTACCGGGCCGTGTTACCACCCGGTACTAGAGCTCGCTCAGGGCCGCGAAAATTTGCGCGCCAAGCCCAGTGGACCTGTAGTGCCAGGTGGTCGCACGGCCCGGTACTAGAGGTTGATTTTTTAAATTTTCTGGTTTCTTACTTTTTTATATCTTTTGATTTACTTGTCTAAATCAAGTAAAAATTGCTTTCATTTTCCTGTTTTCTGTTTTGGTTTAAAATGAAGTATCACATGCGCTTGGTTTTAAATTAAGTACTACATACGCTTAATTTAAAATCAATTCAAAAATTTATAAATCAAGTACTACATGCGAGTGGATCATTTCACATCACAAAGTTTGATGCTACATCAAAAAATTATAAATTAAGTACTACATTCCGGCACCGCCATATGCTTGATTTCATTGACATGTCTGTCTTGTCCTCCATACTATAAATTATATAAAAGTTTAATAAATTATTACACATCATGAACAACATCCCTATTTAGTCTTCGCTTTTTCTTTTTGTGAGACCCTTTCTTCTGATCGCTCCGTAACCACGGACAAGGGTCTGCATATAACTTGAGTCTTGGGTCAGTGGTCACTTTGAAGGGCGGAATTTCATGAAACTTGTCGTAATCTTCTGACATGTCTGTCTTGTCCTCCACTCCCACGATGGTTCTTTTCCCTGAAAGAACTATGTGGCGCTTTGTCTCATTGATGGCTACGTGTTGGTGAACCCCAAGAGGAAGGTTATGATGTAGACAGCAGAAGTTTTCCCTTGAATAATCTACCCAAGGTTATCAATCCAGTAAGACTTGACGATCTATCAGAAGGTTGTTGATGTTGACTCCCCCTGGCGCTAGGGAGCTTGCACCAACGTGGAATCTGCACAGACACAAACCAGAACTTTGCCCAACACGAAACAGAGAGGTTGTCAATCTCTCCGGTCTTGCAGAAACAAAGAGTTAAACGTATGGTATGGAAAACAGCAGGAAAAACAGCAAGTAACAGGAAACAGATGATTGCAGCAGGTTGTGTAAACAGTATGAGGAAATTGGACCAGGGTCCACAGTTCACTAGTGGTGTCTCTCTCAGAACAGATAACTAGCATGTTGGGTAAACAAATTTCAGCTGGGCAATTGACAAATAGAGAGGGCATAACAATGCAATACATGCCAAGATGTCTACTATGAAATCTAGTTGGGAATTACAACAAAGTACATAGACCGTTATTCCAACAGCATCTATGCCTAAATAATCCACCTTCAAGGCAGTATCCGCATCCCATTCAGTATTAAGTTGCTAACAACAGATTATTGCATGAAGTAAAGTGTGTAATGTAATCAATACAAGTGCCCTTGGACACAGCACCAATGTTTTATCCCTAGTAGCAACAGCACATCTACCATCTTAGACCTTTCTGTCACTGATCCAGATATCTAGAGACTGAACCCACTATCGAGCATAAATACCCCCTCTTGGAGTCACAAGCATCTACTTGGCCAAAGCATCTACTAGCAATGGAGAGCATGCAAGATCAAGAGCACATGGATAAACAACTTGAATAAACATGGTATCAATATTCATCGGATCCCAGCAAACACAACATCTAGCATTACAATAAGATGATCTTGATCATGTTAGGCAGCTCACAAGATCTAAACATGGAGGCATAAGGTAGAGAGACAACCATCTAGCTACTGCTATGGACCCGTAGTCCAGGGGTGGACTACTCACGCATCACTCCGGAGGCAGGCATGGTGATGTAGAGCCCTCCGGTGATGATCTCCCCTCCAGCAGGGTGCCGGGAAGAGCTTCAGAACCCCTCCAATCTGAGATTGACGATGACGGCCGCGACGGAACTTTTCGTGGAATATGATCGACCGTAATAGGGTTTTCGCGTCGCGGAGAATATATAGGCGAAGAGGCGGCGTCGGTGGCCGAGGGGGCCACCACGCCATAGGAGGGCGCGGGCCCACCCTGGGCCGCGCCCTAGTGTGGCGTGGCCCCCTGGTGGGTCTGCTCCGACTCCCCTTTGGATTCCGTGATCTCCTCGTGATATTATTGACGATGTCTTTTGTTTCGTCCAATTCCGAGAATATTTCCTTAATAGATTTTCTGAAACCAAAAACAGCAGAAAACAAGGAACTGGCACAGTGGCATCTTGTTAATAGGTTAGTCCTAGAAAATGCATAAAAATGATATGAAGTGTAACCAAAACATGTAGCAATTGATATAATAACAGCATGGAACATCAAAAATTATAGATACGTTTGAGACGTATCACTCATCGGCTGATGTATTCACTTCCTTATCTTTTTTTTTTTTGGCTTGGTAGACATGTCCTTCACATAGAAAACCTGAGCCACATCCTTGGCTAGAACGAATGGTTCGTTGTCGTACGCAACATTCGTGAGATCCACTGTAGTCATTCCGTACAATGGGTCTTCCTTTACCCCGCCGCCTCTCAGGTTGAACCATTTGCACCAGAACAAAGGGACCTTCAAAGAAGGTCCATAGTCAAGTTCCCATATCTGCTCTATGCAACCATAATATGTGACCGTGGCCTCATTCGTGCTCTTATCATCAAAGCGGACACCACTATTTTGGTTGGTGCTCTTTTTATCTTGGGCGTTCGTGTAAAATGTATTCCCGTTTATCTCATACCCTTGGAAAGTCCAAATAGTCGAAGATGGCCCCTTAGACAACAAGAACAGCTCATCTGAGACTGTGTTGTTGTTGTTCAGATGCGTTTCCAACCAACCGCCAAAATTCTCCATGTGTTCCTTTGCAATGGCGGAGTCATCCATCCCCGGGTTGTTAGAGCGTACAATATCCTTGTGCATCTGGATATACGGAGCCACCAAAGTGGAATTATGCAGAACTGTGTAGTGTGCTTTTGTGAAAGAATACCCGTCCCTGCATATGTATGATTTCTTTCCTAGAGTGCCTTTCCACTTAGTCTCCCCTCATGTCGCGATTCAGGAAGACCAATCGACTTAATGCCGGGAATAAAGTCAACACAAAACTCAATGACCTCCTCTGTTCCATACCCTTTGGAGATGCTTCCTTCTGGCCTAGCACGGTTATGAACATACTTCTTCAACACTCCCATGAACCTCTCAAAGGGGAACATATTGTGTAGAAATACAGGACCCAGAATGTGAATCTCGTCGACCAGGTGTACTAGGAGATGTGTCATAATAGTGAAGAAGGATGGTGGGAACACCAACTCAAAACTAACGAGACATTGAGCCACATCCTTCTGTAACCTTAATAGAGTGGTTGGGCTGATTGACTTCTGCGAAATTGCATTGAGGAACGCACATAGCTGAACAATGGATACTCGAACATTTTCCGGTAGAAGCCCCCGCAATGCAACCGGAAGCAGTTGAGTCATCAGCACGTGGCAGTCATGAGACTTTAGGTTCTGGAACTTTTTCTCTGCCATATTTATTATTCCCTTTATATTCGACGAGAAGCCAGACGGGACCTTCATACTGCTCAGGACTTCAAAAAATATCTCCTTCTCTTCTTTGGTAAGAACGTAGCTAGCAGGACGTAGACGTCCTTTATCCGTCCTCATTGGATGCAGGTTCTTTGGGTCTTTCAAAAGTTGCTGGTCCTCTCGTGCTTCCGGAGTATCTTTTGCCTTCCCATACACGCCCAAGAAGCCTAGCAGGTTCACGCAAACATTCTTCGTCACGTGCATCACGTCGATTGCAGAGCGGACCTTTAGGATTTTCCAATAGGGTAGTTCCCAAAATATAGACTTCTTCTTCCACAGGGGAACGTGGTTGTTAGCGTCCTTCGGAACAGACTGTCCGCCAGGACCCTTTCCAAAGATTACATCTAAATCCTTGACCGCATCATATATATCTTCACCACTTTGGAGGGGTGGCTTCGGCCGGCGATCTTCCTCACCTTTGAAATGCTGCTGCTTGCTTTTCTTTCTTAGGGGATGCTGAGTTGTAAGAAATCGACGATGACCCGGGTACACATTCTTGTTACCTACATATATACTTTCAGTGCTATCTAAACAGTGTGTGCATGCATTGTATCCCTTGTTCGACTGTCCTGAAATGTTACTAAGAGCAGGCCAATCATTGATGGTTACAAACAACAACCCTCGTAGGTTAAATTCCGCTTGTTTGTACTCATCCCACACAGGTACCCCTTCATCACGCCACAACTGTAAAAGTTCATCAACTAATGGCCTCAGGTAGACATCAATGTTGTTACCGGGTTGCTTCGGGCCTTGGATGAGCACTGGCATCATAATGAACTTCCGCTTCATGCACAACCAAGGAGGAAGGTTATAGATACATAGAGTCACAGGCCAGGTGCTATGACTGCTGCTCTGCTCCCCAAAAGGATTAAAGCCATCCGTGCTAAGACCAAACCTTAAGTTCCTTGGGTCACGTGCAAATTCCTTGTACTCTGTATCGATTTTTCTCCACTGCGACCCATCAGCCGGGTGTCTCAACATCTCGTCGCTCTTGCGGTCTTCTTTGTGCCATCGCAACAACTTGGCATGCTCTTTGTTTCTGAACAAACGTTTCAACCGTGGTATTATAGGAGCGTACCACATCACCTTGGCAGGAACCTTCTTCCTGGCGGGCAGGCCCTCAACATCGCCAGGGTCATCTGCTCTGATCTTATACCGCAATGCACCGCATACCGGGCATTCATTCAAATTCTCATACTTCTCACCGCGGTAGAGGATGCAGTCATTAATGCATGCATGTATCTTCTGCACATCTAATCCTAGAGGGCAGATAATCTTCTTTGCTTCATACGCACTCTCGGGCAATTCGTTACCAGCCGGCAGCTTGTCCTTCACTATTTTCAGTAAACTCCCAAATCCCTTGTCAGATAAACCATTCGCTGCCTTCCATTGCAATAATTCCAGTGTGGTACCGAGCTTTGTGTTGCCATCTTCGCAAGTTGGGTACAACTTTGTTTTGTGATCCTCTAACATGCGCTCCAACTTCAACTTCTCAAGTGTAGTTTCTGCTAGGGTATGTGCATCAACGATGACCCCACGTAAATCATCATGTATGATGGGATCATCTGGTACCTCTTCATCATCAGCTTCCCCTGTTGGGTTACCAACATTCAGGGTACATGTAGTTGTCATCGTTCTCTTCTTCTTCGTTATCTTCCATCATAACCCCTTTTTCTCCGTGCTTGGTCCAACAATTATAGCCGGGCATGAAACCAGAAGTTATCAGGTGGAGGTGAATTCTGTCTGTGTTAGGGTAATCCTTCTCATTCCGACATTTCTTGCATGGACAACACATAAAACCATTCGGCCCCTTGTTATCCTTAGCCACATTGAGAAAAGATTGCACGCCATCCATGTACTCTTTAGAGCGTCGGTCAGCGTACATCCATGGATGACTCATCTGCAAATCACCGCTAAAACCCATTACGATAAACCAACATAATAGGAAACATACATATTCATTAATACAAGTTCATCACATTAAAACCAAAGTATAGTAGTGACCAAATGTAATACATAGTTCTCATAAAACATAAATTAATTGAAACTAGAATACAACTATCTAAAGAATTTAAATCCAACAACAAATGCGATCAGAATCGCAACTAAGGTAACTATTGAACCAACAGCATAATGATACCAAGCCTCTTGACTAATGACATATTTTCTAATCTTTCTAAGCTTCAAGCGCATTGCATCCATCTTCATCTGTGAGCGACGACGTCGGTAAGCTCGACCCCGTGAGCATCAACGATGTCGGCAATCTTCAAGTCCAATACCATCTTCTCTTCTAGGCATTGGAGACGAAGATCTTCACTTATCTTCAATTTTGCTTTCAAATCGTTGTTTTCTTTTTTAAAAACTCTACAATAGGGTCGGCTGGAATTTCCGGTTCAACTACCTCCTAAATAAAAATATATCTATGTCAATTTGGTCGGCATGATTGTTATAAACACGAAACAAAATAAATAGTGATAAAAATATACCACATCCGAATCATAGACCGGACGAGGGCCGACGGGGACGGATATCAAAACCATGACACTATACATATAAAAAACATAAGAAAATTATACAAGAAAAATAATTATGCATTCAAATCATACAAGTAATTTTTAAAATAAAAGATAAAAAAGAGGCTCACCGAGGTGGTGCCGGTCACGGGATGGCGGGGGCTATCGACGGCGGTGAGGACCGAGACGACACTAAAATCCACAAATAATAAATTAATTTGAGCTCAAAATACATAAAAAAATGAACTACCTAGCTTAGGCATTTCATCAAACACCTAGGTAGCACTATAAAAATGAAATGAGCTAAACTTGTATGGAAATGGCTAAAATTCGGCCGCCGGGTGAAAGGATCAAGTGTTGCTAACCCTTGGAGAGATGGGTGCCGTCTATCTTGACAAATCTTGGAAAAAAATGGGGCTACACTTGAGCTTGAGAGAGGAAACAATGGAGATGAGCTTGAGAGTTCAAAAATGGTGGCTGGCCCGGGGTGGGAGATGATATAGCGGGACCTCTAGTCCCGGGTTGTACCACGGCCCGGGACGAAAGGTCCACCCTCCAGTCTCCACCCTGCCGCTGACTGCCTCGGTCCCGGGTGGTATCACGGCTCGGAACTAGAGGTGCCCTACGACCCGGGACCAGACCTGCGTAGCGTCAGAGCAGCCGGCCCGGTACTAGTTCCCTCCTCTAGTACCGGGGTGTACCACGCCCGGGACTAAAGCCCAACACCCCTCTCCATCAAAGGTCCGGTTTCCACTAGTCAACCTGGGTTCTTAATGGATGGAAGAGAAGATAATTACTTAGGTTTTCTTTTATCAAAATACATGTTGAGAAAAGTAACATCTTACTATACTTGGAATAACTTATGACTGTCTTGCACCCATAATGGTCAATGGCTACTATCATTTTCATTCATTGATCTTGCATCTGCGAAATTATGAAAGAACTATCATTATTCTCTTTCTGATTTAGTAAGAGAACTACTAATATTTCTCATATGTCATCATGTGCATACACTTGTGTAACAAGCTAAACGAGCTGCTCGAGAGACGAGAGCTTACTGCGTCGAACCGAGTTTTATTCCTTGACTCAGCTTGTTAAAATATTAGAGCCGAGCTAAAACTCGTTAATTGACCGAGTTGTAGCCAGTGTAGCGGAGCTGGCTCGGCTCGTCTCGGATTCTTGCCCTACACCTTGTCGAGTAAAATTAACCGCTGTTTCAAATTAATAAAACACACATTCTAACCCTGTTCCATGGGCCAAAGACCAAAAGTCACAAGGTCAAGAAAAAGGCCAAAGGAGAAGACCGCCCATGCGAAATCCCAGGATACCCCTACAAACCCGCACCAAAACGGCAAAAACCCCACCGGCTCCTCCACTGCCACCGTCCTTGCTTCCGTTCCGCCGCGGCGCCGGCGACCACCACCGACGAAATGGCCGGGGCGAAACCCCACTACGCACCGCACGCCGCCTACACCGCCTCCGCCTCCGCCTCCGCCTCCGCCTCCGATTCCACCTCTCCCGACTCCACCGCCGCAAGCGCCGACGCTGACGTCATCGTCTTCCGCCTCCTCCTGCCCAGGACCTTCGGCGACGAGGACGCCTTCCACCTCTACGCCGCCATCGCCCCTCTTCGCCGCCACACAGCCGCGCTGCAGGTCCGCGTCGACGCCTTCGAGGGTTACCCCGAAGACTCCGCCAGCCGCGTCGCCATCGTCCTCGGCCCCACCTCTCCAAGCCGCCGCGTCGAGGCCTCCTCCTCCTCCGCCGAGCCCCTCCAGCTCTCGCCCGTGCAGGAGGCCCTCGTCGCCCTCGTCGACGGGGTCGACGGGGTCCTCCACCGTGTCGTGGGCCGGGGCCCTAAGTTCGTGGCGTGCGTGTTCCTGCTCGAGGCCGCGCGACTCGATGCCCTCGGGAGGTTGACTCTCAGGGCAATCTCCAGCGACTCTGGCGCTGCGATTCGAGTCATGTCGTTGGCGGGGGGTGCAAAGCCGGACCTTCATTCTACCGAGGAGGTCGTTGAGGTATACCTATTAGCCTTGATGCTTCATCTGCTAGCTATCGCGTACTGTGCCATGGTGTAGCCTCCAATCGCCATGGAAGTTAAATTATACTTGGTGGTTTATCCTTGTTTATGTAAAGGGTGCGTTTTCAAGGGAGGCACAATTCTAAATTTTGCCGTGTGCTAATAGCTCTGAGTCTCTGACTATAAGTGTAGTTATAATGCCATTTCATTTTCAGGGGGAACTGCAGGTCGGGGAGGATGTGTAGTTGCATGGTGTGAAAATTATTTGACATGTGCCTCATTGTTTGTTGTATTTGTTATGGTGCATTTATGTTCCACTTCTGAATATTGGCATCAACAAACCTGTTCGAGTAATCAATTCTCTTTAGATATTGTTTTCAGATGTTTTGTTGTACCCTTTTGTGGTGCATGTCTTATCTTCTGGGACATAAATGGCCAGGGTTCGTTTTTTGAGTATGTGCATGGGAAACTTTTCCATCCCTCTCACCAGCTTAATGCTTCAACAATAAGTTAATCCAAGTTGTGTTATATACAGCAAGGCAAGTTTTGCAAAACTCATATAACAGAACCACACGGTATTGTAGAACGCAAGCAAGAGAGCAACTTGCGGTTTCTCAATTTCCGTTTATTCTAGAAAGATGAAGTTGGTTATGCTTCATTTCTGCCCCACTTCTTAATATATATATATATTTTTCAAACCTGTTCATCGTTCTCACCAGAATAATTGAGTAATCAATTCTCTTTAGATATTGTTTTCAGATCTTTTGTTGTACCCTTCTGTGGTGCATGTCTTATCTTCTGAGACATAAATGGCGAGGGTTTGTTTTAGTTAGGGCATGTACAGTGGTTGATACGACCATGCTATCTTAAATCTGTCACGTAATTTAGATATGACTATAAAACATGATGTACAATGGGTTATTTTTTAGTCTTATCTCTAGTAACCAGATATCCATAAATATGTGGTGAGAGATATTTTTGCTTAGAGATCATCTCTTAGCTAAGAGAAGACATACCTCTTTTCTCGTTCCTCTCTCTGCCAACTCAGCAATCATCTTATGTTGCATTGCTAAGATAAGACCATTGCACACGCCCTTACGAGTATGTGCATGACAAACTGTTTTATTGCTCTCACCAGCATAATTCTTCAACAATAAGCTAATTCAAGTATTTTTTATGTGAAGCAAGGCAAATTTTGACCGTACGGTATTGTAGATAGAACGCAAGGAAGAGAGCAATTTGTGGTTTCTCAAGTTTCCATTTGTTTTAGAAAGATCAAGTTTGTTAGGAAGACACAGAGGAGGAGGAGGTCGTCTATGCTTGAATAGTATCTCCCCTCCCAAGTTAGTTCAAGTTCTTAGGAAGAATACCCGTCTATGTTTATCTGCTCCCGAATGCTTTGTAGGGATTAAGCAATAATTGTACCAAGTTCCTGTTCTATCTTGCTCCCTCCCGCCTATTGTGCGTCGGACTCATGGTTCCATATGGCTACTTAGGTTCACAGCCAAGTAGTTCATAATAAGTGATATCTGCCTCTCTATTTCGATGTATTCAACCAAAATGTGAAATGAATGGCATACACTCAGCAGTTTCTAAGTGAATACAGGGTCTGGAGGACCTTACATGATTCTTAACTTTGACCATGTCCAATTTTGTTTTACTGGCCACTTCGTAAATAAAGTCGTGGGAAATTTTGATTACTATAAAAACGAACTTAATGAGGCATTAAAAATCTCTCTTTGTCATGTGCACTTTCTAAATCGCCCTACGATTTTCCTTAAAAAATATGTGATGCCTTCCTTCTTGAAAATTGCAGGTAACTGGAGATAGACCCACCCTAAGGAAAACTATTGTTGCTTTGTCTAGCTATGTTCAAGGTGATTTACATGCTGGCAGCTTAACAACTTCTGTTACGGCAGCAAGCCCAAAGCTCCCAAGGACATCTTTTGAAGTACCTGAGACGAATTTCGGAGCTTTGCACTCAGGGGGCTCCACTGAGTATGCAAACAGCAGTACAGGGGCGGAGCCAGGATTCGGACATGAGGGGGGCGAAAAATCGACGACTAGAAGTGAACAAATATCATCATATATTAAGTATAAAAAAAGCATTAATAACAAATCCATATAAATATTCGAGTATATGTTTGACGGTACGAATCAAAATTACATGTCTATTAACTTAAAGTGTGCTCGACGACCACCGGTGTCGAACAAATTTATAATCTCACTAGACCTAATCTTTGCGGCTATTTCCTTCCCAATGTAGACAATCATATAATTCCGCAGAAAATCATCTCCCATTCTATTCCGAATACGTGTCTTGATCAGTTTCATGGTCGAGAAAGCTCGCTCGGCGGTTGCAGTTGACACTGGAAGAGTTATGACTAATCGCAGCAATCTATCAACCATTAAGTATGTAGCAGCTTTACCTGTTTTAACTAGTCCAACCGTCAAATCAGCAAGTGAATGCAAACAGTTTAGCTCTGGATTATTGCAAACATCCAACTGGAAATGGGGAAGTTGAGACTCCAATTGAGCCCTTTCTTGACTAGAAAAATCCTCTGGATAAAACTTTTCAGCCAGTGTGCATATTTTTGACAGGTCAAAAGAGTCATGTCTTGGATGCAAAGATGCACAAAGTGTCAAGAGCTCTGTACTTTGAATACCAAAGCGGTCATTTATCTCAACCAATTGCTGATCTATTGCAACATTGAACACGTCAGCTTTGTAGTGATGTAATGCTGTTGTGTTATCATTCTTGTTCCGGGACTTTGTCACATCAACATACCTACAGAATATAAATATTAGAGTTATGTATATGACAAATAATATTGTAATTTATAGGTATAAAGAGTGGAATATTACTTGCGATTCAAATCAGGGACCTCAATCTCATGCTTCAAACAAAAAGACCGAACTTCCTCCAAAAGAGATTCCCAACCATCTTCTCTTAACTTACCAAGCAATACTTTTGTGTTTGTAACTGTATCCAATGCATTTAAAATGTCAATGGATTTATTTTGGAGTGTTTGACATAAGACATCCGTAATCTTCATGATTTTCTCCATTAAATGCAGAATGAAAATGAAATCAAATGACATGATTATTTTTAGAGCGCCTACAGCATCTCCTCTGGAATATCGAGAGATCGAGCGATCAGTTGCTACACTCTGTAAGACTGCAATGGTTGCAGCGAACATCTTATGTAAGCTCTGAATTGACTTGAAGTGAGAACTCCATCTAGTGTCTCCGGGCCTCTGTAAAGCTCCTAACTGATTTGCACCTTTTCCTGTATCAAGCTCCCCTAACTCAATTTCACGTTCAATTTCTGCAGCTTGATTTGCTAGTAACTCATCATTGCGTTTAGGCGAGGCGCTAACAACATTTATGATGAGAATAGCGTTTTGGAAAAATTTGTGCACCTCATGTACCTCCCTTGATGCTGCAACAAGAGCCAACTGCAACTGATGAGCCATGCAATGTACATAATATGCATAAGGGCACTCATTTAGAATTAGAGCCTTCAGCCCGTTCCATTCACCTCGCATATTACTTGCTCCATCATAGAGGATCTATGAACCAGGGTAATTTTCTTGAATTGGTAAAGTTGTTGGCTTCTTATAACAAGGAGGTGGATGCGGTTGTCTTGGAAAATGCTCCAGGGAATGCAAAGTACATCTCCCCTACTGTTCAGCAAGAAATTCTTGACTTACTTGCCCGAAAGGTTCAGACACAAATTAGAGAAGAAATTGGTACTAGCAAATTTTGTATAATGGTGGATGAATCTCGAGATGAATCAAAAAAAGAGCAAATGGCACTAGTCCTCCGGTTTGTGAACAAAGAAGGATTCATAAAGGAACGTTTTCTTGATATTATTCATGTCGCTAACACTGCTGCATTGACTCTCAAAGAGGCAATTTGCGCTGTCCTTGCGGACAATAATTTGAATGTTCAAGATATAAGAGGACAAGGCTATGATGGAGCAAGTAATATGCGAGGTGAATGGAACGGGCTGAAGGCTCTAATTCTAAATGAGTGCCCTTATGCATATTATGTACATTGCATGGCTCATCAGTTGCAGTTGTCTCTTGTTGCAGCATCAAGGGAGGTACATGAGGTGCACAACTTTTTCCAAAACGCTATTCTCATCATAAATGTTGTTAGCGCCTCGCCTAAACGCAATGATGAGTTACTAGCAAATCAAGCTGCAGAAATTGAACGTGAAATTGAGTTAGGGGAGCTTGATACAGGAAAAGGTGCAAATCAGTTAGGAGCTTTACAGAGGCCCGGAGACACTAAATGGAGTTCTCACTTCAAGTCAATTCAGAGCTTACATAAGATGTTCGATGCAACCATTGCAGTCTTACAGAGTGTAGCAACTGATCGCTCGATCTCTCGATATTCCAGAGGAGATGCTGTAGGCGCTCTAAAAATAATCATGTCATTTGATTTCGTTTTCATTCTGCATTTAATGGAGAAAATCATGAAGATTACGGATGTCTTATGTCAAACACTCCAAAATAAATCCATTGACATTTTAAATGCATTGGATACAGTTACAAACACAAAAGTATTGCTTGGTAAGTTAAGAGAAGATGGTTATGAATCTCTTTTGGAGGAAGTTCGGTCTTTTTGTTTGAAGCATGAGATTGAGGTCCCTGATTTGAATCGCAAGTAATATTCCACTCTTTATATCTATAAATTACAATATTATTTGTCATATACATAACTCTAATATTTATATTCTGTAGGTATGTTGATGTGACAAAGTCCCGGAACAAGAATGATAACACAACAGCATTACATCACTACAAAGCTGACGTGTTCAATGTTGCAATAGATCAGCAATTGGTTGAGATAAATGACCGCTTTGGTATTCAAAGTACAGAGCTCTTGACACTTTGTGCATCTTTGCATCCAAGACATGACTCTTTTGACGTGTCAAAAATATGCACACTGGCTGAAAAGTTTTATCCAGAGGATTTTTCTAGTCAAGAAAGGGCTCAATTGGAGTCTCAACTTCCCCATTTCCAGTTGGATGTTTGCAATAATCCAGAGCTAAACTGTTTGCATTCACTTGCTGATTTGACGGTTGGACTAGTTAAAACAGGTAAAGCTGCTACATACTTAATGGTTGATAGATTGCTGCGATTAGTCATAACTCTTCCAGTGTCAACTGCAACCGCCGAGCGAGCTTTCTCGACCATGAAACTGATCAAGACACGTATTCGGAATAGAATGGGAGATGATTTTCTGCGGAATTATATGATTGTCTACATTGGGAAGGAAATAGCCGCAAAGATTAGGTCTAGTGAGATTATAAATTTGTTCGACACCGGTGGTCGTCGAGCACACTTTAAGTTAATAGACATGTAATTTTGATTCGTACCGTCAAACATATACTCGAATATTTATATGGATTTGTTATTAATGCTTTTTTTATACTTAATATATGATGATATTTGTTCACTTCTAGTCGTCGATTTTTCGCCCCCCTCGTGTCCGAATCCTGGCTCCGCCCCTGCACTGAATCAACTCCAAGCAGACAGGCCAAAATTTCTTCAACTGGCTACAATTCAACTGAAAATTTCCCAAGGATTGATCATGGACCCTCTTTAAATCAAATGGACTCAGTAGAGAACTCCTTCCGTAACTCTCACTTGGGTTCTCCTGGTTCTGCAGAACTCGAGGTCATCTATTTTCCAATGTTTATGCCTATCGGCTTATCTGTTGTTTAACTATTGCTTGTACATGTTCATAATGTTCTTCCTTTATGAACTTGTTTGACACAATATATGTATTTTGATATTCGTACTGTTTTGAGAGGAACATAGTTATGGAATGGAAATAGTGTACTGGTTATTTTGATGTCACTAAATGCGACATGTCGTGATTTAGATTTTTTTTAAAGGATCTCCATATTTCATTTAGCAAATTTGCTAGGATTAATTTTTTAATCCACATAGAATACCTGTGAACTTATCTATTTCTTGAGTTTAGCATTGAAGGTAGCACCGTAGCAGTGAAAGAAATCCTCAGAAGTAAAGGTTACAACCAGGCTGATACTCCGGTGTTAGAAAAATATTAAGACGTCATGTCATAGAAGACAAAGCAAGCACTTATAGTTCACTCTTACTTTTTAACCTGGAAGCAGGGTTCGTAAATAGATGTCCTTGCACTTCTTTCTAAATTGTGCGAAGTACTTTATTTTTATTGCTAGGTAAGATACGTCAAAATTCCTGCCAATTATTTGCCAACTAAAAATATTTTTATTCCTTTTGGAATCACCTATAATCTCTTTGTAGGTTTCAGTTATCATTCACCTTTTCTCTTACGTGTTACTGAATAAGTATTTGGATGCAGAAACCTGCTAATGCTAATGACGATGGAATCATTAATTCAATAAATGAGGTAAAAAAATCTGCTGGCGGGAGTGGTGCTGTTATCATTGGGGAGTTGGAACCTGCTGATGGGGATGGCGACAGAATTAACAATTCATGTACTGGGGTTACATCTCCGGAGGAAAACAAATTTTCGAGGTGATTGTTTAACTGTTTCTTCACTACGTGGTAGTCTACCTTCGCTCTTAGAATTTGGTCTCTGCAAGGAGGGTGTGATTATTTTATTTGTCAAATGGTCCATGCTACTTCAATATTGCTCATAAGTTGAGGATCATCTGGGATTGCATTCTTGTTAGTAATAATCAAGTGGTAGTCTACGGAATATCCAGCTGCGGCTGCCTGCCAACACTCTCCAGCAGCATATAAAAACCTAAAGCATTTAGTAATTGATCTTTTCAAATATTCTGTATCTCTGTTATTTACACTGTAGTACAAATCCGTGCCATTTCTACTCTTGGTTAAATGTTGTCCAGTAAACAGGTGCTAAACTTCGAACAAATCATCAAACATTTTGCGGATGAGATACCCTGGTAAAAGTAAAAGAATAGCATTCACTAAGTTCTGGTAACCTTATGGTGGTGAACAAATTTTAACTGTTGAATGTGCTATCCATGTTTCTTGATGTCAACTTTACTACTTTATCATTTGATGTTAAATATTTTTGAAAAAAGGAAGTTCTTATTACAGTGATGAATTTACAGCCATGAGCAGAATTACTCATCCTGGCCGCTCGTTGTCTAGCTCGTGTGGGTGAACATGTTTCTGAGGCTGTGTGGGTTAGTGTGGGTTCCAGATGCAATCCAGACTATCATTTGTAATAAAGTCTGCTTGCTTATCAATAAAATGTCGTTCATTTACCTAAAAAAGCAATAGCATACATACCTTAGCTAATGATCGGAACTGATCAACAAACCACCGTTTGCATCAATGTTACCTGTCCTTTGGTTCTTTGTGCCGTGCACGTTTTCTATGTTACTAACACACGCAAATTGATTATTTCTATTTGACATCTCACTGCCATAACTCGTCCTTCTAGTCACCCGAGAATCAAGGATCCCATTGTAATTAGAATGACGTACGAGGTTGCTGCTTGTGGGAGAGTTTTATGTGTTCTCTATGGAGATAACGGAAACTACCTGGCCCAGCTCAGACAGGTATTGCTACTGAACGATGGAACTTTATATGTTTTGTCATCACTGCATTTGATTCAGTTTATCAATTTGGCTAAAACTCTGATAAGTGTTTTTGAGTTTAGTTGTGATTCAACAAGTGAATTAGTCGAGCACTACAACACGCTTCATATTTCTTGTTTAAAATTCATGTTTGACCGTGTCTTTACTTGTTTGCTTTGGCAATAACTGACACTTCTTCATTTCAACTTGTGGAACACTAAGAACTATTTTGATGCTTGTGCTCTTCCTAGACTTACTACATCTAGTCCGTAATAGGTGCCAGATAAACATGTAATGTTGTATAACTCTTAGGCCTTGTTTACTATGGGTGTAGTTTCATCACCAAGGGGATTGAGGAGTGGAGGGGATTTGGTGAAACCCTTCCTTTAACCCAATCCTCTCAAATACTCTTCCATCCAAATCCACTAGTATGGTTGAGGCTTCGTTTGGTACACACGGGTGGGTCAGGACTTGAAGGGAAAATCCGCTAGGGGGTCAAAATTACGAAATTTCCCGCAAGGCCTGTTTGGCGCATGGGAGTGAGGTTGGGACAACCCGGCCGAACCACTCCAAACCCTCCCGATCGAAGCGTGTTTCACACCTTGAGCGAGGGCTTGTGGATTGACCGGGAACAAATCAACGAGGCGATCGATAGGGAAAACTAGGGATTGGGTGAAGGTAAGGGTTTCACGGTTCACCTGATCCCCACGCATCCCCAATCCCTTTGGGGCTGGAAAACCCTCCACACCAAACGAGGCCCGAGTGTTTTTAATCTACACAAAAATGAAGGGGTTTGCAGGGATATGTTGGGATTAACTCATCCAAAGCCCGCCCGAATTATTGGGGATTTTTCGGGATCCGGGATAAGGCCTTACTAAAAGTCGTGATCTCTTAGAATTTCGAATAACAGATGTTAGCCAGTTTACTAATACTATGTCTGTTCTGTTATGAAAAGGCTTACCTCAATTACCCTTTCCAATTGTTGTCAAATTTATTACTCCCTCCGTCCGGGAAAAGGATGTCGCTAAAATGGATTTATCTAGACATATTTTAATGCTAGATACATCCATTTTAGTGACGTCCTTTTCCAAACGAAGGGAATATTTGTTTTCTTATCCCACCTATTTCATTATTGTGGGTTTCTTCATGCTGTCCTGTAAGTTACAATAGTACTGGATTTTATAGTACCTAATTTGTAAGGAACCAGAAGACGTATGTTACTGTCCCAAAAGTAATATTTGTTGGATCTGAACTTTTTTTTTTTTTGAATATTCAGATCTCTGGTGCAGACATCACCGTCTACGATCCAAAGACCAGCGACAGTAGCATTATTGTGATATCTGGAACGCCAGCTCAGGCGCAATTAGCCTTAGCCGCACTCATCGACTTGACCCAGAAGATTGAGTGATCATCATGAGATCCTTGAGCTTGAGCACGGAGTCTGCTATAACTTTGTGACCATATTTTTTGGGGAACGAATATTCCAAATTTCCGTGACACCAATAGATGTTGCTGCGTAAACTTGCTATATTTGATGTGTAAATATGCCTGGTGGCGAGGGGGGATATCCAGTTTCACGTGACATAGTGATCCCTGTCACGCGTAGTCGCATATTATGGGATGATTGCATATTCGACTATGGTGAATTTTCGTCTGTTGACGCGGTGCATACTTGCACACAGAACTTGCGTTTTGTTATCCTTGCACTTGATCTGTTCGTATGTCCATGTTCCTGTTTCCTTTTGGACGGCAATGTTTATAACAGTTTAAAGTAGTGCGGGTGGAGGGGTTGGCAACTCGGCATGGCGTATACTGAAGGAGTGATGGGGCTCAAGATGATAGTCCATTATGTGATCATGTAAATGAGGAGTAAAATTAGGAAAAGGTGATGCTTTGAGAGATACAAACCCTAACCGTCAAACTGCCTCCGCCAGATCGCGCCTTTGGTGCCACCGTGCTAGTACAATGTCACATGATGTATTCTATGTCAATTACTTCGTACTCCCTCTATTCCATTTTAATTAACTACAAAAAGGATGTATCTAGACATATTGTAATACTAGATACATCTATATTGGATTCAATTAAAATGGAACGGAGGGAGTACGTGTTAGCGATTGGACGAATCGTTCGTTGTATCTGCGAGGAATTGTATAGGGAAATCGCGAGGAGAGTAGTAATGCGACTACATCTACATGCATAAACACGTGACTTCAAGAATATGACACTGGTTATAGTGGAGTAAGATAGACTAGTCTATGTCACTATCATCATAGTGAACATAAAATTAGTGTCATATAATGACTTTGATCATCTCTTCCCTGCCACTTCGGCTGAACATATCAAGAATCAGGAGTCTTATCACCTTACTTTGCGTGCTTGTCAAGGAGACTGAGGACGTGTTTGATTACCGGGCCCTTGGGCCTCCGCCTTCGTGGCCTTGGCGGGTCTGGCCTCAGGAAAACGCGGACTGAACCATGTTGTGCAGACATTTTGGTTGCATGCATATCGGTTTTTTTGCCTATTTATTTTGTATTTTCGTGTTTGGTTATATATATTGTTGGATGTGGAATGTTTAGATACAACACACTGGTTGTATGTTGTTTAGTATTGTGCTCACCACTTTCAAGACGGGTGATGTTACCACCTCCTAACACAAGCAAATAAGAAGCAGCAAGCACGAAGCAGCCTAACACAATCGCAACCACACAAACATAATGACTACCATATATACCAGCACGGTCGATAATGAAGTGCACAACTATCTACTTAAGTACATCACACCAGGGGACAAAAAAACACCCTGGTAAACAAATAGGGGAAACACACACCCTGATCAAAACAAGTTATGGTCATTCTAATACCGGGTTAGCAGCTAGCTGGGCATCCCATGCCCCTGATCAATACTAACAAGGGCATCACATGCCCTTGATCAAGATCCACTACCTAAGCACGCTAAAACTAGTCGTGCTCATGACAAGTGTACCCACCTCGCCGTCGAGTCCATGTTCTTGTAGATGTCGATCTTGGGCTTCTTCCCCTTGACGATCTTCAGCAGCTCCTATCCCTCCTCTTCCCTCCCAAGCAGCAATGGCTTCTAAAGCCTACTGTTGAAGGGAATGACGTCGGGCAATGACACCAGCGGCTCAAAGCCAGGAGGAGATCCATCTTACTCGGACTTCGGTACCTTTTTATATAGGGTGATGTTCCTTAGCAATGCACAATGAGAACTAGCAGAAACATTAGCAACCTATGCATGCACTAACACACACGATGAACACAAGCACAAGAACAAACACAAGCACAAGCAATGCAGAAAAAATGGCAAATCCTTATTTGGGGCAACAAAACCCCCCAAATCAAGAAGTGCACAAGCAAACTAAGCTGAAGCAAGGTATGCACAAACATTAGCATTATATGCATGTGTGGATTGGGGCCACGTCCACCGGATCAAGCAAGCTATGCACAAGCAAAAAAAACATAGTCAAGAACATGTCGATTTGGGAAAAAATAAACCCAAATCGATTATCACAGAAGCTAATAGAGCACCATATCGGACCATCTAGAACTCAATCTTACATGTACTACACTAATTTAGCATCTACAAGCGCGGATTAAAGACCTACGTGTGCTTACTCGTACTAACAACAAACCCTATCCGACAAGGTTGGATAGATTGGTACTTACCGTGGCAGTTGCGGCGATGCAGACTGTGTCGATGGTTCAGGCGCTAGAGAAGGCGGAGATGGCCTGGGGTCCGGTTGAGCAACCGGGCATGAAGATAGGCACCACGGCGACGCGGGCATCATCGCCATGAAGCAAATCAACACCGCCATCCGTATCGATGGAGCCACATGCCAGGCCGTGGATGGCCCCGCCATCGACGCGACGGCGGTTGTCGGGAGGGCATGTGGAAATGGCGCTAGAGCTCCTCCAGCAACATGTCCAGGACCAAGATGTTCTTCACCCACTGGGAGTGCATCCTCGCCGGGGGGTTGGCACAGCGGTGGACGAGGACCCGCCATTCTGAGGGGCGGCGCGACGTTGAGGGAGAGGCGGAGAAGTTGAGACGAGGGAGAGAGGGGCGAGTGGGCGGTGACGGGAGTGGGAACTGGGGAGTTAATACGAAATGTCACGTCTTCCGCCCTTCCCAACGCGTGTAACTGCGCAGCACGCGTGGCTCTCCAGAGCGTGGCCCTAAAAAAACTGTCAATTCGGCCGTTCCTCCTCAATCAGGCCAAACCTGATGTAAGTTCCGTGCGCATGCAGAAACACGGCCTGGCCCAGAAAATCAAACGGCCGTTTTTTTGGCAGCGCAGGGCCACTTGGAGCACTCCTGGCCAACAAATTACGAGGTCGCATTGGCGTCTGGAGCCTCAAAGGAGGTCTGGAACATTGCGCGACAGCTGCAACAAAGGTATGACAGGGGAGAGATCATGTACATGCAGCGATCTCTCTCGTCGACTCAAGGCAGGCGACAGAAATACGTTTACTACCGTTGTGGACATGCCTGACCTTGTGCACAATTATAACCAAATTTGTATTTTTCAGATGGTGAATAATGTTGTCCTGTATGTCACTGAACTGATGAACACGAAGATGTTGGGTCCCATTTTGGATGAGGAAATTGAGAAGGCGTTACTCCAAATGGGGGGAGCGCCTTTGTGTCACCCATGAATTCCGCGGCGCCTACATGATTTGCTTAATGGGCCAGCCCATTCGCTTTCGTGCGAGAGAAAAAATAAATGCGCAAGCCAAGAACCGAACCTAGGACCTCAGCTACCTGAGGACTGGTACAACCAATTGGGCTGAACAAACTTTGTGTCTTAGCACTATAAAAACGAACTTAATCTATATATATTTTTAACAGATTAGTACAATTTTCAGAATGAACAACTTTTAATTTGGAACCATTTTTTGAAAAGAACAATTTTCCATTTGGAACCATTTTTTTTTTTGGAAAAGAACAATTTTCAAATTTGGAATCATTTTAAAAAATGGAACCATTTTTAAATTTTGAACCATTTAAAAAATGAACATTTTTCAAATTTGGAACCAATTTCAAAATGGAACCTTTTTAAAGTTGGAACCATTTTCATATTTGGAAAACATTTCAAATTCGGAACCATTTTATAAATTGGAACCATTTTCAAGAATGGAACCGTTTTAAAAAATGAACAATTTTTAAATTTGGATCAATTTTCAAAATTGAACAATTTCCAAAATAGAACCATTTTAAAATTCGGAACCATTTAATTTGGAACCATTTTCACAAATGAAACCATTTTTTCATTAGGAACCATTTTAAAAAATCGAAACCATTTTTTCGGTTCGAAACCATTTTTTCTGTTTCGGAACCATTTTCAAAAAGTCAGAACCTTTTTTTCGGTTTGAACCATTTTTAAAAAACCGAAACATTTTTTCGGTTCGGAACCATTTTTAAAAAGGATCCATATTTGAAAATTCGGAACCATTTTTTCGGTTCGGAACCATATTTGAAAAAAGAACCATTTCGGTTTGGAACCATTTAAAAAAGGGACCATTTTAGAAAAGAATGAGAAACATTTTTTAAAATTAGTTATTTTCCAAAACACGAACCATTTTCGATATAAGCGAAAATTAAAACATAAAAATGGAAAACAAAAAAATAAAACCCAAAAAGAAAACAGAAAAGATAACAGAAAAGAAAACAAGAAAAGAAACAAAAAAGGAAAAACAGAAAATAAAAAGGAAACGAAAAAAAAACAGAAAAGAGAAAGAATAAAACGGAAAACAAGAAAGAAACAAATAAAGAACCTGAAAATCCCAAACGGAATACGAATAAAATGAAAAACAATGCATCATGCACGTTAACACGGGCGTAGTTCAGGGGTTAGCTTGCAGTACACGCAGGAGGAGGCGCCAGGTTTGAATCCTGCCGTAGCGATATTATATTATCCTTTTTAGCGTTTTAGTAGTGCTAATGGGCTGGCCCAAAAAATGCTTCGCGAGCGGATTGTGTGGGCGCCGCTGAATTCTGGGACACTAATGGGCGGCGTATAGGTTTTGCCCCAAATGGGCCCAACTAAGGTGCCCAGACCTGATGGGCTGCCGGTGCTTTTTTTTTCAACGACATCGGTTGTTGGTGAAGGTATCCTGCAGGCTGGTCGGTATTTTCTTGATGGTGCAGACATTCCGGTGGATTTTAACGGTTATCGGTGCTGATTCCAAAAGTTAATTCCCTACAACTCCTTCTCAATTTCGCCCAATCTGTTTGTGAAATGTTCTGTATAAAATTGCGTCAAGGGTGCTAACAAATGTACCAAATCTGATTCTGCACATTCTTGTTTCTGAAGAGCAAAGTGCATTCGTCGCAAGAAGACTAATCACGGATAATGATTTCATTGCCTACGAGTGTGTTCACTCTTTTGGGATGAGGAAGAGGAACAAACCTTTGTGTGCGGTGAAATTATATAGTGTGAAAGCATATGGCATGGTTGAGAGGTTTGACATGGTTATGAGATGTGTTAGCACAGTTCCATTCTTGATCCGGATGAATGGAGGAACTTCATATACCTTTACCCCGTCGAGAGGACTTCAGCAGGGAGATCCTCTAGAGGGTTTTCTACGTTCTTATGAAAGCACACCACAACAATATGCTGAAGGGCGTTAATTTTGGTATGGATGGGCTTCATATTACCCATCTACTTTTCGTTGTCTGTATGATTGTCTTTCTTGAAGCCATCGAGGAGAGCATGTCTACATTAAAAGAGTCATTCTTTCTTATGGATCGGCTTCAGATCAAAAATTTAATCTATAAATTCTCTATTTATTTTGAAGGAGGCTGCAATGGGGATAGAAAGGAGATGCTGAAACAAGCATACGACATGGAGGTAGAAGCTCTGGCTGAGATATTTGGGCCTTCCAACTGCGGTAGGCAGATCAAAAGATGTCAGTTCTCCAGAAAAGAAAGATTAAAAGATGGCACGTTTCAGTACATTAACGAGAGAGCTGGTTCCAAAGTTGGAGGACACAAATTGGAAAGCACATAGACTTTCGAAGGCTGTGAAAGGAACACCGGTTAAATTGGTTCTTCAAGCCACTACAACTTATCCAATGAGTTGTTTCAATTTTTTGAAGAAACTGTGTAACAATCTTGGTACTACTCAACAAACTTTTGGTGGGGAGCAGCAGGTGGTTTTAGAAAGGTTTACTAGATCTCTTGGGAGAAAATGGGCATGACTTGGGAGTGGGAATGGGGTTTCTGCAGAAAAAGAGCCCAATGCCGCATACCGGGCTCGATTTTTTAGGTCGTAGCATTTTAAGGGATATGCTAGAGATGCGCTAAGTCTATTCATTGTCGTTGATGGATCTGCAATGGATTAATAACACAGTGCTAAAAAAATGTGTGTTCCAAAATATTCTAGATATCTGAAAGAGCTAACTCCTACCAGAAATTCCAGGCAAATTAACTGGCATCGAAGGTTTTAGAACCCATAAAAAAGTTAGGAGAACATAGAATGGCCCATAGTCCAGGATACCAACAAAATAAATATACGAATTTTTTCTGACTATGACGCTAGGAAAAATATATTTTTTCGTGATTTTTTTGCAGATACATTTAAAATGCATTTTAGGTAACGTGTCTATCAAAACTTATGACTCGGTTTAGCCTTTAGGCCCAAAACACCGTGTCTGGCACCTCTGCCATCCTTGTATGTTGTTGCGTATATTTTTTTTCTAAATGGCCCTTAATCGGACATTAAGTTAAGTATGGCCCTCCGCAAAACTTTAACGCGAATATGGTCTCGGCCCAAAACGTCATGTCATTTGGCGTTCTGATAAAATCAAACCCTCTGGAAAATCTGAAAATGCCATACACTTTGGCGTATCATGAGGCAAGGAAACACAAAAAATTAAGTCATTTGTGTAAAACCAAATGATATGGCTTTTCATATTGGTAAAGCCAAATGATATGGGTTTTCTCGTGTACGAAAGCTCTGAGAATGTCAGAGAATGCCAACTGATATGACGTTCTCCGATTCTCAGAACCTCTGTACCAAAGTTTTTTACGTTTTCCGCCTCAAGATAAGCCAAACTGATTTTTAAGAGGGTCTGATATTTTCATAACGCCATACCATATAACGTTTTGGGCCGAGGAACATATCCGCATGAATGTTTTGCAAAGGGTCATACGTATCTTAATGTCCGATGAAGTGTCATTTAGAAAAAAGATACGGTTGTTGCTCAAAGTGGATTACTGTACCATATGCGTTATGCTACCTCATAGCGCATGAGCACATGGGATGAGTCGTGATCACTGTACCATGGTCTTATGGCATATCATAGTGCATCCATAGACACTGTACAACACTACCAGTACAACAGATCACCTATAGCATGTCCCAACAAGCATCCACATCAATTAATGACTTGCGTGACTCTTGCACGAATCATATCGATTGCCATTTCCCCGGGTAGCGAGCCGACCAACTTCTTCTCCGTCCAGTCGTCCACCATGCCCAAAGATTTTACTCCTGAAAGCATGGTTATTTTCAGCACCATGAACTCTCACTCCTGAAATCGACGCCTAGGTGAATTGGAGCCGTCCATTCGATATTGTATAGGCAACATGTGAATGGCGCTCCGGTTTATGCTCTATCCATCCATCTGCCAGTCTGTCCTCTGCAGAACCCTATTTACTCCTGCCATCACTACTCCAACTACCAAACTGCGTGCTCCTTCATTGCGCGCGCCACCGCCGGCCATGGCCACCTCTCCCACCACTTCTTCTCACATGGCCAGTCCAGTGCACAGCTGACCATCAATCAATGCTACGCAGCTTTCCAGCAGCTATATAAGATGCTGAGCTGCTGCAGACAATGGAGACCCAAGCTAGTAGCAGCTTCTTCCTTCGGTAGCTCTTAGCTAGCCAGCCAGCCATGGGGAGAGGAGGTGGAGTGATGTCGAGCAAGGCAGTGGCGCTCACCCTGCTCCTCTGCCTGAGCAGCGCGGCTGTGGGCGCGTGGGCGAGGCCCGTAGCAAACAAGGGAAAGCACACCGGCGACGAGAAGTTCCTCTTGTTGAAGAAGCACTTCGGCAAGGGGCTTGGAGGAGGTGGTGGCCTCGGTGGAGGGTACGGCAAAGGTGCAGGGCTTGGTGGAGGTGGTGGTGGCGGCTACGGTGGAGGTGGAGGACTTGGTGGTGGTGGCGGCCTTGGCGGTGGGTTCGGCAAAGGTGGTGGACTTGGCGGAGGTATTGGTAAAGGTGGCGGTCTTGGAGGTGGAATAGGCCATGGCATCGGCGGTGGTTTTGGTAAGGGTGGAGGTCTTGGTGGTGGCATCGGTCATGGCCTTGGTGGTGGCATCGGCAAGGGTCTTGGTGGAGGCATTGGAGGTGGGTATGGCAAGGGAGGCGGTCTTGGTGGTGGCATCGGCAAAGGTGGAGGTCTTGGAGGTGGCATCGGTCATGGTCTTGGTGGCGGCATCGGCAAGGGTCTTGGTGGAGGCATTGGAGGTGGGTACGGCAAGGGCGGCGGTCTTGGGGGTGGCATCGGCAAAGGTGGAGGTGGCATCGGTCATGGCCTTGGTGGTGGCATCGGCAAGGGTCTTGGTGGAGGCATTGGAGGTGGGTACGGCAAGGGCGGCGGTCTTGGGGGTGGCATCGGCAAGGGTCTCGGTGGAGGCTTTGGAGGTGGGTATGGCAAGGGCGGGGGTCTTGGCGGTGGCATCGGCAAGGGCATCGCTACTGGTGTTGGTGGCGGGTATGGCGGCGGTAGTGGTCTTGGTGGTGGTGTAGGAAACGGTATTGGTGCTGGCTTTGGAAAGGGCACCGGTCTTGGAGGCGGCATTGGCAATGGGTTCGGTGGTGGCATCGGAAAGGGTGGGGGGCTTGGTGGCGGCTTTGGCAAAGGTGGTGGACTAGGTGGCGGTGGAGGTCTAGGCGGTGGCGGTGGCGGCGGCAGCGGTTTTGGAGGAGGCTTTGGCAAGGGAAGCGGATTTGGCTTCGGCTTTGGCAAAGGTGGCGGTCACTGATGTTCATATTTGTTCGTTCGTCGGCTCAGCTCTGGTCTCATGAGCTCCGTTTTCATCTTAATATTCCGTTGATGAGAGCAGTACGTACTATGGAGGAGATTGTCCTTGTGGAAATTCTTCCTAGCACAGTCATGTACTACTATATAGTGGTGTGTTTGTTCGGTTCTCTCGTTCGAAGTGATTTGCTCGCACGTGTACGTTGTTAATTTGGTGATGCTAATATCACAGTATGTACTTTCTCCGTGTCACTGTTTTAATGGTTAAAATACAGTATAAATTACTCCTAAGTAAATAGAGTAGAAGAGTTCTCTTTGCAAGAAGACATGGCATGCTACTGCACAGTTTTTACTTAACAAGAGGATATCATATGAATGCTTCACAAATTTCTTCATTTATATACAGTAGTATACAAAGTTACGCTAACCGCCTGTCATCACAATATAATAGAGAAGAATATACATGACCTTCCTCTACAGAACCAAAACCACAACCCTGCATTTCTTTACGAAGGGGGTTCATAAACTTATACTATACATATGTATGCCTGTACAGAAAAAATGAGCTAAATCTCTAATCACATCAGAAAACACAATTAGGAACATTGGCTCAAAAACAGCCCTTCTTGGGAGTGATCTTCCTGAGAAACTGGAGCGCGCCAGGAGAAATGTAGGCCCTATCCATTGTATTTACCTTTGGGGCCTCGAGTACAGCCCTTGGAGGAGACAACGCATGCTGCATTGCCCATATCGCGAGCGGACGCATATATATAAGAGATCTATAATGGCCATCAATTGTCCATGCTTCTGGAGTTTGAAACCAATACCTGATTAAAATGATACATTAAGTGTTATGGTGTTTTTCTCTTGGTACCATCTAACAAGCTGGTGGTTGCAAGAATTCATGAAAGTGTGATAATAAAACAATCCATATCTATTATCATGAACAACAAACAAAAAATTGGATCAATTCCCTTTGTAATACTAATAGTTTCCGTATGATGGCTCTGATTTTGATTCCACACCAACAAGCAGAAATTTTAAGTATTGAGTTCTAAAATCCAAACACCCTTCTAAAAAAATGAGGTACAGTGATATGGAAGTCCCAAATATCTTTCTATCCAACAACTTATCTTAAATAAATTACGACCATGTATGATTATGTCTAACAAGAAGCGAACAAGCGTTTTTAATTAATTTAGAGGCAGATGAAGTAAGTACTTAAGATAGGGCAACCATCAGCAGGGAAAAGCATGATTCTGAATCCTGATTAAAAGCAAACAGATGCAAATGACTAAAACTTGAATTGTGAAACAAGAGGTATACCCATAGCCTTCTTCAGACCACCCTGCAAGAAAAATGCCTTCTGCTGTAGTGAAAGCCTGATCCTCCATTCCGTGGAGCAGCATCGTTGCAGCTACACTATACGTTACTCCAGTCCAGATTTCTCTTGACTGCATACATGTCTCGTCTACCTTTCCATTTGGATGCATACCATTGACCGCTCCCATACGTCCTCCTTTCACCCTCATCACATTATAGTCAAATATTTTCTGAAGCGTGCGTTTTATTTTATCCTCATCGAACAGAGGTGGCAAACCTGATGATGCACTGTACCATTGGCCAGCTAACTGATCTGCCTGGATGGAGCGGCTACTGTAACTTGTTCCGCTATCATAATTGAAATATGAACCATTCCATAATTTGGCTTCAAACACGTGCTTAGCTTTTGCAAATTTCACCATGCACCTCTTAGCATAGTCATCATGTCCAAGGCTGCGGGCCATTGCTGCTGCGGCTTGAAGGGAAGCAAGCCAAAGACAACCACAATAGGCACTTACACCGAGAACAGTCCAAGCATCATAAGTTTGATCAGGAAAACCATCATTCTCAATCATACCATCATCATCACGATCAAACTGTTCCATGTATTCCATAGCAGTACAAACTGCAGGCCAGACATCCTTGCCAAATGACATGTCGTTGGTTGCAGTAAAATCCCTGTAAACTTGGAGCACAAACTTCGGATTAAGATCTTTCCATCTACTTGTATCATGTATATTGTATGCATTCAATTCATGCCAAGGATCATGTGCTCCAAGATCATGAGGAACAGCACCAATTACTTTACGTGTGCCCCACGTACCATCAGCAAGAAATCTGACTCTACTTCTATCTTCAAGCAAAACAGCTCTAGCAAAATCACGTTGTATACTCAGCTCAATCTTAGGAAATAGATCCAAAAGAGCAAAAGAAGCATAGAAGTGTACATCGTAAGTGCACCACATAAAGTACTCCACTCCTTCAAGGTACAAGAACTTCCCCACATTTTCTTTGTCATCAAAATCAAGTGGACTAGAACCAATAAGTGGAACTGTAGAGTTGCAGGTGCTATTGTGAAGTGGCAAATCACTGTCCTCAGGTTGACTTGAATTCAAACTTTTATCAGTGGCCGAAATCAATGATTCACTGTCTGGGAGTAACAACATACACATAAAAAAGTACATAATGGTCACTAGATCAGTAAATTACAAAATTACATTCTATAAGCATGGCACTTTCATGATTCCTGAGAATAGATACAATTAGATATGATAAGATGAATATAGTTGGAAAATCAGCACAGTGGAGTTTTGTATGCCAGTTGCCAGAGCAAAGATCTCTAGACTACTGACTAGAAATAACAGAGATCAGGAATATTATATGAGAGTATTCAGGACTGGAGGATGAAACACAACTTTGTATTTCCATGTACTGTGCTTTGTCGATGGAAAAGAAATGCTGTGCTTCAAAGGGGGACACTTGACAAGATTAGAATAATTAGTTATTTACATGCAGTTGAGCATTAAACAGGGACATTCCAAGATGAGACACAAAACATTGACCATGTATATCAAAACCTATCGACTGGAAGGAAAATAAAATCAGGAAGAACCATATGGAGAGATGATTACCTATCCAAACAGTTCCTCCAGCCACAAGGAAGTATAACTCATTGAAGAGAGTAATCTTATACCTGCATGAATTAAGTACACTATAGCACATAAATTTATTTATTATTCACAAAACAGTAAACTCTTTAAAAATATATTTGAAGTGAAAGCTCAAATTCCATGTATAATAATTGGAAAATGTCCACCTTACCCCCGAAGGACAAAATATCGAGTCTTGACTTGACTACAAAACAATTTTCTGATTATTTAACCACCTGAAATCTAATAGCGCATCACATTCATCCCTGAGGATGGGTCATGAATAGTTTTGCGTCCGTAGCGACTACGTAGTTGGTTTTTCCATGTTGGTACTCCCGGTTGCCATCAGAACTTCCCCCTTTACTTTATTCCTGTCGGCATTTTATTGAACAATGGGCAGAAGACAACAGTGGTGGCGGAGGCTTGAACACAAGCTCATGTGGGGCTGTGCGAGATCTCACAGGGTTGTGCGGCTGAGTTCCCAGAGGTGAGGTCACATGAGGAATTCTTCCCCGTAACGGGCTCCACAAATCTGTCCTGATGCTCCCAGCCAAAATGTCGCCAAGAAGGCGCATTTAAACAGACAAAAGCAAAAGAACTGTACAGGAGGAAAGCCAAATAAAGCTAAGAGAAAGCCTACAGAACAGAGCAAACAAAACAGAAACACAAAAACAGCTCAGCCTACGCCTCTGCAGCTTAGGGGATTAAGAGGATATTCATCAGGGCAGCAAAGTGCAGTTTTTACTTAATGATCATACAAGTAGTTTCGAGTGTAAGTAATGCACGAGTATTAGATCGTACCATTCAGGAAGTCTCTCGTCACAGAGAATTGGAGTTTGCCACTTATTAATTTCCTCTTCCCAATGCTTATACTCTGTCAGTCAGATAAGAATCAATAGGCAGATTTTCAAAAGTAATAGAGTAACCTGAGAAAAATCCCAACATAAAGCAGCAGTACAATAGAATAATCAATCAAACCAGAATCATGTACGAGAATAAAACTAACTACTATAATAATTATATCCAAAATTGATGGCACAATTTGTAAAGAAAACATACTCATCAAGGCATCTTGCACCAGGTTTATAGCCGATTTTGGAGACGTTCCGTAGAACTTTGTATATCTCCTGTCAACAAAGCACGAAATCAAGCCTTACTGGACAGATGAAACAGCTGGTCGGAAGATTTTGATCCAGAAATACATTCATACAAATATAAGGAAAGGTAGCAGCATTATCAAGGATTTATGATAGAAAATATGAGATTGGATTTGAGTTTCTCCAATCACATATCACTATGTTTTATGTACTAAATGCTATGCTACAGTAAGGATGGAAGATAACACCAATGAGATGTGCAGAATTGTACACTGTCAAACAATTGCTTTGAAGTTTAGATAAATGAATCAAGAAAGTTTTCAAACGACTGCACCTTGTAATATGTCCATGCTCATTTGGACTTGCATTATGGTCACCAAACATAAAAGTTTGGAAAACAAAAGTTACCTGTGATACGTACTTCCCTTCTTAAATTTAACCTCAGGAGAAGACCAAGCCAACGCAAATACAACTGTACATTTTCCATGTGGTTCAACCCAGGTTGAAGCAGAAACTGCTGCACAAATTGCATCACCCAGCGAAGAAGGCATGCTGGGGCCAACATTGAAATTATCTCGGTCAAAGCAACCACCCTGTCAAAAATCAGATGGTAAGACATGTAGAGTTTTGGCAAGTTTTGTTTATTTCAAACGATTTCCCTTCTTGGCAGGGGGGGGGACCAGCAGCCCCCCCCCCCCAACACCATGGAAACGTTCTTATCTAGCACATGAACAGTGCAAATTTTAATCGTTTTGCTTAAGCCGGCCCCCCTCAACATCCTAATTTAACTAATCCTGCCTCCACCACTGCTTCTTGGCACTAGCATCCAGTAATACCAGGCCTAACAGAAAGAGGAGGCACATTCTAGGTTAAATGACTAGAACAAAAGGGAAAATTACCTGAACCATTGTGCCCCACATCTCCCGTGCAGTGAAGAACTTTCTCCGGAGAGCCCAAAAACTGGCAGCACCGTGACATCTACATTTTGATTTTCACATGCAGCAACAGCAAATGTTACAGGAGGATTATCGTTGGCAGTCCTGCAAGTGTTTGAAATGGCTAATTACTGATAGATACATATAAAAGATACTACATTTCAAAAACATGCAAAGTTTTTCTTGTATCTGGCAAAAACATATTGCTTCATTAGGAGATCTATGGGTGCTTCTAAACACATATACGGAGGGGAAGACGTTATGTCACTGACAAAAATCTCGGTGCCAAAACTGATTCAGAACAAAACAGTGTGGAAATACTATTGCAAACAATTATTGGCTCATAGTTTCCATTTGAGACTTCTTTTCTCGAACACACAGTTGGGACTTCTCAGAAATGCTTAAGGACACTGCCATATAACCATAGCGAAAATAATGATAAAAAGTTGATGACTTGCTTGTGATGTAGGAGAACACCAGAAATTCCATTTTCTCCTCTGCATGACAAACATAAACAAAATCACTTCACTACATTGGCAACAAGTTATAGAGAAAACTGTAAGCACTAAGCGACCTACTGACATGAATGGCTCATTTACATGACCGCCAGATTGATGTGAAAGGCCCCCAATAGAATTCTGGGGTTGCATCAAGAATAGAACATGATTAAGCCAAAGAAACAGAAGGAAAAATCGTACAAGAACATTGGAGTAAAAGAGTAGCAGCCAATACCGCCCATGTCATTACTAGGCTCACTTTTGCTCTTTCCTTTCCAGTATTCACTAGCTGCACAATGTTTACACCCATACGAACATAAGATAACAGATAGAACATAAGGCAGCAGTTATTTATAAACAAAAGCATGATGCTACATCAAAATTCACTACATATTCGTGTGGTCGCGCCACAGTAGGTAAATCAACAGTAATACTCTCTGCTTATACTGTAGCATATACTCTCTGTTTATTACTGTAGCATTTACGGTCTCCATAGGAATACACGATCTAGACTGTTTACAAGCATAAAAATCTTAAAAGGCTACCATAATAAAAAAATTAAAAGGCCACCAGTTTGAATTCAGACATTTTCCCGTCAAAAAATTAATACTCCGTAAAAGAATTCATGCATTCGAAACATTAAGGCAATTGTTTGCTATAATAAACACTGTTTGTACAAGTAATGAAGAACTTACAGTGTAGACAAAAACTGATGTAGGGAGACTACTCTCTTCGTAATTGTGGGGAATAAATGGAGATATTTGACGGCAAGATATTTTCAATTCCGGATCAGGTTCACCTTTTAAATGAAACAGGTAAGAATTTGTGAGTCTGAGTATCATATTTGAATAATCTGGACGATGTGCCTAATAATTTATACAAAAACACTTAGCACGTTATAATTCTACAACATGTGAAAAACTCAAACATCATACACAGGTATGCCTGATTAATACGGGTTCTAAAGAAACTAAATCAATTAGCTTAAAAAATCTAAAGCAATGTTGAAGTCCTTGCAACGTTTGAGTGCTTTGTGATCAAAATAAATGAGTAACATTACCATCATAAACAGTCCATGCTCGAGGAAACAAAGCATGATATGTTGAACGATCACCTCTTAATTTCCAATCCCAGGATGATATACCGTCATCGCTAGATTTTCTGAATCAAGTAACATACAATGATCAAACAGGCATTTAAGATATAGTGATATTAGGATGTTAGAAAGAAGAACCCACACAAAAGGTGGGTCATGCTTGTCATGTAGTTCACTGAACTGAAATGAAAGTCTAAAACTGATGCACTAGGTACCGAAAAGGGGAGTATTGGAAAAAAGAACCACAGCTTTCATTGGAGAGATCAGACAAAGCCCGCAGATCCGACAAATAATTATATAATAATTTATCCTAACAGACTGTGTAAATGATTGGTATAAATATTCTTACATAGATACTATATATAAAAGCTATGCTCTTCAGCGTCCCCTGGAGGTGGCCACGTCGCCCGTAAACGAGGGCCGTCCGATCGGCGGAACGGATGGCCAGGATTGCGCCACGTCGCGGTACTGCAGATGCGCATCTACAGTAACACGCTTCTACAGTGCCCGACCACCTCCGCGTCGTGCGATCGAGATCTGACGGTCCACAATGTTTTGTGCAGAAAGAACCTCACTTTTTCTTAAATTTACGAATCAGTCCCACGTACAAAGACACCAGCCCTAACCCTAGCTTCCCGATTCCCCCTCATTTTCCCTTCCGCCTTCCCCCTCGCCGCCCCCGCCTCGCCCGCAGGTGCCCTCCTCCCCCACCGCGCCCTCCTCGCTCCTCCAGATGTGGCGCGAGCTCGAGGACCGCCGTGCCGACGCCGGCAGCCAGCCTTTCGACCACGAGCCCTCCCCGGACACACCCGACAGGCACCGCGAGTGCGTGCGCCAGATCGCCAGGCGGCTCTACTCGCCTCTCCCTCTCCGGAGCAGCAGCAGCATGGCCGGCGCCGGCCATCTCCTCCCTGCGCGAGGCCGCACGGCGTCGCACGGCTGGCTGGCTGGCTCCAGAGGCGGCGCGCCGACGGCGCCATCTTGCTCGCGCGCCGGACGGGCGCTGTTCTTAGCGTCGCCGCCGCTCGCCGACGTGCAGCAGCCGCACCACACCTTCTCGGCTATCGCGCGCGGTCAGGCTGAGTCTGAAAGCCGTGTGCTTGCGTACCTGGAGGCCGCGCTTCTTGCTGAGACTGCCGAGCGGAGGAACACCACGGGCTGGCAGCACGGCGACTCAACCCAAATCCTATGCAGGTGTTGGCAGGTAACACCGTGCGGCTAAATCCCTCATTTGTTCTCCAGCATGATGATTTCATCCCAAAATCCCATTTAAGACGGTGTCCTGAAGAATACGCCCGTAACAAACGAGGCCTAAGTTGTTTTCATTGGCTTCAGATAAAAAGGGTTCCCCATGTTAATTTAAAGTAGGAACAAATTATTGCACTTATTAAGATCTCCATCCAGGAAAGGATTCTTATTTGAGACTTACTATCATTGCCTCCTCTTCCTCCGTACTTTCTTATTTTATCCTCCTTTTACATTTCTCTTGAGTAATCTTTGCTGCTTTTCCAAGCCACTAAAATTAAAGATAAGATCATTAGGATAAACATAAATTTTGGTGCTGAATTTTTCTCCGCAAGTGAAACTGATTTCTGGAGTAGTCTACATATCCCTCGACCTAAGACCCCGGCAGCTGCGGCGTGGCGCATATGCTTTTTCATGTACTCCATTGAAGAAGAGAACACACTATCTACACATGTTCTGTTATATGCGTATAATTTAAAGAAAGATCTTATGTTTTTGTTGTGCACTTGCTATTGTTAAGAATTTCATTTCGTAGCTAATTTTGTACTAAAGACCATCCAGAGCTCATCATTCCGATAGCCTCGCCTCATATCTGTAGTTAAGTCAACTGTATTAAAAATGCTAAAACTTTGAAAGAGATGCAGATGCAATGGCATTATCTACATTCTGGTATCATCCACTGCTCTTTAAAATATGTATGTAGTCCATGCTGCTAGCAGAATCATCTTTAGGAGTTCCCTATTACACAAGGCTTACTTGAGATCTAAACTATGTGAATATAGAACCTGGACTTCAAACTATCAGAATCTGTATAGATTGTTCTTCATTTCTAAATTAACATTTGTACAATGGTTTTCTGCACTTGCTGGAGCATATGCAAGTTATTTTGTAGAATGGTTTCTAATGTATCTTCTTCAGGTCCTCTTGAAATCGACGATACTGGCCATGGCTGACGGCGAGATCTTGGGTGACGTTGATCAGCAAGTGAAGCTCATGGGTGGCATCGACAAGCAAGCGAAGGTCTCAGATGCCGCGGATCATTCAGGTGACTTTGATAAGCAAGTGCGCCACTCAGCCAGGAAGTCGAGGAAGTGCACCACTCGGGTGATGTCGACAAGCAGATCCACATGTGGGATGCCATTGATGAGCAGCGGAAGTGTGTCCCTCTCCCTATTTGTATTCATTGTCCTACTATATAATATGTATTCTTTGATTTTTGATTACCCATATTTGGGCTGGTAGATTGAAGAAGCTAGAGAATAGGAAGAAGCAGCAGCAGAAGAGGGAGAAGAAGATGGAGCTGCAGGTTAGGAGGAAGAAGTCAGCAGAAATATGTGAATTGAAGATGGCGAGGGTAATTTCTTATGAACTTCTAAGATTTGTAGCATGTCTTGGCCGCCTCGCCGCCTGACCAGGTTAGCTCCAGCCCCTTCGCTTGCTGTAGCTGTACTGCAGGAACATCTGGTTTCTCGCCCAAATCGTTCAGTCGTAGTTGATAATTTAGGAGTTGTGTGCTAATCAGCCTCTATGATTTATCGTTGCAAATGGTATTGGGTGAGAATTGCCAGGAGACCTTTTTGATTTCGTTCTAGATGCTCATGCCGTGATTGCAAGATTAAAAATTTATAGTCTTCTTGGTTCATTATATCTGGCTGTAAATTAGATGGATTGATTGGACTGCGAGTTCTAGTGATGTAAAACTATACACATCCCATTTGTATTTCCTACAGGTTATGGGCACATTTGTCCTTAAATAGATGTACAGTACACATTTCTGTACGTAGAGATATAAGTTACGGACTATAGTTAACAATTGAGGAAGAACATAATTCTTAATTACTCAAATATGCTTAAACCTGCAACGTTGTGGCAACATAATGAAAAGTTCTACGAAGAGACGACATGGCGGCGTCACGTTGACGATTATAAGTAACTCAGTATGGCTTTCTTCATTGACGGTTGATTTCGTTGTTGTTTCCTTATGAGTCATCCCACTTTCTTGCTAAATTCAGGTTATTCTTCAACGCTGGGAGCTGATAGTTTCCAAGGTAACACATATAATCAAACTAGGAAATCATGTGTAGATGTTCAAGAAAAATTACATTCAGTGCATGTTTTCCTTATAATTTTCTATACAGATTGTATTGCTCAATCAAACTAGCTATCCACGGTTCTTATGTATCTCAATAGTTTTAAGTTCCATTCATATTATGTTACAGGGGCTATGGCGTCCTATTGAAGAAAACTTCTAAAGGTCAAAGCCATGTCTGTCATACCACAGAAATTTAAATATATTGAAATAACTTCAGTGTGTGAAGTTTATTGCATCATCATATCATCATTGGTTTTGGTTCGAATATTATGTACTGAACATGTATATATAGTTTATCTTCCTGCCTAATGATTCTCTAATATAGGTATTATGTTAAAAGCTCTTAAACTATTACGTACTGAACAAATATATAAAGTTTATCTTCATGTCTATATAATACACTGTGTGGCATGTAGCAATGCAACGGGCGCGGCGTGTCGCCGCGCGAAATTTCCTAGTACTAAGACTAACGACAAAAACTGAGACATGCATGTATGGCAAGAACATCCATAGATGGTGTCAGGCATTAAAAATAATCAGGAATGTGTTGTCTGAAAGGGCAAAGAATCATACTTTAAACCATCAAGCTGGCCAGGAGACAAAACTGAGGAGTATTTTTTGCTTCCTCCTTCTCTAGTTATAAATATCTGCAGTAATTAAAAAATGAAAAATAAAGAATAATTAAGAGGTGTGTGCTCTAAATGAAACTTCATATTCTCGAAAAAAAATGAAACTTCGTACTTTGTAGCAAAATCGTGCACTGCTTGGTCAAACACACTAGCAAACAACTTGGGCGTATAAATAAAAATATATCATGGCAACATGGATTTCAAATATCAGTTCTGTGAAGATTGGAATTCATGACAACAGTAATAAAATAAACAAAAAGAATGAAACTATGAAGAAGTAAATATTTCAAATATAAATCACGATTTGAAAATTTTGTGGGTATAAGATGTTAAGCAGGGTAAAAAGGTCTCAGTTACCGAAAATTGGTTTTCCATCACCGGTGACATTTCACATGAACCAGGTGCTATCTGCCAATGCTTGAATTCCCCTCTAAAACCTCTTGATATGCTACCAGTCCTGCAAAAGGGAATAAATCATGAACAGGGGTGACCTTGGGAACAAAAACAGAGAAAGCATGTATGTAAAGTTTTCATCGTGAGGCACACACCCCATCCCACCGAGAGGCACTCCTTGTGAGGCTGATGGCTTGCTACTCTCCCTCGTGAATGGATCAATTGGTGCTTTCTGTAAATTGACAAATTAAATATCCATATCAAAATGAACCAACAGATAAAGCACACTCAAATGGGACAATGTTTTCCCGAACAATTGGTGGTATGAAATGCACAATCACATGCTCTTGATACACCAGGTCCCCAGACCAGGAACCTGTAGCAGGTCCAGCTGCTACAGTTTTGCGTGATCAGAATTGTCTGTTTTTTCCTCCAGTCCTCTACTTTCTTTTGTATAGCTTTCTTTTATTTATTTCGCAGGTTTTAGCTTGGGTTTGTATTTTGTGCCTTCTCGGCATTGTTCTTATAATACAAAATATAGTACATTTCTATACATGTTCAAGAAAAACAGCATGCTGATGTATTACCCTTCCATAAGAAGCTTCTTCCCGAACATATGACCAAAGCCGGAGACCAAGCTTCATCTGATGGTCGGAAAAAAAACAAATCGGTCATGTTCATCAAGACTTCAGATGACTGACAAAGCGAAGATAGTACCTCTGTTTGACAATTGCATTGTATTCATACCATTTTAAATGCTTCTCTAAATGTAACATTGAACTCCTTCAGCCTATTAGCATGACTACTTAATTTTCTTCTCCAAGCATATTCTGGTGGTGAGCCGTCATCAAAGTCCAGCTGCAGTTGTTGCCATCGAAATCAAATAAGAAACATATGAATAATGAGGCCAGTAAAAACAACAGCTCGGCACAACTATATGATGATCTTACAAATCCGTATCATATCCTGAGAATGATGGGACATGTTTTAGCAAATAGTAAGATTAATTCTTTTCCAACTAAAAAGAGGCCCCTGATGAATTTGTTGTGTCTGTCAAAAAAATCTGATGTCTTCACTGAGTAAAGCGAAACAAAAACTATCTTTTACATGTACAACTTGTGAAGACTAGTAAACCAGCGCAACAAGTATCGGCAATTTGGCATGGTAAACTATCAGCAATATCAAAAACTATAATACCACCAAAATGTCCCACGCAAAACAAAACAAAACAAGATGGTAAACTATGGTGTGGATGTACTCTGCCCTGTGGCTTTATTAATTTAAAGTCCCTTTGGTCT
This sequence comes from Poa pratensis, assembly GCA_947311845.1. Lineage (NCBI taxonomy): Eukaryota > Viridiplantae > Streptophyta > Magnoliopsida > Poales > Poaceae > Poa > Poa pratensis. The sequence goes on along the minus strand of CAMZMU010000052.1, from coordinate 83,055,141 downwards.
AAAAAAACAAAACAAGAAAAAATCCTCTAAATCAGAGTGTCGTAACGGCGAAATACTGCAATTTTGCCACCTTCCCAATAAATACGCACAACGAAACAATGTCTCGAGACCGATTTTGACTAGAAAGTGGAAACTGATAGCAATTGATGGAAGATGACGAAGAAGGTGCTCACCAGCTGCAGGGTGCTTCTGCTCACAAACTCATCGGCGCGCCATGACTGCTTCCTCCGGTAGAACAAGTTGCCCCCAGAGGCGGACTTGCCGCGGGGCATGGGGGAATCCCCGATTTATTTCGCAAAATAAACCGGGGCAGTATCAGTTTTGGGCAGCTTCAGATGAGGTCAAATGAGATTGATCTTCAATCATAACCAATAGGATTCGATTCTTTCAGAACAAAGAAAACTAGCGAACCGCTCTTTCTTTCTTTACAAAAGAAGGAATCACGTCCGTGTGGAACAGCACCAGAAGAATGGAGAAGGAGGCGGAGGAGGCCGACGGAGAGAAAGGAGGCAGAGAGGACTTCCTTCCACTTCTTGGGGGGAAGCCTAGTTCCGCCGGCTACCGGAGAGGCCAAAGAAGACCACAGTCTGATAGAGACGGGATTCCAATTTAGTTTGATTGTCTATAATCTAATTCCATTGATGTCCACGTCACGGGACAGGTCTACGTGTCTATAATTCTAGATCCACGAAGCCGTTTATTGCTCCCTCCTATCCATTTGTTGCCTGTCATTTCTGGGTTAATTTTGAACAATGATTAGTCCAAGTACATGATGATTATATGCAAAAGTTGAGGCGAAACATACTCAAAGATGGTATTTTTACGAAGCTCCATTTAGTGGAAAATGGCTCCTCCTTCTTCCTAAAATTCCTATAAGAGCATCACCATCGATGGTCAAGATTTGAAATCCTATAAGAGCATGACCATCTAGGGTCAACATATGAAAATAATATATGAGGGCGGTGGGGTGGTGCAGGACGGCGGTCCCGCGGAGGTGGTGGTACGGGGGTGGAGCTTCGGGCGAAAGTCTGCTCCGGCCTCGGTTGGAGCCGGCAGCGGCGGCGCTCCGGTGTCTCTTCGATCTGGAGAGGCGCGGTGAGCATGCTGGGGCGGCGGCCCCAGGTCGGCAAGGGGCTGAGGAGGAAGAGGGTGGTGGTGGAGCCGGCGCGGAGGCAGGGCGGCCGAGGAGGCGCGGGCTGACCACGGAGGAAGCCGGGGCGGCGGCCCCGGGCATGCGGCTGCTTCAAGGTTCGGCCGCAGCGGGCATGGCGGCTGCCGTGGAGGGAGGTGCCGCGGCGGCAGCGTGCCATGGAGCTAGGTGGTTGACGACATGGCCAGGATGCCTTCCTGTGGCTCCCGAAGCTTTGCGGTCGGGTTGAACTCCGGGCGAAAGCTCGCACGGACTTCGGTCGGTGCCGACGACGGCGGCACCCTCGGGTGTCGTTCTCCTTCTTGATCGCGTCGTTGTGGAGCTTTTCGACCTCGACTAACGCGTGTGGTTCCAAAAGCTCCGGGTGAAAATCTTGCTCTTCGGGAGCGGGCGGCGGTGACGATCTCGTCACTACCTTGTTGGAGGCGCCGCTTTGGAGCTCTTGGCCAGCGCGGTGCGACGGTTTCGCGGCGGATGTGCAAAATGGGGGTGTGGTCGAGGGTGGTGGACGCCGGGGCAGCGGCTCCGGACGGTGGTGGACGCCGAGGCGGCGGCCTCGGTTTCCCACGCTACGATGGTTTTACGAGGCAGAGCCGTTGTTTAGCGTGGGCCTGGGTGGCGACCTGGATGAAGACTGCGGGGGCAGAGGGTTCGTCGACCCGACTGGATCGTCTTTGGGCAATGCGAAGACGATCTGGTTGCTACACCGGGGCGGCGATCCCGGAACAGGTGGTTTTGGTGGCAACTTGGATGAAGACTGCGTGGACAGAGGGTTCGTCGACCATGACTGGATCGCTTTCGGGCAATGCGAAGGTCGATCTGGTTGTTACGCCGGGGCGGCGGCCCCGGAGCAGGTGGTGTGTGTTGTGGCGTTTGTCGACTTGGGTCATGTGGGCGGCGGGTCGCTTCATTTGTATCATTCTTTTGTACAGTTTGTATGGTTTTTGGACCCGGTTTCCCTTATAAACTGGGTCAATTCTTTCTATCTATTCGAGCGGTGGTACGACCACCTTGTCCTAAAAAAGAATCTATAAGACGCTCACATGCGGTGCCCAAAGGCACCAAATTTTGTTTCCATTAGGACAACTCCAACGGGCTGGCGCAAACGGAAATCAAACGGGACACATTTTTGTCGGTTTGGGGGAAGACTGCAGACACATTTTGGACCTCGTTCCGTTTAGGGTGGGGGTGCCCCCAACGGGTTGGCACATGTTTTCGCATGGTTCGGATTTTGACTATGTTTTTACCAAATAGCTAAATAGTCCACAGATTATGAATAGAAAATAGTCGACAAATAGTAAATAACAGGGTTTATTACAATAAAGTGCACGGACTGGCATAAATAGTTTGTTCAATGAAATAAAATTAAGGAGGGCAAGACTACTGGTTTCTAAAATGAGTCCACACATGTTTCACCAAATCATTCTGGAGCTGGATGTGCATAAGCTTGTCATGCATCTCATCAAGCACGTGGAGATACTGCTAGAACGACGACGGCATAGGGATCGGCTCAACCAACTGTTTCAGAAATTCTCATCCTTGATCAAATAGTTTCGCGACATCCCGCTCATCCTTAACGATCATGTTGTGCATGATCACACAAGTTGTCATGACCTTTCACATCATCTCCTTGCTTCGTGTTTTACAAAGATGTCGAACAATGGCAAAACGAGATTGGAGCACACCAAATGCTCGCTGCACATCCTTCCGACATGCCTCTTGGTGTTGAGAAAATCTGCGAGTCTTGTTCGGTCAATCTGTCGAAAACCATTTGCACCGGCCAAATGCAAAGAAGCGACATAAATTGTCTATACCTTGTTCGGTCAATCCGTCGAACACCTTCGGGGCGGTGGACTTCCTAGCCGAGTCCGAGACAAAGGACGAGGGCGACCGGTGCTGGAGAAGAGGGCGAGGGCGGCCGGGGATGGAGAAGAGGGCGGCGGGGGCTGTAGAAGGGAGCGAGGCTGCCGGGGCTACAGAAGGAAGCGAGGGCGGCCACGGCCTGTCCAGAGCTCTCCTGGAGAAGATGGTCGGGCCGGCGAATAGATCCGACCGCGCCGGAGAGGCTAGGTGCGGCCGTGGCAGGATAAATCGGCCAGCGACGTCTAGGTCCAGGGCGGCAGCGGTGACGGGAGGCAATGGGGACGAGGAGGTGGGTGGGGTGGAAGGGGGTTTGTGTGTCTTGCAAGTGGACCCGGCGCAGACATGGGAGGACAAAAAGCGGACCGGTGGCTATCCATTCCGTCCCCAAAGTTGAGCCAGGTTTGGAGCAAAATCACGAGTCCACATGGATATTGTCCCTATGCGCGAGTCCGTTAGAGCACAGACCATGTCCATTTCAGATAAAGAAGGACCGTACTAATCCGTTTGCGCCAACTGATTAGATGTGCCTTGAGTTCTCGGTGAGCAACCAAATACGCAGTAACGTGTCGGCCGTTCATGCTCAGTGCTGCAAAAATAGCCACACTTCTAGTGTGTTCCCGTACGTGTTACCCTGCCATGCCCTGTTTTTGGATTTCTAAACCGCAGACGAGACTATTGCCGATGCTCGAACCCTTTCAAACAAGATTCTTTCCGTATGCTTTGACTATGAGTCAAGTGCAAGAATAGGTGCCACGTTGCTTCAGTCGAGAACTGGCAAAGTATGATTCCTGTTCACCGTATCTTGCACGAATGCTCGATTCGTCTCGATGGCGCTAAATCCAAGCCAGCGAGCTATGCTGCCTTTCCTTTTCCAATAAAAGGAGCCACGTCCGTCTGTGTAGAAAAAGTTTCGTGCCGCAGGGAGAGAACGAAGAGGGGCCGAGACGCCACTCCTCCCCTCCTTAAAACGCAAAACACAAGTAACACGGAAGGAAAAAAATAGCACGCTATAGTACTACAACGTCGGTCTTAAAATATGCTATTAGTGTGATAATGTGCTATTAACGAGACATTATACATTGATATGTAGCGCGCTAGTTTTTTTCCATGGTAGCACGTCGATAGAGTTAGAAAAAAATGTTTAGGATAATAGGTGTAGATGCACTCAGTATGTCAAAAATGTATTTTAAAATGTTACAAATATTCAAACTATTTTTTTTAGTATACATCTGGACATTAAAATTTCCTAGATGAAAATGTAATTTTTCTAGCATGTGTAAACAGTCAAATAGCTAAAAATGACTTCTTACGAGACTTTTCTTGTCTTTTCACACAACCGAGTCTTTTAAAATATAAGATGTTTACCATTTATCCACATTCATATGTATACAAATATATCTATACAAGTTTTAATGCGTATATTCACTTATTTTAGTATGCATCTATACAAAAACATCTTATATTTAAAAATAGAGGAAGTCTGTGTAAAAACACCTGGTTTTGCAAAAGCATTCACTGTCCAGGTTACTGTTACGCTCTCTTCCCATGTGAAAGCCAGACCATCTGTCTCAAACGCTAACCAAAACCTTCTCTAAATACATACATAGTATAGCATGTTATCAACAACAAAAAAGATTCACAGCTATTACAAGCCACCTTCAATCAAAGAATGAATATAAATCATGGCGATTCAAAAATACAATATCAGGTCATTGTAAGAAAGCTCGCTTTCCACCACCAATCTTGGAGACAGGCAAACTATGCTGTATAGTACCACCCTTCTCATGTACATGAAGTTGCAGATATGTGCGCCGTTGTTCCAGCATGGCCGATGGGGCTACCAGGCTGAACAGATGACAGATTCAAGATGTTTCCCATGGCTTCCCGCTTCATGCCACGCTTCTTCTCCGTGAGTGGTCTGCCGCGATCGACTTTGGATTTGAATGATTGTCTGTCCCAGCAAGGCTTTTGGGCTCAGCGAGCCTCTTCAGTCGCTCACCCAATGGTTCGGTTGTCCCACCTTTCTCTTTCTTCACACCAGTAAATGATGGAACTGATTTACTCAGGCCATTTGTTGGCTCTCTGCTTGGCATTGGAGAATCCTTTCCGCTTCTTGTAGCGATCCTCTTTTGCCTCTCTAATTTAAGCCTCTCCAGTCGCTTCATTTGCTCGTCTTCCTGGAAGTGAGACAAGTAACTGGGAGGTTAAATATACAGATGGAACAACCACGAGAAAAATATCAATTTCTGTTAGAACAAGACCTGGAAAATCTTGAGAAATCAAAAAATGGATTGGATGGGCCTCTATAGTATGAATATATATAGTAGCTGGTTGCTAAATCACACCAAAAAGACATACAGCTTTTTCTGGGATAGTTTACTAGTACTATGTCTACAGTTGATAAGATTTTTGCATTCTATATTTCTATGAGACCAATTAAGTGATAAAGTAGCTGAAACTCTGACTTATAAGTACCACCTTGGCTAACACTTGCATTAATTATTCTAATAACTACAGGAAATTGTTTTCACACTGAGATAAGATTGATAATAATGAATAACAGGTCAGAGGAACAGATAATACCCTACGTTTATATCAAACAGAAGAGGAGTTTCAACTCCAAACGAAACGAATGGAGATAAGGAGAAAAGGGATAAAATACGGCAGTACCTGTTCTTTCTTCAGTTTCAGAAGGTCTGCTTTATATGCTCGCAGGTTCTGTGCACGCTTCTGTGCATCATTTAGTGGGGTCTTTGGAGCTGAAAGTCTCCTCAGCAAGGCATCTTTCTTTCTTTTATCTAAACTGTCCTTTGCATTCTTTAGCTTCTGTTTCTCTGGCTTCTTTGCATCACTATCAATACTATTTGAGACATCCTCTGCACTTGTGTCTTCGACCTTAACAATTGTTTGGACCTGCATGTGGCTATCATAATCCATTGACGGATCATATCCAAATGATGCATCGTCAAATCCACGCTCTGGGATCAATTGATCTGGCTCATAGAAAAGTTTAGTTTCAGACTTCCTGTCTAATGTTTTCTGAATGCTATATGGAAGCTCAACATCTATGTCAATAGCAGTTCGGCTTTCCGGTCCAAGATTATCATGTGAGTCGGATCTAACAGGAATCATAAAGGACTCATCAGCCACCCCATGCCCGTTCTTGTCCACCTGAGTGGGACTCCTATACCTAGCCTCTGCAAGAGGATCCAACGAACTCCTCCTGTCCATTTGCCTTCCCTGACCATACACCATGAAGTCGTCACTTGTCCCACTCCTGTATGCCCCACCACCAGCTTCTATCTCCTTCATTTCACCATTCATGTAGCTTATCCCATCCCGTGACATCACTAGTTCATCATTGGACAGGCCTCGAATAGCTCTAGTCCTCCCATTGGCCGATTCAAAGCCAACTGTCCCTCGTTCATGGAAATCACCAGAGTCTCGCCCAGCTAGAAGAATAGGATCATCGGTATTTACATTCTTCTTTCTGCTTGAGGGGGGCTCTCTTTCACCAGAAAATAGGTCTGCATCATCATTAGATCTTGTTTTTTCTTCTGCTTTTAGCAAGAAATTTTGGAATGAACTCCAGTTTCCTTGATCAGCATCTTGAGCAAAAGAACCTTCATCCTTAAGATAATCATTTCCAGAGCCGATAGCAATTTTCCTACCACCGTTTTTCTTTGAACTTGAGCTCTTATGCTTCCCGTCTCTTGATTTAGTGTGTGAATCATCACTGTCCTCAGACCCAGCATCAGAACTTGACTGTGACTCACTCTCAGATGAACCATGTTTTTTTGATGTTACATTTACATTCCGGATAACAACTATACTAGGTTTCTTCTTCCCTGAACGTTTACCCTTTTTATGTGACTTGCGGCCATGAGAACTCTCGTTTTCTGAACTGCTATGATCACTTCCATCCTCAGTGGGTTCTGAGTCCTTACTATCTGATGAGTGCTTCCTCGATGATCTCCTTCCCGAGTAGTGATGCCTAGGGTCATCCACAGGAGGATATGGAGGGTAGTACGGATTCACTCCAGGATAGTATGGCATGCCTTGCATTGGATAAGGTGGGTAACCAGATGCACCAGATGGAGGATGCATTGCCCATGGGGGATATGCTGCCTGATATCCTACATGCTGAGCAGATTTCTGATCTGTGAAGTAAAAAAAGATATAATTGTATAAGCTCCGGTGACCTCAAATCTTATATAGAAACACCATACTGAAATCGAAGGCACTGCAGCTTGACTACAGCATAGACTACTTACATGTTTACCTTAAACGTAAAGATTCTTACTGATTGGAAAGGCAATTTTGTGAATACATTAACACTCAGCACACAGCACAAATTAAGAGCAAGATCCCCACAAGGAAAAAAATTAAGAACAAGAATACCATGCCAACAAAAAATCTCTTCCCAAAGATAAAATTCACGTCTGAGGAAACCAATGCTTAAAACTTGGCAGAACACATACCAGCTTTAGCAGCATCCTCACCATTGGCCTCACCACTGGGACATTGTCTCCCATAAATATAATGCCAGATGGATTAAAGGGAGGAAAATCAGAGCGTGTAGACATTGCTTCAGGTTCAACTTCAATCCATTGTCCAGTCTCATGCTTTTGCTTCCACAGTTCAATGAACTGTGAACATGCTCTCCTGTTCAATTGGGTACATTGGAGCAGTTAGCATGCAAGATGTCCTGATGAAATCAGTATTAATATGCTGAAATAATTATGGTTCTCCAATTTAGCTTAGGAAGATACTTTTTAAGAAATACGTATTAGGCTATATAATAGGAAATTGTTATTGTACAATAATTATTACAAATTACTATCACAGCAAGTTTAAGAACAATACAATGTCTACCATGAATAACATAGTCGTCTCTATGAAATCATATTGTAGTTTCTGTTAGTGGCAGTCAGAGATAATATTTCCCATTTAAATACTCCAGCATACAAAGAACTAAGTAATGAAAGACCACTTACATCAAACGTGAAGCACCAAAGCGCTCTGCAAATGCAATCAAGTAACCTAAGCTGTCAATGTCAAATCCAGCTGCCACAGAACGAGCAAAAGCCATAGCCTGCTCTTTCCGCAATACATTTTTACGGGTTTCAAGTACTCTGAGTAACTGAACTCTGCAAAGTTGCAACACATGAAAGAACCTATTAGCAACTTTCAAATGAATGATAATATTAACTAATAAAAGGAAGTAACTGTTATCGAGTAATATGCCATATGCAATATAGATCAGAACAATGAATAAAAAATGAGGATTAATTATTTCCCTTTCTCACTAACATGTTGAAATAGATTATTTTATGAATTGTGACTTTATCAGGTTCTATTACAAGAAATGTGAAGGATTCATAAGAACAATCCGTGAAATAATTTTTCTATACTTATTTCCGTACTTTGAATTCTCCTCATGCATTGTAGTATCATCCTGCATTGGCGGCGTAGACTCTGATCCAGGCTGTCATCAATAAAAAATCACAGTGATCATAATGTTAGGCCATGATACGTAAATGGGGAATTAGGCATATTCATAATTCCATATGATCACACCTTGTAGAGAACAATCGCCTTATCTGCCTCCATATCATATTTTGTGCGGCTACCTGTTATCGGGCACATAATGTTAGTGTTAGGCATAATTTACTGATAAATCAGCCAGCAGGCTAGAAATAACAATAAAAACTATTGAACACCTCAATTCCTTCTAGATAAAGCCATTTTTTTTAGATTCGCCTAGATAAAGCCATTCTCTGGTTGAGAATAAGATGTTACAACTATATACAAAGGTAAATCATATATGGGACCCATACTTTAACCAATCTCACCAATAATTAACACAAACACTAAAACAACGAGTTTTGAGCTGTAAAATAATAGTAAAGATTGCCCTTGAATCACTTAACATCAACTAGCACTTCCTTCATACAGCCTAACAACTTAAAGTTGTGCTATATGTACCTAACTCAATAATGCAGCCTGGGTCACATCAAACCCCCTAGTGGCTAATTCTAAAACAGCCAGCCAGACTGGATTGCTGCGTGCACTTTTATATTTTGGTGGTCCAGGGAAATACTGTTATAGATGGATACATTTCCCCACAGGGATGCATCGTGATAAAAAAAGAGTCAATAAAGGCAGTACAATGTCATTGTACCTTCATTGCTTTCCGCCAATTTCCCTCCCTGGTCTTCTACCTTCCAAATGGCAAACAAGAACATGTCATCTTTCTGAAAATAACAACGAGTGTCATAGTTTACAATTAGAGCCTTACAGATCTTAACCCAAGACTATCGTTGCTCTGGACAGCGATGGCGTCCTCGAGCTGCAAGATCTCAGACTCTATGGTCGTTACTCGCTCAAGCACCTCTGGAGTACTCACAAAGCGCACAAATCTGTGGAGAAATAACATAAAAATGACCTAACTGGCAATGCGACGAGTACATGTTGAAATCCAGAAACGAACCTCTCCACGGTGCCTCTTGTAAACCAAGGCATGTCAACCCCTGAACTGGGTTCAAGCGTGATCGAGTACCCTCCCTTTGCGATTTGATCTTGGGCAGCCTTGAGGTGTGCCAGGAACGGCTTTAGCAAGCCGGAGGCTATTTTTTCCTTCCGGCCATTCACTATCAGAACCAAATCAAACCTGGAAACAGAGTGCAAGGACAGCTCCCATCAGATAGAATCTCCGGGATGGTGACTTCACTAGTATGTAGTCTAGTATTGCTACTGCCACAAGCATTACCAAACAGTATGCAGCTTGCATGATCAACAAAATAATAGGGGAAATCAATCTGCACTGGAATTATCATATCTATGGTATAATAACAATTAAACTAGTGTTATGAGAACCGCAAGCGCAATAGAAACAACAAATCACTTTGTACTTCACAAAATTACTTCCAGAACCAAAATAAGTCCTCAATCTTCACTCGTAACCAATTGCAAGACCAGGATCATGAACCATCACATATAATAAAAGATTTTTTGTTTTGCACAAAAGCATCCAACACGCTGCTTGCACCATACAGAGAGAGAGAGAGAGAGAGAGAGAGAGAGAGAGAGAGAGATTCTCCAAATTAGCGCCCCTTGAGCAGATCTAGGATGCTCTCACCTGGTCCGAGTCGGGGTGAGCTGGAACACCGCCGAATCCAGCCGCGCGTCGGGCCTCATTGCTGAAGAACTCCACAGAAGAGCTCTTGGTTTCCTCCCCCTCGCCTTTGTATCAGATCTCGCCCACAGATTGAGCCAGAAAAGGAGCAAGAATTGCGAGAACCAGCGCTTTGCTTGGGTCAGCTGGCAACCCCCACCGAGGGAAAGGGACAAGCAGCAGCGAGAGGAGGAGGGTAAAGTGGGAGGCTGCTATAAGCAAATGCGGCTTTCGTGTGGAGCGAGAAAAAAAATCGAGAGAAATTCAAGAACATGGCATGTGCAGAGGGGAATGTGAGAGGGGTAATTAGGCCGTATACCGAGAAAGAATTAAGGAGGCAATAAGTATTGATAACGGCAGAAGAACAGTGCTTGTGTGAGACAGAACAGCAAGCCAGTGGAGGGAGGGGAGAGTGGTGCCACTGGCGGTGGTCTTGCCAGTGGCATTTATCAGTGTATACAAAACAATTGCCAAAAGAGACGGTCTTTTTTCACTTTGGTCCCTTCACTCTAGTGCTATTCGTAAATAAAATCATCGCTGGTCCATGCTGGAAGAATTTTTGTAGAACTTGCAGTTCCAGTGCGTGTCGGGAAGGCGCCATTTCAACCACCGTTACAGCTCGACACCCGACAGGCGAAGAAAGCAGCGGAAAAGAAAGATTTGACAAAGAAAGCCACTGCTCTATTAGTAACACCGACTGGGTAGCAAGAACAGAGAGCTTTTCGGACGATTTTGCTAACGCATGGCCCTTTCATGGTAGGTGCTTCTGCTAAGTGCTTTGGTTATTGTTGTGATATCTAAATTGCTGTCTCCAAAATAGCTTGCGGTTTCTTATTGACATTTTTTTTATTGCTATAAGAACTTCCGGTTGGTCGTTCGGGTCACAGTGATCTAGATCGATGTGTGGCGAAGCCATGTGCTTGTCTTTGTGGAGCAGTGTGACTGTTTCAGTGGGTTGTCCGAACAAGATTACTCTCTTGTTAATCATCTAGAACAACCCGGATTTGGTGCCATGGGGTAGTGCCCACCGTTGATAAAGCAATTATGCACTCCCTTGATGAATTCATAGAAAATTATTTGTGGATGCAACGGCGGTAAGCTCCATCTACTTGCTTGTTAGATTGCCTGTGCTCCCTTCATATTCATTAGACATTTCCGAATGGATGTGGAATCAACAAGATAGACATTTTCTACTCGTTTCTCTGCATGTGCTAGCCGGCCATGTCCTTTAGAAATTTACATATAGGAATTTCAAAATGGTGGTGGATGGTTGTGGTCCCCAAGTACCATGTCTTTCATAGAGGAATTTCACAATGGTGGTGATGGCTATTGGGTCCTAACAACCATAGCCATACAACAATTCCGTTTGCAACAAAACGGTGGTGGATGGATGCGGGTCCCATGCACCCATAGCCATACAACAATTCATGTGAAAATCAAAACGGTGGTAGATGGATGCAGGTCCCAGACACCATAGACATACAACAATTCAGTTTGCACCATACCCATACAACAATTCCCTTTGCAAAAAGAAACTTGATTGTAGCCTCCATTCATTGCAGTGTTTTGGTTGGCATTATTATTAGAGAGCCTGGTGTTTTTTTAAGAAAAAATGACACGCGTGGATAGCAATGCTTGGAGCGGGCTGGTGTAATTTCTAACGTGCTCTAGTGTATATCGATTTGTAGGTACTTCTGAGCCTGTATATTTCTGGGAGATGGTCAATTATGTCAGTCCGGCCTTGCTAGTTGTGACAAAAAATAAAATGGTTAGACTTTGCTACATTTTCTCTTTGTGTGTTCCTTACCTTATGGACTGTTGGTGTTATTGTAGTTGGATTTTTTTCTTGCGCATTATCCAACTTGCTCAACGTGCTCTAGTACTGATCGATTAGTAGCTTTTACCGAGCCTTGTGTATTTTTGGGTGATGATCATTCATGTTGCCCACGACCTTGTTATTTACGGGAATTTTTTATATATATTATGTTATTTTACCTCCTATCGGTTGTAAACTCTCCAATTAAATATGCTTTGGACAATTCCACTTTGGACAATTCCCCCGCTAGCTTGAATTCCTTAGAGGACTAGGTCTAGCTATGAAACATTTCATGTCGTTGGTGTGTAATTTTTAAAAGAGATGGATAGAAGAGAGAAAAAAGGAATCAACATGCATAATTTTCGTGCTCTCGGTGTGACGCCGTAAAGATTTGCCGTTTGCGTTAGAACCAATCTTGTGCTCCCTATATTGTATCCTACGGTTGGATGAGGGTACACCACTACCCCATGGCACCCCACTATTTTGCTTATCTGGAACGATACTTCAGCACATGATATAGGACAAAACTCGGAGGAACAAGGGTACAAATGAGTAAAGGCTCAATGATGTGATTAGACCATTAAACATGTATCGTGTTAGTTTTTCTTTCGGATCAAGATGGTATAATAAACTGCGGGTTTGCTGCTAAATTTACATCATGATACATACTACATATGAGTTGCAAATGGGATGTAGCCGAGCTTTAACGGCTGCAAGTGGATTGTAATGTTAGATAGTTTTAGACATACAAATAAATGTTTATTTCACAAATAGCAATTTAGGGAAAGGGGTGTGGTAAGAGTTCTAAGAAATTAAGTACTCCTTCCGTTTTTATTTACTTCCTGTTCTGGGTTTAGTTAAAGTCAATTTTTTATCAAGTTTGACCAAGAAGATAGTAAAAAGTATCAACATCCGTAACACTGAATGCATATAATATGAAAATATACTTAATGATGATTCTAATACTATAGATTTTATATTATAGATGTAATAGTTTTTTTGAATTTTTTGTCAAACTTGGCAAAGATTGACTTTGACTCAACTTTTTACGCAAAGTAAATAAAAACGGAGGGAGTATCTCCAGTCTACTTTATCTCAAGACAATAGACTATCATTTTTTAACATGGGTTAAAGATGACTTTTTAGTAGAGCTTCTTGTGAGGTGAAAAAATGGACAGAATACTCGCTTTTGAGACGATATGTGGTTAGAGGATTTTCCCTTGCACACAAATACCATCTATTTATCACACCTACTAATATCACAAATGTGTTGGTAATTTGCTATAACGTATTGATAAGAACGATAAGGTTCAAATCTGGTGGGTGTATGTGCTTCGCTTTGGGCCAAAATGTTCAAAATTATTTTGTTTTCAACAAAATAAGAACTACTTCTTTTTTATCCTTTTTCTGCCGTTAGATCCATATGTGGTATTATCTCTAATCGGTGGAGAGCCCACGGATTGGGGGTAGCCATTTGGAAACAACTGCACATGATTTATACAACTAGCGGAGTTGGCGGTTTGATAATAGAATCACTAGATGATGTATTGCCGCTTATTTTTATCTTCGTTATTTTAGATGATTTACTTTAAACTTGTTATTTTATATGACTGATATATGCATCGACCCTTTGTGATCCATGGATTGATGTACTGTGCTTTAATAATATAATAAATGGGCGATATGCATCGAATACAGAGGTTGGGTATTCCCCTTTAAGAAAAGAAGATGAATGTGGTGCAGGTCTTGTGCGTCACAAGGTTATTGCAGCCACTCATGTCGTATGTCATTTTTCAGTCATATTATACTCAAAGGGGAATGAAACTCATCATGTTTGTTTCTATTAGGACTGCACGCCGTGTGACGGTCCAAGTTTTCACTATGGAACTATAAACTCACTGACTCGAGGTGAATCGTAAATATAGGTTTAGATAAACCGATGAACTCTCTAAACATTTCATTAAAGTTCAAAATAATTAGATTATTTTATTTCTCCTATATGGTTGACTTTTTAAATGATTTATTCGCCATATAGTTCAAAGGAATTTTACCAGTCTTCTTAAGAATAATCTCTCGTTTGAGTTGCAAATATGGGTTCCTACCAGAAATTATATCTCTATAAGAATTTTCCTTATCTTGATTGTTTGATTTGTAGGATTAAAACATGTTGTTAATTTTTAAAGGATCGTTTGCACTTAGTGAGTAATTTTCCGTCATGTCAAACCTTTTTTATGTTTGTGTGGTTTATTCAAACAAACTCCTATAGGAATCAAAGATTCAATATAAGCTTTGAAACTTTATGTACAATATAATATAACCCTGCAAAATTCTATGAAATACTTTGAACCAAGGATGCCCTATTTCAAATGTTTAATTTGTAAACTATATAGTCTGAATATTCTACTGGCGAGTTATTTTCATCTACCAACAAAATTATGCAATTTATATGCGCAGAAGAACACTTGTGCATTTGGTTACAATCAAAGGAAACCAGAAAGCCACCGAGCGAGAGAAGTTGGAATGCAGCTTTCACAACTAAAAAAATACTAAAGACAAATTGCTGTAAAATCGTACGTTCAACTTTGAAGAAATGTTGTCCAAAAAAGGAATCATATACTATATATCAACCAAAATTGATCCAACATACTTCTTCGGTTACAAATTTGATGATTCATTTGTCTTACATGTGGTATCAAATTTGGAATAGAGTGAGTACATTGCTAGAGTATTTTTTCTTCTTTTTCCGCGAGCAGTCCTTACAGTATTTAAATTAGTAACAAGATTCGGTTGACTCTTTTTTTTACTCCTCTCTCCCCTCCCTAGAAAACACCTATCAAGTGTACTTTGATGCGGATTTTCCATGCGGATGCATCATGCAGCCACTCAGAGATCTAGAATCCAATCATCACCACTACTCGAATAGAATGCCTCTCGACATAAGATCTAGAATCCAATCATCACCACTACTCGAATCGAATGCCTCTCGACATAAGTGTATCCGAAAAGAACCGATGCAATATATAGCAGTAATCCCTCCGTCTATAATATAAGAGCATCTCCCATCGACAGCTCCAGAATTATGGACACCTCCCAAATTGTGCTGCTTTGGTGAGTGTCGGACACTTGTCCGACCAATCGTCGGGTGCCGCGAACAGTGGTACCCGAAACACGACTAAAAATATGAGTTAAAATGTTTATTTTATTCAAACTTCGTCATACTTTACGAGAATCGAATGAAATTTAAATAAAAACCATCCTCGTCGTCGTACTTAAACCTAACCCTACTCAAGCCGAGCCTATCCTAGTCGACGATGTCGTCGTCGTTGCCGAGGTAGACGATGGTGGAGGAGGAGGCTGCACGAGAGGTGGAGGCAGCATCTTGAGGCCCGGTGTGAAAACTGGAAGGCCCATGGCTGGCACTGCAAGAGGAGGCCTACTGCGCCGTCAAATCGATGTTCTTGATGAAGCGCGGCGAGTCCTCCTGGAACTCCCTAACCTACGCAACTAGTGCCCAGCTTAACAAAGGGAAGTCGTTGTCGTGCATGTCGTCGCGCAATGGCAACGACACATGGTAGCCCGCGGGCCCTACCTCTACCGGTTGTGGCTCCTTCTTTGGCCGACATAGGCTCAGTACACCTAGCCGGCGCTATGGACATGCTTTAAGATGTTTTAGGTATTTTACATGTTTGATTGGATGCGGATTGAAATGACACTAATATGGCTAGTTACATGTATCTATATGGGAATTTATAAAAATCTAAGCCATGTTATATTTGGTACATGTAGATATATGTCTATACAGCAATAACAATGGTAACAGATTTAGTTATCAATAGTGCAGGGTGGCATATGGAAAGAAAGAAAGAAAACGAGAACAACAACAAAAAACAAAGGAGCGCTTTGGATTCCCATCAAGACAAGCCTGGAAATCGATGAGATGCAAGGTATACAACGAAAGGACAGCTGCTCATTCCGTGATAGCTTAATGAGATAGTACTGCAGTTGCAATAAACAAAGAGAGAAATCGTGTAGCAAGCTCGCGGTGCAGACAGCGGGGCCATGTTTTTGCTCGCGGTGCAAAGCTACCGACGATTCGATCGAACTTTCCTCCCTGCCATGATGTGGTGAGTGTTCGGTGGTCAAGATCGGCGGCATGGCACATGCGGATTCTAGCGAGCAGATCGTGCGCAGCAGGCAGACAGACAGCCAGTCACCTTATTCAGAGTGGTTCACACGTCCGGCCCCCTTGTATTGCAGACTTGCAGGACTGCATGTCACATTGTCACCCAACTACGGGGCCTTGTTTACGTCGACGGGAATACACCAAGATAATGATGAACAACACGATAGGAGTTGATCATCTGCCAAAAGGAGAACTGAAGAATACTGGTAGGGTAGGGTTGAACCCTTGGCTAATGATGTGATTACTTGGAAAGAAGTTCGGATATCGTATATAACTATGCTTTTAAAAGTCACACATGTACGTCAAGTGACACCACGTTTTCTTAAGAACCGGGACACATCCAAACATGCGTTTGGACATCTATAAGTTGTGCCCTGATCATGTCAGTCGCACACAAAAATGTACGCAACCAAATTGTTAAAAAAAGGGTACCGTCAGACCTAAAACCGGCATTAACCAACAACGACATCAACCAATACCCTCACAACATACAAGACGTGAAAAGATTATTCGAAGGCAACGCCTTCAGAAAGGGTAAGGAGAAATAAGTATCGGTGTCCCTAGATCCAGTAAATACTGATCATGAATTCACACTTCTGAACTGAGAAAATGTCATGCAATGCCTTACAAGATAATGATGCTCGAATTTCACCCTGAAACACCAGCCCAGTAGTACCGAAGAAGCACCACCAAATCTCACTATGAGCCCGGCGGGAGCTCATTCTTATCCTCTCCCTCTCTCTCTTCTGCTACAATACCTGAGAGCGCACTCACCGTGCCGGGCCAAACCAAGGCCTCTCCTGCCGCCGCCGCCGGTTGAGATGGTAAGGGGAGGCGCCGGTCCTCCTCCTGTGCATACTAGACGTAGTTCTTTCCTTACCACATGGAGTTAAGCGTTATGCCGCGTAGAGGCAGATCTGCAGCACACTTGAGCAGTGTTGGAGAAGGTATGGATCCCCTTCCTTCTGGGCGTCGATGGATGGCGTCGTTGGGGTGGGGATCTGGGCGCTGCCGCCTCAATAACTCAGCCTGTGGTGGATTCGAGTACTGCTGCTCGCCTCTTTACCTTATGTTGCCAGCGTGGAGCTGGGGTGCAGGGGTTGGAGGAGACGGAGGCTGTGTCTGGATCGGCTTCGGGGTTTCCTCTCACTGCCTTGTTGGGCCGTATGCGAGATGTTGCGGCCGTGGCGCTCAGGAACTTGCCCTCGGTGGCTCTCCGTGGTGGAGGACGCAGAGGAAAAAGGATCCTACAGGCGGGTTCCTTGGCTATCTCTTGCATCTGAGATGCGCTGCTGCTGATTCTTCTCCGGCCGGCCGTGGAGGCGAGGGGTGGAGATGGTGCAGCGTCTGCATCGTCAGATCCGAGGATGGCGTTGTGGGGTTTATGTCGCCGGAGCTTACGAGCGGCTCCTGGCGTACGGCGGTGGAGGTGAGGCAGTCCGTCAAGCTCCAGTGGTTGGAGGCGGCAGTTTCTTCGGCAACCTCTTTCATAAAGCTCGGTAATCGTGGTTCCAACGGCGGCGACAACGATCTGGGTGATTCCCCTGTTACTCATCTCGGTGGCGGTGGGAAAGGGGATCCCCAAGCTTTGCTGCTTGCGGTTGGTTTCTGCACCAGGGGGAGCACGGAAGCTGCTCCTTGGACGTCATCCATGGCGGCACATCGACGGCTGCCATCTCTGATGGTTGAAAGGCAACCCCTCCAACCCTTCTTCGTCGGCTACGACTTCCTCTGGCCGGCGACGGACGGTGATAATTAACCTCCAGGCTACGATGCCATGACGGGGGCCCTTTGGCTCTGGTGCAGCTGGCTCCCGGTGCCCCACCCCAAGTGGTTCGTCCCCGGCGGTGGCGTGCTTGGCGTGCCATCCTTTTCCGATGCGGTGGTGAAGGAGCTGGACCCGATTGTGTTCCTAAACTTAGAATTAGGGTTGTTGGTGCAAAATGTATGGACCTGTTTGTAATTCTGTTTTCTCTTGGTCCCCGATGTATTACGCCACTGCAATGAATACAAGCTTCTTGGTCCTCTGGGACCTCCCCTGTTCAAAAAAATCTCAACTATGATAAATTGTCACATCCATTTGACTCTCACCTTCGTACCTTCTTTGCTTGACTCAACCAGGCAGACGCTCATACTCATGCGTATATGAGTTGTCGTGTCCGCTTGACTATCACCTTCTTGAAGGCGTCGTTCCATTGAAGTTACATCGATGGCATCAAGCACTAGGGGGCATTAGGAAAATTCAAAGATAGATGCATGGCAAATAAAAGATAAAGGCTGCAAGAAACACAATGGTAGAAATCTAAAATCAGTTGACATATTTATTTGAATAGAGAGCAAAGAAAAAGCATTTCTAGGTCAAATATTGTAAAATCATCAAGATCACCCCAAGGCGCAAGTCTAACTACCAGGATTGGTAAAATGATAAGTTCAACACAACAAATTCATAACCTCCTTTAGGGACACGAATCCACATGTCATATACACCTGCCTATGCTAATTTTTATCCATATTCATCATGGAAAAACATGATTTATGAGTACATTATCCATACTTTTTCAATCATCTCACCCAAAACATGCAGCTCAAGGAATATCTGGAATTCCTCACAATGCTAACGCGTTGCTTATTTGGAAAGAATGCAATGCAAGGATTTTCGACACAAAACTTGTTCGGCCGTTCAACTAGCTACCGAGATCTTGGACGAACTGGAGTTTACTTTTAACTCTTGTTGTTCAGTTTTTCCTTTTCTGTAAGATAAAAATAGTTTAGGTCCTTCTCCCTATTATATTTGTTTGTTAATATAAATTGGCATGTTCTTGATTTTTGTTGGCTTTGTCTGTTTTCTCTTAATAAATGAAAGTAGGGATGCTACATTTTGTCAAGGAAAATCTCATTTGTAGCTGGATGTTTTTCTAAACGAGTCAAAACACTTATCATTTTCATTTCTTAAGAAGAAAATAGTTGGCTGATTAATTAGTGGGAAAACCAGAAAAAACACATACACCCTCGCCGACCGTCATGGAACACACAACTACTCTGATTATCAACAGAAACTGCATACACACCCCAGAAATGAGAGCCGCCACCAAGGAAGTCCGTCGGTGTCACAACTCCGATTTCACCAACTCCGACATGTTGAGAGACCTCGTCAAGGTGGCCTCGTGAAGCCCGCACAACTGCCGAAATAGGGACTCGTTACGCTGAAAATTGGCAGTTTCGATTGGACAAGGACTCATGCCAACGAAGATCTTCGCTACGGACCACCACAATGCATGTCATCATGCGCCGTCCATGGCACTTCCGACTTCAGAGCAGGTTAAAACCAACAATAACACAAGTCTGACACATCAGAACAAAATGTTGACTAAAAGGGTCTTGCCACGACCAAACCCTGACATCAATCATGGTCGTTGCCGCACAGCGCCCACAAAACGAACCTATCACTGACTCGGCACTAGCCAATCGTGATGTCGTGCACATTCACCACAAGAAAGACGTAACAATGTCGACGATATTCAAGACTATGCTTTAAAGAGGGGAACGTCATGGAGATGCCGCCACCCTGGACGCCCAAGGAAAGCCAGAGGTTTGTAAAGGCTACGCTACTTCGTCCTCGGTAGCTGTTGGTAGCCGTTGGGTGTGAATTGTGGAACGAAGAATGCATTTGTTTACGTATATGTGCAGGAAAAGCTTATAAACGCGCCGAGTGCTCGCACGGTCACGTAGCGTGCAACGTTGGGTGGGCCCAACCCACCTTCCCTCCCCAACAACGGCGGGGGCCAGCCGAGCCGGAGCCGCGGCTGCCCACGTCGAAGCCGAGCCAAAAACTTAACTTGGCGAGGGTGTGGGGTATGGTCGCCGGTGCCGGAGAAGATCGGTTGGGGTTAGTGGGGTGCTTGGGACGTCGGACCGGCGGAGGAGGAATTGGGACAAGGCAGGGCGATGAGGCAGTTGGCGGTGACGCTGGCTATGGACGCGAGGGCGGTTGTGGTTCTCTTCTTACTCTCCGGCGACTTGTCGTTTAGCGGGGCAAAACCGTGTGAGCCTTCTCACGTGGGAATACCAGCATTCCCCTATACGTGCGGACCATTTGGCTGTCAGCCGGTTCCCTGGTTATGCAATCGTGGGCCCCTTTTAAATTTGGGCACCTCATCTATACTGTTTGCCAGCCCTCGAAAGTCCAAAACCTTTGTGCCCGCCAAGCCCGCGCGCAAGTCTTCCTTCCACGCGCAAGTTCTTCTTCCTCGTCAATCTCCGCAAGATCCATCCGAAAGTGACCTCTTCTGCCGGTGAGGGGTGCCTTAGCTTTCTCGGATCGTTCGTTGGTTCGTTTTGGTCATTCTTTGTTCCGAACGATGGGATCCAAAAACGAGATCTCTCTTGTTCCCATCGTTTTAATCGATCCCTGCGTTTCTGTGAGCCCATGGTTATGCATCGTGGCGGCTCGATGACTGCAGCTAAGCGCCTGTTCTTGGATTGCAGATGGAGGGTACCGTGTTCGCACCCTCCTCGAAGGGATGAAGCATGTCAAGTCAGGCAGCGGCGTCATTCTTACCAAGCCGTTTCTTGAAGTCTGCAAGCACATTCTCCCTGTGTTAGGTAAGGAATCTCCGCATCCCTGCAACTGAAAGATAGTGTTCAGATAATGACATTTCATTTCAATGGATGGATGTACTCAGATAAATTTGGATCTGCCATGTCCATCGTGAAGAGCGACATTGGTGGCAATATTACAGTAAGAGGAATCCCTTTTCCCCTTGAAAGATTCTCTTTATGCTCCTCTAATTATACTAATTTCTGATAAGAATTAGAGAGTTAGCGAATCATGGGTCCTACGATTAAGGGTTTCATCCTCTTACAGTTTATTTATCACGGTGCTTGCTGGTTTCTGTCGCTGTGCAGAGGCTGGAGGCTAGATATGTATCTGATCCTTCAAAGTACGAGCAGCTGCACACCATGTTGCAAGTGGAGGTTACCTCTAAGACAGCCAAAAGTTCTAGTAGTTGTACCAATGGACTTTTATGGTTGACAAGGTGACTGCTAATCCATGCAAAATGCACAGATGATTTGTTTTGTCCACCCAAGTTCCTTTGCAGATGGAGATGCTCGACTAGTCACCGGCTAAAATGTTTAAAATTACAATTTAGTGTTAATATTATTATGTGCCTTGTTTTGACAGAGCCATGGACTTCTTGGTTGCACTGTTCCACAATTTGGTACAGCACCCTGATTGGCAGATGTCACAAGTTTGCAGTGATGCATATAAGAACACTCTCAAGAAATGGCATGGTTGGCTGGCAAGTTCGAGCTTCTCGGTATTATTCTTTGCTTAAGCTTTTAATAAAAGTTACATTGTTTATCAACTATTTGTAGATCAAAAAGTAATCTGAACTATTTGGGCCATGATATTTCAAAACTCAAAAGCCACGCATTATGCTATCAGCCTAGCACTACAACATGTTGATGCAGATGTTGGACAACTGCAGACTTATAGGGTACTCTGTTTTGTTCTTGTTGAATGTTTCAGTCTATACCTAGGTCCTCTAGAGTACGGGTGGAAACGGTACAGATTATTTCCGACTGACTGACCGGGGGCTCACACGGAGGGAAAATACGGATTTGGTCGGATTGTTGGCAGATACGGTCACGGATACGGAGAGTTAATTCGCGGATACGGAAAAGGAAGTGGTTTTGCTGATATCCGTCTGTATCTAATATATACAATATTTCACGGTTATATCTGACAAGTATTTGGCACAATGTCCGACAAATAATACCTCGAACCTTAGGTGACCGAACGTTAGGCAAGATCAAACTTATATGTACTTACGTTGTGGATCACATTCATTGAAGGCACCCTTAGGTCATTTAATTGAAAATCTAAGTAGCCACTTGGAAATGGAAGTATGAGTTACTAAAACATCTCTCTTAGAATATTATAGTACATAAAAGTTAATTTCGAGTAAGTTAGTTCAAAATATTTGCTATATGTCGGTCATATTTTCAAATGTTTATCCGCGACCGAACCGTATTAGATCCATATTCATAATCGGCAGAATCTGGGGATAAATAAAAATATGTTGCACTAAGAGAAGTGGAAATGAACTGGGTTAAATCTGTATGTTTGCAAGGAACTGTTAGCTTAAAAGATGGCAATTCCTGTTGAGGATTGGAATCCGAGTAAATTGCTGGATCAATTATAATGCATGGATTATGCAAATATATAGTATTTTCCTATTTATTTCGAATGCATTTATAGGTCCGAAAAATTCCCGCCGAGGAGGGTTCACTACTAGGGAAAAGCTTATAGGTAGGTTGGCATTCTGTGGCGCACCAATTACATAAATATTTTTTTGGCGCACCAAGGTTGGTGCGCCACAGAAAGTCACAATTCTGTGGCGCACTAAACCACATGCGCCACAGAAATTAGACATTATGTGTCGCACCAAATCTGGTGCGCCACAGAAAGTCACATTTATGTGGCGCACATGGCCAGGTGCGCCACAGAAAGTTATCTGGGGGCGGTAAAATTTGGAAAAAAAAATTCTGTTGGTGCGCACAGGGTCTTTCTGTGGCGCACCAATTGCACAGAATATTTTTTTTCCAAATCCAACCCCCATGTGGATCGCCTTTTTAGTCTTCCAGGAAGTAAAGGAAAATGATAAAAAATTCAATAAATAAAATCTTTGACATGTAGTTAGGTTTGAGTGTCTGGTAGGTATAGAAATTATGAAATATGAATTTTGACCTTTTCTGCAACAAACAGGAAAAAAACTTGTAACGGCCATAACTTTTGCATACGACGTCGCAATAATGCAAAAAATATGTAAAAAAACTAGAGAAAAATCCGAGTTCGAATCCACCCGGGTTTACCCGGTCAGCAATTACACATTCCTCAAATTCCAAAAGAAAAAAGTTATTTCAAACAGACGAGTTTTCGCAGCAAAATAAAAAAAAGGAAAAAAATTAAAAAATTCAAAAAGTCCAAAAAAACACAGAAATGTATAACAAAGAAGATTGTTGAATTTTTTGGATTTTTTGGAAGTGTTTTGACTTTTTTGGATTTTCTTGGATTTTTATTTTTTTAGTTTTTATTTTTTTGGATCTTTTGAAACTTTAGAAGTTTTGAAAAAATCTGAAATTTAAAAACACACATTTATAACACATATACTACACATATACACATACAAGACTTAAGAGGGTTCATATGATATATATCAATAAGAACTTGAGTAGCACAAGGGTAGGTGAACTGGGTGGAACTTACAAGTTAAGCGTGCTAGGGTTGGAGCAATTTGAGAATGGGTGACCTAGCGGGAAGGTATCAGTTCAAAAAATTCAATAAATCTGAAAATAATTCCAATAATTAGGATTTTTATATTTTGATTTTTTGATTTTTTTTAAACTTTTTATATTTTTTTGCATTTTTTGAGAATTTGTGGCGCACCAGGCCAGGTGCGCCACAGAAATGTGAGAATTCTGTAGCGCACCAAGCCAGGTGCGCCACAAAAAAATTTAGTGGCGAGAATTCTGTGGCGCACCCAGCAAACCTGGGGTGCGCCACAGAATCCCAAATTGGTGCGCCACTAATAGGCCTTTTCCCACTAGTGGTTCATTTGAGTTTCATATATATGGGAAATCCTTACTTCACATTTTGACCTTGGGAAGTCACCACGGGATTTGAGAAAACTCATCTTCATATATGTAAAAGTAGTGCTTTCAATAACAAAACCTTTGCTTTGAACTGCTTTGTCTTAGCCGATCAATTGGAGAGATGCGCCTCAATCCTATCTTTTTTCCATCTATGTAAAAATCACTTTTCGAAAAGACTTCCGCTAGATAATTGCTTTGCCGAGGCACCATTGCTTGTTCGTTACGAGCTCAACTCAATAGAACGGGACTCAGGAAATAGGTGCTACTACTACTCTACGCCCACACCGGATATGAGGTGTGGTGCTTTGGAGAGAGGAGGAAGACGATCCGATTGGTACGCAACGCATTTCTTAAAAAGGAATAAAGTCTAGGGATCAGTTCAAAAGAAGCTACAGGAACAGATAAACTAAGAGCCAGCTCTAAAACCCATTTGTGGTCGAACACTCAGTGTCCAAAAAGATTCGAGTGGAAATGAACTGGATGGAATCTTAATGTTTGCAAGGAACTGTTAGCTCAAAACATGGCAATTCCAGTTGAAGACTGGAATTCGAGGAAATTGCTCGATTTATCATAGTGCATGGATTATGCCAATAGTATTTTCCTATTTATCTCGAATGCATTTATAGGTCCGGAAAATTCCCCATTTTGTGGTGGAACACTCAGTGTCCACAAAGATTGCTCATTGTAGGCAATGAAGACTGAAGAGCATGAAAAAACCTACTCGATTTTGGAGTACTATAGTTTGATGCAGATAGGGATGGCGCCATTATTTATAGCTTTTCAGTTCTCCCACTGTAAAGTTGGCTGCTGTAACTGGAGTTCACACATCACATGGACAATGATTTGTGGCATGCTGAAGAGTAGTATTAACAAAATGTTAGGTTCTCATGGTTCTTATGCTATTAATATTACAAATTTAAAATTCATGCACGCCCTGTACTTCATTCTAATTAATCTCTTGACTGACTTAGTATGTCATTACATGTACTGATCCCTGACGGTTTTTTTTTTGAACATCACTGATTTTATTCAATTCAAGCACATTTTACAGACAACAACGTGAAGGGCATCACGCTGATAGCAGAAAGCATGTCTCTGACTGGACATGGGCTTGCTTCACCAAACAACGGACCAATAAAGATATGTTTTTAACTTTGAGAGCTAAACGTGCTAGGTGATCAGCTTTAACATTATGACATCTCTTAATGTGAGCTATCCTGCTTGTATGGAAGCAAGGAGAGGCGTGTACTGCTGCAAGTAAATGCCTGTTTTCCCAACGTCCTGACGCTGCAAAGACTGACTGCTCCCTTGCCGCCGAAGCCAGCTGCAAGCAGTCCGTGTAGAAGTGGGGGTCTTGAACCTGAAAAAATTGTGCCAGATTTGTAGCAAGTAGAAGTCCATATCTTCAGCTTGAAGAGGCGAGGAAGCTGGAGGCGAAAGCGCAGAAACATGAAGTTGCTTGAGGTGCTGGTGGCCTTGCATGATGATGACGATGCCCAATCCAGCTTGACTAATCCCCGTTCCTGTTGTTTTCTCCCATGCTGCATCACAGAAAATTGCATTCGCAACAAATATGTTAGCCTCCTGCAGTTGTGAAGAAGATTGTAGTTGTTGCCGCTGGTCTTGTGTTGGTTCATCCCCGTGTCTCCTGGTGATTTCTTTAGACTCCAT
>CAMZMU010000052.1:82914208-83029612 GCA_947311845.1 Poa pratensis | reverse complement strand
ATGGGTGACCTAGCGGGAAGGTATCAGTTCAAAAAATTCAATAAATCTGAAAATAATTCCAATAATTAGGATTTTTTATATTTTGATTTTTTGGATTTTTTTTAAACTTTTTATATTTTTTTGCATTTTTTGAGAATTCTGTGGCGCACCAGGCCAGGTGCGCCACATAAATGTGAGAATTCTGTAGCGCACCAAGTCAGGTGCGCCACAAAAAAATTAGTGGCGAGAATTCTGTGGCGCACCCAGCAAACCTGGGGTGCGCCACAGAATCCCAAATTGGTGCGCCACTAATAGGCCTTTTCCCACTAGTGGTTCATTTGAGTTTCATATATATGGGAAATCCTTACTTCACATTTTTGACCTTGGGAAGTCACCACGGGATTTGAGAAAACTCATCTTCATAATATGTAAAATTAGTGCTTTCAATAACAAAACCTTTGCTTTGAACTGCTTTGTCTTAGCCGATCAATTGGAGAGATGCGCCTCAATCCTATCTTTTTTCCATCTATGTAAAAATCACTTTTCGAAAAGACTTCCGCTAGATAATTGCTTTGCCGAGGCACCATTGCTTGTTCGTTACGAGCTCAACTCAATAGAACGGGACTCAGGAAATAGGTGCTACTACTACTCTACGCCCACACCGGATATGAGGTGTGGTGCTTTGGAGAGAGGAGGAAGACGATCCGATTGGTACGCAACGCATTTCTTAAAAAGGAATAAAGTCTAGGGATCAGTTCAAAAGAAGCTACAGGAACAGATAAACTAAGAGTCTGCTCTAAAACCCATTTGTGGTCGAACACTCAGTGTCCAAAAAGATTCGAGTGGAAATGAACTGGATGGAATCTTAATGTTTGCAAGGAACTGTTAGCTCAAAACATGGCAATTCCAGTTGAAGACTGGAATTCGAGGAAATTGCTCGATTTATCATAGTGCATGGATTATGCCAATAGTATTTTCCTATTTATCTCGAATGCATTTATAGGTCCGGAAAATTCCCCATTTTGTGGTGGAACACTCAGTGTCCACAAAGATTGCTCATTGTAGGCAATGAAGACTGAATAGCATGAAAAACCCTACTCGATTTTGGAGTACTATAGTTTGATGCAGATAGGGATGGCGCCATTATTTATAGCTTTTCAGTTCTCCCACTGTAAAGTTGGCCTGCTGTAACTGGAGTTCACACATCACATGGACAATGATTTGTGGCATGCTGAAGAGTAGTATTAACAAAATGTTAGGTTCTCATGGTTCTTATGCTATTAATATTACAAATTTAAAATTCATGCACGCCCTGTACTTCATTCTAATTAATCTCTTGACTGACTTAGTATGTCATTACATGTACTGATCCCTGACGGTTTTTTTTTTTGAACATCACTGATTTTATTCAATTCAAGCACATTTTACAGACAACAACGTGAAGGGCATCACGCTGATAGCAGAAAGCATGTCTCTGACTGGACATGGGCTTGCTTCACCTAAACAACGGACCAATAAAGATCTGTTTTTAACTTTGAGAGCTAAACGTGCTAGGTGATCAGCTTTAACATTATGACATCTCTTAATGTGAGTTATCCTGCTTGTATGGAAGGAAGGAGAGGCGTGTACTGCTGCAAGTAAATGCCTGTTTTCCCAACGTCCTGACGCTGCAAAGACTGACTGCTCCCTTGCCGCCGAAGCCAGCTGCAAGCAGTCCGTGTAGAAGTGGGGGTCTTGAACCTGAAAAAATTGTGCCAGATTTGTAGCAAGTAGAAGTCCATATACTTCAGCTTGAAGAGGCGAGGAAGCTGGAGGCGAAAGCGCAGAAACATGAAGTTGCTTGAGGTGCTGGTGGCCTTGCATGATGATGACGATGCCCAATCCAGCTTGACTAATCCCCGTTCCTGTTGTTTTCTCCCATGCTGCATCACAGAAAATTGCATTCGCAACAAATATGTTAGCCTCCTGCAGTTGTGAAGAAGATTGTAGTTGTTGCCGCTGGTCTTGTGTTGGTTCATCCCCGTGTCTCCTGGTGATTTCTTTAGACTCCATCATGGTGCCTGCAATAATTGCATTTGTCGCCGCAAACACCTGGAAGGCTTGCATACTTTCCTACAAAACAAGGTGTCGTTTCGAGCTTTCCAAAGACACCACAGGAACGTGTAGAGGGTGGTTGAGGTAATTTGTGGATGTTGTGAGTTGAGCAAAGCTTGTATCAAATCTGGAATAGAACCATGATGCTCTGCAATGAACTCAATTTTGATAAACCAAGGATAGCTAAACCAAGCCGCTTTGGAGAACGGGCACAAAAACAACATATGCATTTCATCTTCAAGATTGCCACACCTAGAGCAATTCTCCTTAATGTGCTTAGAGTACTTACTTGCCCTCTTGCCCGTTGGTAGCGCTTTGCGAAGTAACCTCCATGCAAAAGTTTGAACTCTTGGTGCCATCTGCTTGTCACTCCACACCTGCTTAAGTAAAGAAATAACCTGCAGAGGAACAATCTTGGTCTTTGTCTTGGGGGCAGTTGAAGATTGTGAAAACAGTGCTTGTAAGCACTCTTGGGTGAGAATTGCCCTGCAGGGGTTAGTTTCCAAATCAAAGTATCTTGTTCATTTGCATTTATAATAGGTGTTTCTAAGATTTCATTTGCAGTTGTGGGGCTGAATAACAAGTTTATTAAGTCAGAGTTCCAAATCTTTTGTCCAGGAATCCAAAGATCCTTAACTTGAGCAGGGTAAGTAAAAGGTTGTTGTTGTACAATCAAATTATTATGGATTGTTTCCCAGCCAGTAAACCAAGGAGAGCTCCAAATAGAACTAGTTCCATCAACAATCTGACAAAGAGTGGCTGAAAGAAGAAGAGGTTTTACCTTAAGTATTGCAGACCAGAAGGCTGATTTAGGTTTGTTTGTTGTAGCTCTCCAAAAGGAAGTGTCGTGATGATATTTAGCCTTTAGTATTTGAGCTATCTGGTTCCTTGACCAACCTCCATGCAGTTGAAAGGATGAGACCTTGATTGATTGCCTGCAAATTTCTAATGCCAAGACCACCAATATTTTTGTGAGTACAGATATCTGCCCAAGCCCGGAGGCAAAGGCTCTTAGTTTTTTTTATCTTCTTGAACGCCTGTCCACCAGAAGTTCCTAATAATAGCTGTGAGTTTTGCAAGAAACTTTTTAGAAAACAGAATATTGGACATGTAGTAGACAGGAATGGAAGAGAACAAATTTTATGAGTGTTAATCTGGCCGCATGTGAGAGTCGGTTAGCTTTATAAGTGGAGAGCTTGGATCTGAATTTGTCATAGATGAAGGCATAAGCTGCAGATCTGTCCTTGGAGGGCAAAATAAGAGGGTGACCAAGGTGGACGAAGGAATTGCCTATATCAGGAACAGGAAAGATTGCCCGAATATCTTCTTTAACCTGTGTAGTGACATTTTTGCTGAACAGTATTCCCGATTTGCTCCAGTTCGGAGTCTGGCCTGAGTTATAACAAAAATGATCAATAATTTGAGAGATACTTTGGGCTTCCTGCACATTAGCCTTGCCACATACAATAAGGTCATCTGCAAATATAAGAGAGTGAATAGAGGGGCAATTTGGACCAAGAGAGATGCCAACCAGCTGATTGGAATGTAGGCGTCCTGAAGTGTCAAAGCTAGTTCATTAACAGCAAACACAAAAAGATAAGGCGACAAAGGGCACCCCTGTCTGATACCTCTTGAACTATGAAACTTCGCCGAAGATTGGCCATTAATGATAACCGAAAACGTCGGTGAAGAGATGCAAGCATGCACAAGACTAATGAAATGACCATGAAGACCTTTGCGAGCAAGAGCCGAGACAATAAAATTCCATTCAATTCTATCGAAAGCTTTAGCAAGATCAATTTTTAGCATGAAATCAAGGCTTTTCCAAGAAGTGAGAGAAAACGAATGGGCAATTTCTTGAGCAACAATAATATTATTGCTTATGCGTCTACCTTTGATGAAAGCTTGTTGTGAAGGATGAATGTAGTCCGGAAGATGTTGTTTCAACCTATTTGCTAAAGATTTTGCAATTATTTTATAAACTACATTACACAAGCTTATGGTCTAAAATCAGAAGGTAGATGGCAGACAAGCTTCTTTGGGATAAGTGCAATATGAGTGTCATTGATGTGTGGGAGAACACCTGTAATGTAGAAATTCCTTACCACATGAGTGACGTCATCTCCTATCCAAGCCCAAGCTGAAATATAGAATGCCACATTGAAACCATCAGGTCCCGGCGAAGCATTTTTCCTCATTTCCTTGAGTATTGCCCAAATCTCTTGTTTGTCAGGCACCGAGTTGGTATAGTCCTCTGGATCTTGCGGCAGTGTTGCATTTAAGATGGACCTGACATTATTAGTAGAAGTAGAACAGAAAATGGATTTGAAATAATGCACAAATTCAGCTGCAATGTCTTCAGGATCAAACAGTTCACACCCTTGCGCATTCTGAATGGAAACAATGCGATTTCTACGCCTTCTCTTCTGGACAGCATTATGAAAGAAGGCAGTATTTCTATCACCTTGAGTAGCCCAATGTTTTTTTGCTCGCTGACGATAATATTCAGTGAGCTTAGTCATGTTTTGCTCGTATTGGGCAATCAAATTGACCTCAAGATTGTGATCCTGAAGCTGAATGGGCTGCATTTGAATTTCATTAATCTGCTCTTGTATATGATCAAGCTCTTGTTGGATAGGTTTCTTCTTCTTGCACCATCTTTTCAAAGTACCTGCAAGGTTAGTTGTTCTAGCATGGAACGGTCTATTAATGGAAGCAGTCCAAGCACATTTAGCAACATCCTGAAAATCATTTTCATAAGTCCACCAATTTTCAAATCTGAAACTGAGCTTTGGCTTTTGAAAATGAGACTCTGTTGAGACAAGAATGGGTGCATGGTCACTAAGCATGATCGGTAGGTTAAAAACATTAGTATTTGGAAAAAGAGTGCACCACTCAGCATTAGCAAGACAACGATCGAGCCTCTCAAACAGGGCGTCGAGGAAAAACGCTTGTTCGTCCAAGTATAAGCTGGACCGCTAAAGCCTAGATCAAACAGACCACACTGTCTAACATACGAATTGAAATCACGCATACGTTTTTTATTTATATTAGTGGAAGACGTGTCTATGTCACACATAATATTATTGAGATCTCCTAAACAGACTACTGGTTTGCCAAGATTAGCATGTACAAAAGAAGAAATCTGATCCCAGATCATCCAAGTTTGGCGATGGTGAGGATCGCCATAAACACAGACTAGCACAAAATCTAGACCAGTAGCAATATGAAGAACCGAAGCCAGGATTAGATGAAAACTAGAAAACTTAACATTTACTTGTACCTCGTCGTTCCATAAAAGCCAGAGGCCCCCAGAGAGACCAACCGAAGGAACAACAAAGCTATCGGCTAGATTAAAGCGGTTATTCAGCTGCCCAGACTTGTATTTAGAAGTTCTAATCTCAGATACAAAGGTTACCTGCGCCTTGGTGGAGGACATCAAATTGGCAAGGTAGGATATTTTGGTGGATCTATCAAGATTTCTGCCCGGCCCTTGGCAATTCCAACTGATCAGCTTCATGGCGCCTTGGAGGCTGGATGTGCTTTTCCAGTCTTGTTAGAAGTGTTCCTCTGTATCTGGTTTGGAGAAGCACGAGCACCTCCTAACTCCTAAAGCAGTGAGCGTGACAAGCAAGACTCAGGAGAAACCTGCTCAGATGGCGAATCGGAAGATCAGAGGAGAGATCAGGGAAAAACGGAAGGTGGTGGCTTGAATCAGTGAGGCGAATCGAGTTGATGGTGTAGGGCGGCGAGGGGGGAAAGCTAAGCAGAGCGGAGGGATAAAAAACTGGATTGGGAGATGAAACACAACACAGATCCGAGAGGAAAAAGGGGGATTCAATTAGGAAAGGAAGATCGAAGCAAGAAATCAAAGGGATTGGGAAGAATCAAGAGGAGAGAGACGGCAAGACGCCAGACGCCACACGGGGACCTCCTTCCAGAAAACTCTCTCTACTCGCTCCGCGATGGGTAGGTTGGCCACCGCCTCCGTTGTCTACCCGTGTTGGTGCCGTCCTGACCGATCCCTGACGGTTTCAGGTTGCCATAAAGCTTGCCCCGGATAGGAAGAAGTTCATGGATGTTATTTGTGGCTCAGGTGACATAAATGGGGATATTGAGAGGTTTTGTGCAACGTTCTCTCCTTTACTGGCAGAAAACCACAAGTTTCTGGTAAGTTTGATCCATATTACATATGCTTTTGGTGCCAAATATATTCCATATTCTCCAGCCGACAGGGTCATAATATAACTATCTACCTGCAGGCTAATGTCGGCATGGATGATCTTAAGGCATCCTAATATACCTCACACGCTAATACACTATTGTCTATTGGTTCTACAACTCAGCTTACACACAAACTGGCGATTACTGTCACTTGTAAAATTTGTTTTTTGTTGTTGTATTTGTACCACAAACAGCCTTAAAATTACAGATTGTAGTGGAAGTTGTGTTTTTTGGGAAAAAACATTTGAACCTGCCATCTAGGAGCAGCCACAACGTACTGCTGAATATCCAATGCCAAATACCAAAATAACTTTTCTTGTATGTTCCCATCGTCATTCTAGAGTATGTGGCCGGAATATTTGGTGTGGTTCAGTCTTGTTGGATTATTGTTTTTTACCCTATTAAAATTAGAATAAGGGATGTCGACACAATGTAGGAGACGATGATGATTGTTTATGCCATCATGCACAACATGATTGTAAAGAGTGAGAGTGATGATAGAATCTACGATCTACATGGGTGGGACTTTCAGGGCCATTTGATTGAGCCCAAGATGGACTGACCGTGAGTTCGAAGATTACCTCCGTAGAAATCCGTGACTGTGTTGTTCGTCTTTAATTCCAAAATGATATGGTCAACACATGTGGACCCATAAATAAAACGAGTAGTCTTTGTGAAATAGTGAGACTTAACTGTCGTGGCTAACTCTAGTGTGGCGGATCTTAATGTTTTGTTGAGTCTCATGTCATCTTCTTCTCTTCTAGGTCAGCCAACCATATGGATTATATGGGCCTAGGCCACATGGGCCACACACAATATTCCCTCTTCACATAGTTTTTGACATAACTCTAAAGAAAAACATAGTTTTTGACATATGTTGGTGCACACGATGGTTGTGTTTGGTACTAAAAAAATGTTGGAGTATTTTTTTATGTTAATATATTCTCTTTAGATAACAAACATCTTTTAGGGCATATTTTAGCGGCGGAACAATCCACGCGCATTATTCTTAGTTGAGAAAAGCAGTACGTGTTTGTGTGACATTTTAACCAGTGGTACGAGTTAATTCAACATATATGCAAAAAAGCTGCTTGGTTATCAAAGTTAGCACGATACACATTTGACCGGCCACTTCGGTTCAAAGAAAAAGGCGAATTGTTTGAACCAATAACCTCTTTGCTGTAATTTGTGCTTCGCACAATTCAAAAGGTATATGCCCCATGTTGTAATAAAATATTTAATCTTGTACTAATAGTTGTGTCTCCCACATCCACTCGATTGAACAACAGGTAATCTTGTACAAGGGTGTGAGATAACAAACAATATTCTACCGATTAGAAACGACCAACGTTTTCAGATTGCATTTCTTGTCAGACTATTTGAGTCCATGTCGTAAACTCATGGAACCGCTCAAAGTTAGTTCTGTTGCAGTCTCTTTTATGTCGGTTTTGATAATTCCTAATTGCATGAGAATTAGCTTAGTTCTCAATCCCATGACATCATCAGTTGTAAGTGAAGTTGCAATTGATTCGGACCACTTGAGTTGTTTCATGATTCGTGTATCAGTTATAAGTCAACTTGCAATTGAGATTTGCTGACGTCATGCGGTGTGGATTAAGTTAGTTCTTATTCGCGTGAGTTACAAGTAGACTTGCAAATGCTTCACACTATTCGATTTGCTTCATGATTAATGTTAATCATGAGTTACAACTTGAGTTGAAACAGAGCTAGCTGCCACGCGCGCCTAGGGCGCACAGACTGTAGTCACGAAAGTGGGACGATCGATGGGCAAAGTATCCCTGATCACACGTTGAGCGTTGGTTTATACAGCCTGTGGAACTTGCTCGGCAAGTCTATCTAGTCTTTTGGATGGGCACAGACTAGACACTATGAAAGTGCATGTTGCCCCCATGCGTGGTTTTGGTAATTAATGACAATCCTTATGGACTAATGTTTACATTAGATATTCCTATAGATCTTGTCCATGTGAAAAGATTATAGTTCATGTGTTGGACTCTTGAAGATGACATGATGACCAATGCTCTATTCAAGGGTTTATATGAAGAATGGTCATGTGTAGAGTTAAGCTCATTGCAAGTATGGCTTGGAAAAGAAGATTGAGTGAACAATCATGTTTATCTCCAAGCCATCATACATATCAAGAGAAGAAGATGAAGTGTAAGCTCAATATGATGCATCTCGAAGATATCATTTGATTGAAGCTTGCAAAGGAGACATGAAGACGGAGCTTAGCGAGGCCCTCCATAATGGAGTATGGGGGAGCATTTGGAGAAGTCTTCATCAAGCATGTGCTAGAAAGCACAATCAAGAAAGGTGTTCCAACTTGAGAGAGTCAAGATCGTCATCATCGAGCTCAAGTGGAATGCGCAAGGCAAAGGTATGATCTTGATAGGTTTTCTATTTTACCGGTCTCATGTTGTTAGTGGGAGACCGGGTTTTAGGATAGACGGCGTACTATCAAGAGGGACTCTCAAGTGAGTAACTTGATCGCCTCTTTGTGGAGAGCTCAAACCTTTGCATACTTGGCATTTCATCTTTCTTGGTTCTTATTTGGTTTTCTCCTTGTTTGCTTTTGGTGCTTGTTGTGATCTTCACGACAAGCCCAAGTTCATCGAAAACGAATTTCGTATGGAAAACTTGTTGCGTTTTTGGTTTTGGAGGTTTGCCATCATTCCTTTTTAGAGAGGTTTTACCTTTCTCCATTTGGTTTTATCTTCCATTGTTGGACTATGATGTTTCTCTGCATGATCTTGTAAAGCTCTTCGTTGCGATTCCAACGAGCCTGAGAACATCGAAAACGGAGTCCGGATGATCAAGATATCTTCGTTTTCGTGTTCAGTGTTTCTGCAGTTTTCTGAGGAGCGGAAGTTCCGGTTTGGCCGAAATTCTGGCCATCCGGAAGTTCCGGCCAAAGTTCCGGTCGAGTACAGAACCGTTTTTTAGTCGCTTTTCTGGGGGTCCGGGAGTTCCCGGCCGGAAGTTCCGGCCCTGGACCGGAAGTTACGGCCTAAGTGAGCCTGCAACGGCTATTTCGGTGGGAGGGGCTATAAATACCCCTCCCCTTCTTCAACCTTGGGTAGCTCGTTTTTTCCTCTCTCTCCTCCATTGTTTGACCTTGGAAAAGCTTGTCCCCTCTCAATCCCTCCCATGATTCTTGCATATCTTTGAGGGAAAAGTGAGAGGAGATCTAGATCTACATTTCACCAATCCATCTCTCCTCTAAGTGAGGGGAACCCTTTGGATCTAGATCTTGGAGTTCCATTTGTTGAGTTCTTCTTTGTTCTTCCTCTCTTCTCCCCCCATAAGCATTAGTTGCTTTTGGTGGGATTTGAGAGTGAAGGATTTGAGCACTTGTGTTCTTGCCTTTTGCATTTGGTGCATCGGTGTGCTCTCCACGAGGATTCATGGAAGTTGAAAGCTTGTGAACTTGTTACTCTTGGGTCTTTGGACCCTAGACGCCCGTGTGGTGGTTGGACCCTTGGTGGTCACTTGTAGCCGTTCGGGAGCCCCCAATCCCGTTGTGGGTTGTGCCCCGGATTGTTGTTAAAGCCGTTCGGGAACCCCCAATCCCGTTGTGGGTTGTGCCCCGATTGTTGTTGAAAGGCTCCGGATTCCGCCTCGAAGGAATTCCGATAGTGGAAGGTGAACCAAACCTTTGTGGTGCGGTTCATCGGAGAAGAAGGTGAAACCATTGTGGTTGTTGAACCATTGTGTTGGTTCACACCTCTCCAACGAGACGTACTCCCTTAACAAGGAGGAACTCGGGAATACATCCTCGTCTCCGCGTGCCTCGGTTATTTCTATACCCGAGCTTTTTACTTATGCACTTTACATTGTGATAGCCTTCGTGCTTGAAGTATTCTATATTGCTATCACCTTGTTGCTTGTCTTGCTTAGCATAAGTTGTTGGTGCACATAGGTGAGCCTAGTTTATTTAAGTTGTCGGCTTGTTAATTTAAACACCTAGTTTTATTCCGCAATTAGCAAGCTAAACCAGAAAAGTTTAATCGCTATTCACCCCCCCTCTAGGCGATATTGTCCTTTCACACTAGACACGTTGACGACAGTTCACATCATATTTACACATACTAATGAGCACGTGCGTTGGCTCCGTTCGTTCCGTTGCTTTATTTTTCATTATATATTCTTCAATGATTTTTATTTTATTTATTTTGTCGTTCCTCCTTTTACAGGAGACCCGAGTTTCCAAGGGGTACATGAGATGCGAAAGAAAATAAAAGAACGCACATCAACAACACATAAGAGAGGGGTTACTCTGAGAACCTGGGAGATACTGGATTGATGAAAACTCATCCTGACCCAAGCACTGCGATCACAAGGTGGAGTTCATAGGACATCATGACTGCATGCCATGACAGTGGAGACCAAGTCAGGACACTACACTATCGATGTAATTGAACACCAACGCGCATCTGAAGCCACATAGCGCGCCGACACACACCACCTGTGTTGGGGGCGTGTCCGAAAGGTCGCGCGCAGTAGAGACGACGTCACGAGGCCTTTGCGCCGCCGGCTGAAGTCGAAGGGCCTCAAAGAAACCCTCACCACACGTGGGGGTCGCCACCATAGTCGAAAGGCGTAGCACCACTGAGAGAAACCCCAACCGCATATGGGTCCGATATACCTGAAGGATGGGAGCACGCGTGAAGAACACCCATGACCGCTATCTACAGAACCATGGGGCACACCAGTATAGAAGGAACAACATCTTCTGATGACGAGACATGGGGGCTCAACACCCAGCCACGACAAAACCCCCACGTAGAGAGCACGTCGCCACCATGGCTGCCATCTGCGAACCACAAATCAACCAACCCCAACGGCACCCCGCTGCAGGACGGTGACCGAGTAGAGAGGTAGATGTCCATCGCAACCACCGGAGAGCACAACTCAGGCAAACAAAGGCCACACCGCCGACGCGCGGGGGAGCCCGCCAAGCCTATCCGGGGCCTAGATCCGGCCCGGAGAGCCCGCGCTGGCACAACCCGATGCTCACGTCCCGCCGCACCTGCGCCACCACGTCGCGCCTCCACTGTGCCGCTATCGTGTTGCCTCGTCGTGCCGCTTGAGCCAGAGCTACGTCGAAGAGGCCTTCTGAGCGATGATTTCCTACAAGCGAGTATAGTAAGGTTGACTTCGCCGACGCAGGAGGAGGAAAAGGGCCCCGTCGCCGCCAAGCCGCGTGGGCTTTCGCTGGCGACTCCGGCTGGCGGCGACGAGGGAAGACGGGGGTGGTGGAGGGACGCTGGTGGTGGCTAGGGTTCGCTCCTGGCCGCCCGCCAGAGCAACCAGAGAGCAAAGCGTTTTTGGTGATCATTAATGAAGGCCTCGTGAGATAAAAATCTTATTAATTCATCTTGGAAAAAGATTAGTGCCCCTTATAAAAAAACAAAACATTGATAGTGTCCTTTATAGAAAACTGGGGAGAATTTGCTTGTGGCAAGATGGTTAGGAGGGTGGTTGTACCTAGCCCCACGAGAGTTCAAACCTAGGTTTGACACTGGTGTTTCTCGTTTAGGCGGAATATTCTTCAGTGGAAGGCGACGTTCCCGTCGACAACGAGACGCCCGTGGTGACTTCATCAATCTCAAGATCAAACCGTCGGCTCAGTCTCTCGGAGGTACTCATATGTGTGCGTGTGGTGTTCATAGGGGTGAGTATATGCGCGTATAGCTAAGCATCTGCGTTGTACTGTTTCGGAAAAAAAACTGGGGAGTACTTTTTATTTTCATGTATAAATTCTTATTACCCAGTACATTTTGGGTGCCATTGTGATTTGGTAAAAGAGCGTACATGATATAGGCGGTCCTATAAGAAATCCACACCATTTCAAGGGCTCGCTTTAATTTGATGCGAGCACGATGTCCGTCGGCTCCGCAGCCTGCGAGCTGCCGCTGCGGCCGGCTCCATCTGCTGATGGTGCTGCCGGTGACATCTTTCGCGCTGGGCCTAATTTGGTTGTCGCGAGGTCGTCGTGCCGGGCCCGGCGGCGGGAGAGGAAACGGAGGAGAAGAGGAGCAATATCAGGTAGGCAGCGCGCACGGCGAGGCCTCACCGCGAGGTGTAGATGTTGGTGTCCAATTGATTTTCTTGGTCAAATTTGGGTGCTGATTTGATTGCTTTTGTGTGATATTAGTATTGCTACTGATTGCTGTGCAGATTTCGCGTGCTACTTCTTGACAAGGAGTTGGTGGAAGGGGAGACGGTAGCAAATGTGGAAAGGAGATGTATTACTCAGTTGACCCAAGTGAGGAAATTGATGGGTTCCATTGGCGGCACGCTCGAAGGGAGGGTTCTTCCCGGCCGCTGGTAGCGAGAAGTGGGATTATGTGGTAAGTTCGAACCAAAGAAAATTTCGTGGTACTTCCCCAAGTGCATCTTGTTTTGGTACTGTACTAAACCAATTTGTCCTTAACAGTTTGATTGTATGTAATTTGTTTATCAATGGAGGAGGGAGTAGTCTGAGATTGCTACTAGTAAACTAACTTGATAATCCAATATATTAGCAGCACCATTTTCCTTGTAAATACTGGTTTCATAATACATTTTTTATACCAGTACATGTGCAAAGGTTGGACCTAATTTTAGACCCATCCATATATGCTGTTTCATGGCTTCTAAGGAAAATGTCAAGAGGGAGAAGCATCAATTTTTATTGCGCAGCGGAAAACTAAAACAGGCGGAGTTGGTTGAACCACCGTCTGTGCAAAATAAACAGTAGTACACAATTAAACTATTTCAGATCCTGGGAGGCATAAGTGGACTTAAATTCAATCTTACATACACCCCTTTCATCGAGCCAGTTCAAATTTGTATCATTATTATAAAACAAACTAAAAGTTGAAACTTAGAAGACAGTGTGACGAGACACATGCTTTGCAACATGTGTTCTCTTCCTTGATGTTGTCACGGGATGACTAACTGGAACAGGGAAACCGGTATATACAAAAGAAAAAACTTTGGACAACAAAGCGGCAAATTGCATGTTAACTCTTGGTGGAGCAGCACAAGGGTTATTTCTAGCAGTGACATCTTTGTCCAGAGGGCTATCTTTAGCTAAACGTTCTCTGCATCCTCCAACCCGTTTTCCATAACTGTACCCTCCTTATATAGCCACAAAATGGACAGGTCGCCTCTTCCTACGCCCATGCATGGTTGAATATTAGGAGACGGCTCAAAGGGTTCTTGGCCCTCGACAAAATTGGACATAAGTTAGAATTCCTCCTGCTCCCATCCTCGGAATTCCATTGACGCGATGCGCCCTCCGCTGAGCTCGGCATAAGTTTCTGAACCATATGCCCATTGCAACGCGGAGGGTCTCGCAATATTGAGCTAGCATAATTCTGGGAGGAAGAGACTGAGAGAGGAGCAACATGCTGTGGGACAATTGAGGAGGGAGTGACAGGACCGGTTAACAAGAATTGGCTTCATATTTCATTCTTGTTGCCATTGAGTTTTGAGGTTCTTAAGAGAGTAAGAATTCGAATGTGACAACATTTCATCTGTAGCACTTTATTTACGTTGATTTCAATCTTTTATGTAGGAATCTATGACCATTTCCCTTTTATTCAATGATGTGCCTTCATTGCAAGGTTTGCTGTGCATTCTCTTGCAGCATTTGTAGATTCAAGAAGTGTGCTAGGGCACAAATAAATTAGAAACGGGTAGCTCAAAGGGACATGAGCACAAAGATGAAGAAGGGGATCCTGAGGCCCTTCCGCTATTTCTCTAACATAATGGGTACGTACTTTATACTTATTTGTTTTTACAACATCAAATTTACTTTGACTTGTACATTTTATCATGACAAGTATGTCACAAGTAGCATCCTTTATTTGTTTGCCAAAATTCCTAACGCCCCTTATTTGTCATCTAAATAATGATAACCAGATACTAAGGAACAAGAACTGCAAATCGGATTCCCTACGGATGTGAAACATGTGGCGCATATCGGATGGGATGGACCTACTGCCCCAGCCAAGGAGAAGGAGGCAGGAGCACCTAGCTGGGTAAGTTTACGTCTTGCATTACTGCAACAAGGTTAAAAAGGTCTTCGCTGTCTGCTCTGAGTGGCTAGGAAATTTTCACAATAATTATAGAAAAAATGATTATTTTTAGTAAATGAAGGCTTTAGTGCCCCTATATGTACCATAAATGCATATATATATATCCAAACGCATTATTACACAGTGAAAAAAAATGTCCGACCAAAGAGGGATAGAGCGGTCATCCTCATAAAAAATCTAGTCCAAAAAACTATGCTAGGCAACCAAGGATAATACTACAAACTAAGAAACCCATCACAGTGGCACGCCACGCAAACCTGGACATAAACTCCGTGGTAATCCAATCTAGCTTCTTAGCACCAAGCTCCATGAAATCCTTTTATATAAAAAAAAACCGCAGGCAACTGGTACGCAAGAGCAGCACCTGCATACAAAAGTGTAACTTGGTTTTATCAAAAACCACATCCTTTCTGCATAGCCAAATCGACAAAAAGGCCTCTGCTTCTCCGAGCACAATAAGTGACCACAATGATTTATCGACTCCCCCGGAGCCGTGTCCCAAAAATATGTAAGATACTACGGGGTGGGGTGATGTTGAAAGCTAAATACACAGCGCCCCATGCAACATGAACCAACCTGCACTCTTACCTTAACCTTAACTTTAACAAAGCCTTTTGTCCCAAACAAGTTGGGGTAGGCTAGATATGAAACCCTGTCACGAGGACTTCTCAGGAGGTCACCCATCTTGGTACTACTCTCGCCCAAATGGGTTTCATATCCATGGGACTGGCTAGTTTTTACGTTGGCTCGCCAAACCTATCACAACCCTTAGATATGAAACCTTTCATGAGGACTTTCCAGGAGGTCACCCACCCTAGTACTACTCTCGTGGGTTTCATATCCATGGGACTGGCTAGTTTTTACGTTGGCTCGCCAAGCCTATCACAACCCTCCTCCTTTATCCGAGCTTGAGACCGGCTATGCCTAGAAGACATAGGCGGAGTTGTGAACCAACCTGCACTCCTGCAGTCAAAAAGTAGATAGTAAATGCTTTCTTGTTCATAAGAGAAAATGATCTGTACAGCTTATTTCATTGGGTCAAGACTAACAGTAAGAGGTTATACATTAAATCTTCTATGATTGCATAACTTTGATTTATGGAAAAGAAGGGTATGCCCCGGCCTCTCCAGTAGCCATATTTACTGGCTTCTTGCAAAGTTTACAACACATAATTAGGTGGAGAAATTCTTCTTGTTTGTTGGTACACAATAAATATTTGGAATCAGTAGAATCAATATTAATTTATCTTAACAGTAATTGTGTTGGGATAAAAAACATTGTACTTAACAGATGAAAGACTACCACTCCGCGCCATTGGACTCAGCCTCGTTTAGGAGCGACAGGGGAGGAGGTTCTGCTGCCGCTAACCCATGGGCTTCTCAAGGTTAAATTCTCACTGTCTTTCATTTCCTTAATTTGATTCGGTGAAACTTTCTTTTTTGAAATTCTTGTGCAAATTGAGTATTCATGACCTGCTGATTATAGCAAATTAGCAGTCAACCTCTACAGATTTCTACCAAAAGATGCTAATAGCTCTTATTTACATAAATTTTCCTTGTTTTACTCTGACAGAAATAGTCCTAGATGGTGCAGCCCTTGGGGATACCTCTTTCAGAGACACTAAAGGTGATGCAGGAGGCATCGATGTCACTAACGGAGACTCCCCTCCATCCCCAGGCGCCCGTCGGTCAAGGCGGAACCGCTCCCGGGGTTCTGAGACCTCCTCCATGGACGTCACAGCAGGTAGTACTGAGACCTCCGAGAAGAAGGAGAAGGCCAAGAAGGGCACCCGAAAGAACCGGAAGAAGGACAAGACGGCTGAGGACACTGTCGGTTCCACCTGCCAGGACCTTCCTGCAGTCCCGAAGAAGTCCAACCGCCGGAAAAACAAGGGAAGCTCTGAAGGGAGTGGTGGTGCATCAACCAAGGACGGCGGAGCCGCGCCGGAGGAGGGCACAGCACCGCTACCTCAGGTGGCCGAAGAAGACAAGAGTCACGAGTTGTAAACGGCTGCCAGACAAGCTGACCACGTTATGGAGATGAAAGCTTATGTGGTCATCACGATCCAGAGTACTTTGAGCTTAAATGGTTGGATCAAGTGGCGATTGATACACAACATACAGTACTCGGGTGACACATGCATGCAGGCGTTGAAGGTTGCATGTTGCTTTGGCGTTCGCAGAAGTGCGTTTGTACGCCCTAAAGCAACTATTTTGTCTGTTTTCCTTGTAATATTGATCTTTTTTTCTTAATCCCTTGTCTTGTTCCAGATATACTCTGTATATGTATATAAAGTGTACTACTGCGTCTGATATACCTTGCTGTTACTTACATATATGCATGTGCCCTGATGCAATTGGTATGCATGTCTCTAGTGGCGTTTATTTTTCTGCTATATTGTTTAAAAAAGGCGTGAAGGAATGGTTCGGGAAAAAAATGGTGCGCGTGAAGGACATGCCATGGATGAAATAGTCTCATTGATTTAGGTTGACTAATCATGGAGAGAAAATTGTGTTTGCACTTCATGCATATAGCTTCATTCTGATGTCTCAGTTTGGACTTGTCAATAAATATGAGGAGAGGGTGTCCCAGATGATTTCCATTTGTGGACATTGGTTGAACTCGGAAGATATTTGCATTGTGGCTTTTGATATCATTGAGGGTTGCCTAACTAGAATGTATAGAGACTTGCTCGAATTGAGAGGTTACCCTGATTGTCTGCAAAAATCTAACAGAGTATTTTTGACCGGTCGTCTAGCTTCCTCGATCTTAGGATATGTACAATGGGTGATGCCAGCCTCCCTTAGAGCTGACACGGATGGATTTTTACTTAGTTGTGGGAGAGAGAAT
The DNA here is from genome assembly GCA_947311845.1 of Poa pratensis. NCBI lineage: Eukaryota > Viridiplantae > Streptophyta > Magnoliopsida > Poales > Poaceae > Poa > Poa pratensis. Next base: position 83,012,357 of record CAMZMU010000052.1, on the reverse strand, counting down.
AAAGAATAGTCAGTTGTCTTATCTTAGCTAAATATTGAAACTCTTATACATTTAGAGAAGACTACTAGAAGGAAAAGACGCGCGTTACTGCATCTGGACAATCATGGATAAAGAAATAAATAATTTTAAATATGTAAATAGAGCAATAAGGGAAAAAATTGCGCCACTCGCTCACTCTCTTATAACATGATCACTTAGACATCCTCACATAAAAATAGAGAAGTAAAAAAAGAAACACAATTATGTGAGTTGTAGCAAGGTTAGGGCTACACCACTCAAGAGATAGAGCATATGACCCATACAAAGATTAATCTATCAGATACTCAGTTAGACAATCGAAATGCAACCAGAATTATGAAATTTCTTGAAAGTTAAATTGTACATGGTTTTATCGAGATTTCAACAAAAGAATTTGAACAAATTTTCGACAATCATAGACAATGTACGATATATATGATGAATATTGTAGACTCAAAAGATAGATTATTCATGACTTGATTAGCCATCAAGATCCTCGGGGTCATTAATTTATTGTAATGAAATCAAGTAGACTTTTCTGACATTAATTATCCCACACTGTAGCAAAATTAAAAATTCTATCAAGTAGAATCGATACTATAAAATGGAGGATCATTCTACCAATAAATACTAAATAATGCACTAAAAACAGAGCAACGCAAGATTTAACGGTATTAATCTGTGAGTCAGATCCGTATTATATTATATAAAATAAAATATTAACTAAAATAATGGCATGAATACCACCAATAATTTTGAATATATATCTAATTACAGTAATGCCCATCTTTAAACATATAGTTTGTCATCTTCACCCCACGTTAGATGCTAACGACTTCATGTGAGGCTAGACACACATAGCTCTTTTTCGGTGTATTCATCCTACCAAATACACGCATGCACTTGCTTACATAATCCGTTCTCTTAATATAAGTGAGAGATAATTAAACATAGTGCTGAGAAAATGTCCACAAATCTAATACACACATGATCTTTTATCAGTAATTAGGTGGCATCCAACAAAATGCGTCTGACTCATCATACCACCCCCATTCACCATCCAATTGTTGCTCACTGTATCAACCACAAGTGGCACCATCACCGAGTCGCCACCACTAACAACAACGGCGGCATCGGCGACCGATGTGAAAGTGGATATGAGTATTCACGTGCAACTACTGCGAGAGATGTAGAAAGTCTTTCACCTCACTGGTGTTGGGTGGCCACAAAAATATGCACCGACGGGAGAGCAAGTGGCTTGCAAGTTGACAATGGACTTGAGAGTCGACATCGGGGATGGATGTGCCATGTATTCCAAGGGGTTACTGGAGCCAGAGGTGTGTGTGGAGAGATTGAAAAATTTGAAGCGGAACAGATGTTTCGCTAGAATACGGATCGAGGGAAGTGGAGAGAAAAGTTATGTCGTGCAACTTAGTCTAAGTGATGCTATGGTGGACAGTGGCAGCAAAGAAAGGATAAGGGGGAGAGTGGTCGTAAAGTGCCTGTAGCTTTGAGCTCACCACATTTTCTTATTTTACAAAAATTGAAACGACATGTCTAGGTTTTGTTATTTGCCAATAAAGCATACAACTACCTGTACGTATTGTACATGCTATATAAAGTTTTGTAAGCATTTTGTATTTTGTGCTACAGAAAAGAGAGAAATTTTAAGGGAAGATAAAGCTATTCTTCTTTTTTAAATCAAAATTTTATTTTAATGAGTTTTTAATATATATATAAAACAAGTGTATGTATCCAACATATTTTTGTTTTTAGACATTAATTACAGATGTTGTTTATGGTCCATCATGATGTTGTGAGTTTAATATTTAACTAATTGATATTTAAGTGGGGTCCACCTTGATGTGGACATGTGAATCAAGGAGAAGGCAAGAATCTTAGGGAGATTAGTATTTGTAGAGATTTTCTCCACTATAGCATATGTACTCCCTTATTAACATAATTCCACATTGTTTTTTTAACTAATTCTCATTAACTGTGAGAGATGACAATACGAGATAATGCATTATATAAATTATATTTATGACCTTCTCAAGATGATGTGGAGAAGAGTCTTTCTTATCTTTGTGTATGCCCTTAACATATCGACAAATCATGAGGTCATCTGCAAAAGTGTATACAGACGCAGTCCCATGAGGCTTATCTTCTATATTTAAATAGGAAATACCCACTATAAGGAATTCTCAACATGCAAGATGTCCACCTCATCATACATCTTTGAGCATTCCTAGCCTACCACCTAAGCAAATCTGCCACCTAATGAAAAGGGGAAAAAAATCAAGTGAGGAGACAACGTAGTATATGGCACCACCAGCCGGCCACACATCTCCCTTCCCATTTATCTTGCCATTTATTTCTGTTGATGCACGCCTCCTCCATCCTCATCAACTAACCTGTAATTAAGAGCTAAACCTCCACATGCAAATGCACTCATTATTAGCGTGTAGAGCAGTGCACGACCAGTTCATTTCCTTTGGGTCACGTACGGCTAGCTCCTCCATTGCTTACACATCTACTTCCACCATGCACATATAACTATATAACGTTTGTTCAAATTCCATTATCGCTTTTTCCCATAAATACTCTTGAAACTGTTGTGCAGGTAGCCGAGCAGTCGACTTTTTCGCCTTCAAATACCCCAATAGTCTCACTGTCAGCACACCACAAGTATTCGAATCCACCCAGGCCTCACGTAGCGTTGCCACCACCACGAGCTCTATCCGCCATGGCGCCGCCACGGTGCCTACCTATGGTGAACGAGAACTCATGTTATCAGCAAGGGAGACATCATCTACGCCGTTAAGGTATATGGCGCACCTTAACACTGGATCTTTGAATCTAATATGGTGTTAAGATATTTGGATCCGGTCTATAGCTAATGTCAAGAGGAGGCCATACTTTTTCTTCAGTTCCCTTCCCATAAAGCCTTTGCCGTGCCCGATCTAGAGGCTCCGCAGTCAAGGCTTCGACCACCGGTAGCATGAGGCTTTCAGATCCTTTGCAATTTCAGTTTTCCAATCCCCTTAAATATGTGTACTACATGGATCGATACAGGATTAAACTGAATTCCTAAGATTCCTGGTGCGTACATATCTGCGTTATTCGCGTTGGAATTGTGATGGACAATTTTTGGATTATTTAATGCAAAATGTTGTTTCACCAGACATGGATAAAATATGCCGCTGTATGCTTGCAAGAGTGGGGCCTACTGCTAAGATTGTGTAACATCATCTCCTTTGAAAGTTGGTTTTCAGTTAATATTTGTTCTATATATACTTGCAGGTGTCGCTAGACAGCAAAGGTTCGTTCTATCTTTGGCCGATGCTAGCTTCTGCTATTTCTATCTCATCTGCGGTGTGTTTTACGTCAGCAAATAAAACAGCAGAGAGGTACCAGCAAATGATTGCGTGGAAATGTGTTCTTGAGATGCAATAATTTACTTTTGATGATTGTATAATTCACTCAGCAATACGGAGTTTTGTTTTTTGACAGAAGCAATACGAAGCTGTTTGTACTTATGAACGATTAATATTTACATCTGATTGAGTGAATTAACTTCTTCGGATTTCAGAATCTGTTTTTCACATGTTACAACTATGCAACGTTTCATAACTTCCTTTCCGTCAGTTCGGGGTCTTCTCTTTCCATTGTATGTATGCGCCTTCATTTTCAGTAGGCAACTTCCGAATGGATTTGAACCTTTTTTGTGTGTGCATATTTTCGTAAGAAAAATATCACAACAACAAATCTGGTAGCTGTATTTTGTGAGCCATCCTTCATCTGCTCTCCGTCAATCTAATTCAGTCAGCGTATCAAAGGGAAATCTGAATCAGATCATTAAATGTTTATAATCTAACCTTTTTTTTTTACTTTCTAAAGGCGAGCGAGTCGTTTTTCTTCTACAACTTTTTCTTTTGTAAGAATGATGATTGATTTTATGTCAGCCAAAGTTTAGCAAAATATTTTTGATAACTCTGTAGTAAAAATTGTTTCCAAGAGCAACACATGGGAATTATGCACTATGTTAGTCTTTGTCTATTTTCTTTGTTGCACACACATTCTGAAGAGATATTGACCAAATTTGCCGCAGCAACGCGCGGGGCATCATCTAGTTAGTTGAATGGATTTGCCACAGGAGAATCGTCTAATTCCAAAGAGAGCTATCCATTGCAAAAACTGAATGGGTCGGCTGAGAGCAACCTTGTGAAATAGAGTATCTTGAAGTGCAGTAATAAAAAGAGTACCTTGAATTGCCATATAGTTTACCGTTAACTACGACAGAGAAAAGGGATAGGAGTGTTGTCTCGGACTCTCGGTGGTGCCGTATCTCGTCTACTTCTTGTCAGCCGTTTTCTCCACCAAATCCGACTACCATTCCATGTTTACTAGTCATCTGGGCGCGGCGACACGCCGCACTTGTGGTGATTAATCTATAAAATGTAACGAACAACTTCCAGAGTAAGGTATATTTAAAACTATTGTGTATATTGTTGAGTATTGTTGGGGAAATAATATTTTCGTGCAGTTTTTTTTTTTGGGAAGAAATAATTGTTGGAAAAATCTCCAACAAATCGTGCGTGGATTTTTTATTGAGCTTATAAAATATGCTGATTATTTTATGGGAGGGGAGAAGTATTTGTAGGAAAAAATTCAACAAATCTTTTTTGAAACCTATTTTGAAATTTATTGGAAATATTGGATGTTTTTTTTGGTGAGAAAGAATTGCTCGACTAATGGCATCAATGTAATTGTTTTGAACATATATGATTATGGCATTAATAGAGAGATCTCATTTCTATGAAAAATTTGGTATATTATACTTATTTTTCTGATTTGAAATGAATAAATTATGAATTACTGAAGTGTAATTCATAATTTGGTATATTATACTTATTTTTTCTGATTTCGACGAAGGCAATGCCTGATTGATTAAGTCGAAAAGAGTTGGACAGTTTATAAGGAAAACCGGCAAAAAACCGTATAACACAACGCACCGCTCGCCGGCCAAACCCGGCGAAAACCAACACAAACCGCTGAGCGGCACCAAACAGAGAAAACCCCACACGCCACTCAAGAGAGGCCTCGTCGGTACCGCACGAAGGCGTCATCCCCACACCTTCACTTGCACTAGCACCTTTTTCAACACTTTTATTCTATCGTTGATGATAAGATAACCGTGTTGTAGACTCTTGGTGACTTCAGTTGCAATGATGCTATCTTGCCATATGTGAGAGTATTAGATCATTTTGTTAGGGCATATGCAACTAAGTTAGCAAGAGGAAGGTCATGCCTTCGTCCTCCACTTTAACCTCTATCCGACCTATTGGATCGCATGCTCTAGCCAGTTGTCCTAAAAGACCGATCTGTTAGGAGAGACTAGGCAATTGTATTTCAACACCCCCCCTCACGTCTAGGCCCGTTGGGCTGCTATTTTTTCTAGACGCACGCCTAGGCTCACGGGCCTAGTACGTGGATCTTTTTGGGGAGGCCGCAAATATTTATTTTAATACTGCGTTGGCTGGGACTTGAAGCCGAAACCTTTTGGCTCTGATACCATATTGGATCGCATGCTCTAGCCAGTTGTCCTAAAAGACCGATCTGTTAGGAGAGACTAGGCAATTGTATTTCAACACGACCTAGGTCCGAGATCACCCAATTGAAGATGTTGACGTGCTCGGTTTGCCCCTTCCTGCATCTTTAGTATATATAGCTATTGCTTCAGATTATCTTATTGTGCACAACCTTGTGGAGAAACATGGCTTCCAATTTGGCCCAGTTTTTGCTGGTGACTCCTCGTCCAGCACATGATACATGACCCGATCAGATGGACACAACGGTATGGTCCCGTTTGCCTGATATTCCTATCCCGTTGGCATCCATCCTGGCATGCTTTGCAAGCATCCGTGATGTCCCAACATGTCCTTAACTCTCGACCGTCATTAAACCAAGTTGCCCATACCATGAATCTTTGTCACCTTGAACCTAGTTGAAATGATGGATTAAGTCGAATAAACAGGGTGAATAGGCAACTACATATTATATATTTTTTCTTAATAATTTAGGGATAACACACATATAAGTGTCTGGCTCTGTTTATCAACCGAGATGGTGTCTGGTTCTCCTTTTCTTTCCTTGCTGGTTTATTGCCTAGGTGTAATTTTTCCCTTCTTGTTTTTCTTTTCATCAAAGGGCCAAAATTAATTTTGAGAATTTTTTCCATTTCAAGGAAATGCATTACCTCATGGAAAAATAATAGACATTTCCAGGACTCTTCTCCTCCTAATAGATGCATATTAAGAAATAAAAATGCAAGAGGTTATGTGACTGTTTCGTAAATGACATTACATGGCTTATGGAACCACAGTACGTATAGGGTAGAAGTGCATACTGCATGTCTTCTTTTCTCAGAAAAAGGACAGTGTTGGTTCTGTTTATTTCTCGGGAAGAGAGATTTTTATTTCGTAGAATTCCTTGATAATTTGTAGTACAAGGGAAATGGGCACATCAAAAGACCTTATAGAAGGCAAGGGAAACAGTTTCTTAGAAAGCACTTGCAGTGCTCGCAGGTCGTTTGCAAAACTAGCTTTGTACAACACAGTGCACCAAGCAAAAGGAATACTCGATACAAGGTTCACTCGAATTTCTCTCTTCACAGCAAAGCGCATACATTCTTCTATTCACATACAATTGCCCAAACATATATATACATAGGTTGCATGCTGTGTTGTGCCTGGAGAGTTCAAATAACACAGAAGGCATAAGGTGTGATAGTACACCTGCAAATGCAGTATAACATTACTTCTTGTATCTATAGCGGGGAGCACCACATTGCAGTTGTCACTTGCTGCTACACTGTTTCAACTGTTCAAACTGCATAAAGGCGTATAATCTGGTTAATCTTGGCACGACAAATGGGACAGCCCCATTTCTTCGACTCTATATCCTTCAAGCAGGACATGCAACCAGCCATGTGACCACATGGAATGCAGGCTCCTTCCACAGGAGCATCCAAACAAATCACACAAGTTCCCGAGGGGGTGTTACCACTGCTGCTTGCATCAGCATCATTTTCTCCAGTTTTTGCGGAGTTTAGTGTTGTATCACCTTCAGTATGTGCCATGGTAACATCAACTGGTGTAAAATCTATGGAAGGATACTGAATAGGGCCATTGTAGAAAGTTCCTTCAGCAAGTGGTGGTGCAGTTGGTGTTGGAAGAGTCGGAAGTGCACTTGGTGTTGGAAGAGTTGGAAGTGCAGTTGGTGTTGGAAGAGCCGGAGGTGCCACTTGTGGAATCACAATCGAAGGGTTGTCTTGGCTTTTGTTAGGTTTCGATGAACTTTGGTTGGAGCTTGTTCCAGGCATGTCCCATCCATTGTATGTGCTGCTGCTTGGGGCATCAATCTGTGCTTGGCCACCCATCTTTGAAGGTGTGGGAGCGTCTGGTGGGCCCCATCCGTTGAGAGAACTGTTTGCCGTGTTTCCCCAGCCACTGGTGTTTGTATTTGATGTCATTGGCTGAACGTTGGGCACTCCCTCTGCTATAGCAGATTGGATGGAGGCACTGATAGCCATCGCTAACTCAACATCCTCCTTGCTGGGAGTGGATGGCCCTGAAGCTGCCGAAGACGATTTTATTGGTAATGGATTCGGGGTCGGGGCATTCACTGGTCGTGCAGGAACCATGCTGGCAACCTAAGAAAAGAGGGTCTTTAGAAAATTAGATTAAAGAAATTCTATACTGAAAATTAACAATTTCTGTTGGTTGATTCTCATTGGGCCTATATAGATCTACATTGTTCAAAGAGAATGCTGAACTCAGCGAAAAACTAGGTTACTCTTCAAACATAGTTCAGAATATAGACTAATTAGCAAGCGGAAACATTCCAGAAAGTTCAGCTTATATCACCTGTGCCATGCCACAACATGCACTATAAAATGATCGAAGCTGCTGCTTGTCACCTTCATTAGCCGATAAAATCTTGTACCGAGATTCTGTAAATATGCAGAGGAAAATTAGAACCAAATGACCTGGCTGTAACACTCCACCGTTTGATCTTTGCCACATAAAACGTAAATGCAGGCCATCTGACAGAAACAAAACTATGTCAAAATGTCCATAACAAAAGTACTTCCTCTGTTCCCCCTTTTATAAGACTTTAGGTCACTACAAAATGTGAAGTACCCATGACACAGCTCACCATGGAACCTTTGGAAGAAAATAGCAATAGTGCACTTTGTATGAAGAGCATGAGGATTCACTACATACATGTATAAATATGTGCATGGATGTGCAAAGAGCAAGATGAACCCTACAATGTAGATATAAGAAACTAACTTTAGAATGAGAGATTTTTCATTTACAATCAATGAGAATGATCAAGCATGCATGACTATATGTGTGTGAGTGTAGTACTCTTTGTTCTCTTGTGGGGAAGTATCAAAATCATGAGAGTAAGAGTATGTCTCCCGATTCCTAGCTTTAACCAAAAGGTAACAAAGCAAATATATAACCTTCTAAATGGGAGAATAATTTGATGTTCAAAAAAGGAGAAAATTTGAGTTATGTTCTTTTAAAAGCACAAAGAACGTTGTGTTCTGCTCTTTTAGCAAATTATTTCTGACAGTGAGATGAGCAACTATAAAATTGCCTCAAAGCATGTAGAGAACAACGAAACAAGCATTCCAAAATAGCATGGACAGAAAACGTAAAACATCACACATACTTGTAACTTTGTCCAAAATTGTGACGGAAGGATCAGCCAAATTATACTTTGGTTCCTCGACTTGAGATTTCCAAAGTTTAACTACAACACGAGGTTTAGCAGCCTGCTTATTCATAAAAAATAAAATATTAGAAACCATAGAAACTCCGTAGTACATATGCACATAAAATGCAGTAAAAATGGCCAATGTAATAACACAACAAAACGAAAGGAAGTGCAGCATTCCATTCGGGACAGGTTGAGACAGGCTGCCTGGTATAGCGAGATGCAAGTACGATTGTTCTATGGTTGGTTGTGAGAGGTAACACCGATAAAAAATTTAACTAATACTTTTAAAAGTTAGGAAGGCCAACTAAATCTACTATTCCAACTTAACAATAATAAGTATGCATTGAGGTTCTTAATATACATTCACTCATATATCACTTAAGTAGTGGGGCTTTGTGGACTCCGAGGGTGCACACGGGCACACATGTTTCTTTCATTCTTTGGACTTCTGAGCAAGAATTACGAGTCGACGAGTCGATCTGGAGTAGCGACTGGTACACTAGTCGTGACTAGTCATGACTCATGTTGACTAGTCGACATGATTATACAGTAATATTTGCTATAAAAGATCATATTATATTACTACTAGTCTACTAGTAGTCTAATGCAAGCAATAGTATGTGCAAATAAAATGCTGGGGGACAGGGGAGTTGTAGCCGGCAGAACAGAGCAGCAACAGCCGGTGAAGAAGAGTTGCGGGAGGAGCAGACCAGCAGCAGCCGGCGAAGGAGCAGACCAGCAGCAGATGACGCGACGAGCAGGCCACCAGCAGCAACCGGCGGAAGCGGAATAGCAGGTGAAGGAACAGATTACGGGGCGGAAGGTATAGGCCGGGGTGCCATGTGCTCACGGCGGCGCCGGCCGGCAAACTTGCAGCGGCGGCGGCCGGCAAGGGAGATGAGCCCCAGGCGGGAGTCACGGGGAAAAGGGCTGCTCGATCTAGGTTTCCAGCTGGGTCAAAGTAATATTGGAAAAAAATATGACATGTGGGGGCCTTTTTTTTAGTCGATCGACCGAACAGGTGCGACTAGTCAAGATAAGTCAGGACTAGTCGAGCGAGTCGAGCGACTCGCCCAACCAGTCGAGTCGACCTCCAAGTTACGACTCGTAGTCTAGTCGACGACTAGTCGTGATTAGTCGAGCGACTCGTAATCCATGCTTCTGAGCTAGCGTTGATGCTTCCTTTTAGGGGTGGAATCGAGCGGAGCCGAGCCGGCTCGAGGCTCGGTGAAGCTCGTGAAAAATCGAGCGGAGCCTGGCTCGGCTTGCCTCTAAAAATTTCTCAGAAAGTGGGCTCAAGGCTCGGCTCAGCCGGCTCGCGAGCCGAACGCGAGTTCAGTTCTTATCGTTCTGAATCGATCCCCTCCTGCTCGCGACAAGAGGTAGCCATGGTTTGCCCCGCTGGCCGCCACCACCACAAACACCAACGCCGGCCGCCGGCCACTCGCACGGACGGATCGCATCCGGAACCCGCCCCGGCCGTATCTCCCCGCCTCCCCCAACTCTCTACTACTCCCGTAGCTGCTCGCCTGCTGCCCTGCTCCTCTCGTAGATGCTCGCGGCCCCGGGCTTCTACGGGTAGCAGCGGCCGCCGTCCTTGTAGCAGCAGAGGGATCTCCATCGATCAGCAGGACTCCATCGACCAGCGCGGCACCCATACCTCCACAGACCACCAACATCGACCGACTGTTCTTCTCCACTTCCAAGTTCGGGCTGCACTGTCCATAGCTGCTCACCTGCTGCCCTGCTCCTCTCGTAGATGCTCGCGGCGCCGGGCTTCTACGGGTAGCAGCGGCCGCCGTCCTTGTAGCAGCAGAGGGATCTCCATCGATCAGCGCGGCACCCGTACCTCCACAGACCACCAACGTCGACCGACTGCTCTTCTCCACTTCCAAGTTCGGGCAGCACTGTTGCGCTGCTTGCCGTGTTGCCTGCTTCTCTCCTTCACCAACGATGCAACTAGGACAGGATCAGAGTGCTTGTTTGATGTATTTGCTTACTGAAACTCTCTATACAACAACAAAAAAATGGAGCAAATAGTGTATATGAGTCTTATTTGATGTATTTGTTTGCTGAATTTTTTAATACAGACAAAAAACTAGAGCACAATAATGTCAATGGTCCTTATTTGATGAATTTACTTTATGGAACTTTTTATACAACATAAAAACTGAAGCAAAATAGATTTAATGGTAATTATTTGGTGTGTTTGATTGCTGAAATATATTTAATGGTGATTTGACTGTGAGTTGTTACATTTTTTTGCAAAAGTCATATCATTTTTTTGTATTTTATCGAGCCTTCGAGCCGGCTTGCGAGCTTTACCGAGCCGGCTTGTCGAGCCTCGAGCCCTGCCCGGCAGGTTTAGGCTTGGCTTGTCGAGCCTGAGCCGATCCTTGTCGAGCCCGAGCTGAGCCTCGAGCCTAGAGCTTTGTGTCCACCCCTACTTCCTTTATCGCATCCGTCGACCAGGCTACCAGGTTCAAGCCAACAACCTAATCAAGAGGCTAGGAAAAAGTGTTGCATAAGGTATGCAGGTGCATGGAGGAGCCAGTTTATGCAAATTTTGCAAGAGCCAATTTATGTAAATTTTGCCTCAATAGTTGTTTGAGTTGTTGTAATTTTTGCCTCAATAGTTGTTTGAGTTGTTGTAAATTTTGCCTCAATAGTTGATGAAGTAGTCATGTCTCAAATCACAAGAGGGCAGTTTATGTGCAATTTTATCCAATGAAATGCAGTGAGTCAGCAACTACTGAACTAGTCAATGTAGGAAGCATGCACTACAAACTAATGAGAGGTCACTAATGTCATTACTACTTATGTCATGTTAATAGAAAGAATTAAAAAAGAGGTGTTAACTTCTCGGTGATATCAAATATGTCAACATATACGGTATAAACATTACTAGGCCACTACAAATCAAAACTTCCATACCTGTAATTCAGGATATAAGGCTAACTCAAGCTTGACAGGTCTTGTTGGGTTCCCTACTTCACGTGGTAAAATCACTGCCCAGCTGGGGAGAAGATTCAAGTTAGGATAAAGCCACATAAAATAGAATATGCGATGATCCTCACATCTATGTGCTTGTGATATGCAACTTCATTGATAATATAGACTACAAAATATGATGCGAAGAAGATCATGGGAATATTACATCTTTCTAGTCATGAACTGAGGAGCAAACGCTTCCAAGAAACCAGGACCATAATTCTCCCTCATCCATCCACAAAAAAGAGAAATCCGTCCCTGCAAATGATTAAGAACCAAAAGCCTTACCTTAACAAAGTCTTTTGTCCCAAACAAGTTGGGGTAGGCTAGATATGAAACCCTGTCACAAGGACTTCTCAGGAGGTCACCCATCCTGGTACTACTCTCGCCCAAATGGGTTTCATATCCATGGGACTGGCTAGTTTTTACGTTGGCTCGCCAAGCCTATCACAACCCTTAGATATGAAACCTTTCATGAGGACTTTCCAGGAGGTCACCCACCCTAGTACTACTCTCGTGGGTTTCATATCCATGGGACTGGCTAGTTTTTACGTTGGCTCGCCAAGCCTATCACAACCCTCCTCCTTTATCCGGGCTTGGGACCGGCTATGCCTAGAAGACATAGGCGGAGTTAAGTATTAAGAACCAAAAGCAACCAACAAAAATGAGTTAAGTTGTCAAAATAACTATAGCAAAGTAATATAGGATGTGAAGGAAACAATATACCTCTATAGCCCTTACAACATTCACATGACCCTTTTCCCTAGCCATATCAAGTGCAGTATTGCAATCATCATTTGTTATAAATGGATTAGCTGCAAACAGATCCCAAAGAAAAGGTTCTTTAGTACAAAACTTTCAAGAGGCAAAAAAGTGAGGCATGGTGATATATTTGATGCATCATAGACCTCCATGTGAGAGAAGTAAATGGACAGTCTGCTCAAGCCCTTTCTTGGCAGCATGGTGCAATGCGGTTCCATTGTATGATCCTACAAATAGAAAAAAGGAGGGGGTTACAACAGCAATTATAAAAATGATAACCTATTTAATATAGCAAGCATCCAGTAATAATGCTATGGACTTTAGATGGTTTAGTTACTTTGAAGGGTCACAGCAACCGATACAGTTCATCCAAGCAGAGCTGGCACGGTGTATGTCAATACCCTATGTAACAGTTCTCTTGAGTCCGTTTTGCATAACATGCAACAATCAAACCTAATAAACTATAAGCTATTTTTTTTACTTGCCCACAGTATGCCCTGGTTTTCCATTTGTGTAAGATATTATAGTTCCAAGAAACTTCAAGGTGTCTCTTTTTTCATATCCCAGTGTATGCACAATGTTTACACATATTGGCTATGGAAATGTCCAAATTAACTCCCTTTTGGTTGAAGCAGCACAATAGACTTCAGCTAATTCCTAAATCCAACTAAGAGTAAGAACTTCTTGCTCACTCCATTCCCACAAATCCTTTGCTATGCATTCTAGGAATAATGGAGCTAATAACCTAAAGCAGCAGATTAAGTTGATATGAGAAAAGCATCCATACCAGGCCGATATGCATTCACATTTGCGCCCAATTCAACGAGAACCTTAGCCACATTGAGCAGATCAGGGCGCAAGCTGGCGACCATCAGGGGCGTCTTCCCATCCTTGTCAATCCACTGCAAGCAACACCGCAACCCCCCAATGTAAGAAATGAACTCAATTAATCCCAGGTATACAGCACTACGTTGTTGAAGCGTTAGAAAAGCTAGACTGGAAAATGTTATCCTTGCCTCAACGCCTGCACCCTGCGCCTTGAGGGTCCGAATCCCCTCGATGTTGCCGTAATTCACCTGCTGGTAGAGCAGCTCCTCTTTGGATTGCTGCAACCCCATTTGGACTCGCCAGACGACGCAAAACTCAGTAGAAGATGGATTTGCTACCACTAAACAAAGGATTTCTACAGGGATTGCTCCAACTGAGCTACGAAAAAGGATATCTCAACTAGCTCTACAGCCGGGGAATCCACACCGCGAGGCTGCGGTTATAGATGGGGATTGGACTGCACCCGCAGCAAAGAAGAAGATAAATCAAGAAGCTTGTAAAACAAATCGGGGGCCGCGTCGCGGAATTCGGAGGTCCCGGAGGTAGATGAACGCGGGGCTAGGGAGCCCTGAGATCCGCCACCCCGTGAGAACGAGACCGAGCCCGAGGGAGGTGAGAGTTCGCGGTTGCGTGGATTGGTGATTGCGGGTAGGACTTTTAATGCGTGGTTGTTTGGAGAACAGAAATTGGTGAGAAATTAAGGCCAAATTAACAATATTCCGGTTCTCTCGTTTCTTGCCTTCGCGGCGAAGGGATTGGAGTTCAGCGACGCGGGATGTGACGGAGGTGGCATTGACACCGTGTCCGTCAGTCAAAATGAGGGCGTTTGTGTCCGTCAGTTAAAATTGTTCGGAATCGATCGAGAGCAAAGCGAGAGAACAACAAATAAATCGAAGTCTATTTCCATTGATGATGAATAGTGCTATATATAGCACCCGAACATGCGGTTACAAGGATAGGTCGGTTTGTACAAACCGACATATAGGTTGCACAAACATAACCGTCATGGTTAATTACAAGCAGGGATTACATTTAATTAAAGTAATTAATTAAATCATAACACTCCCCCTAATCTATGCTTGTCCTTGCACGTCTTCATCATCTTGAAATATCTCCTCCAAAAACCCTGTGGGAAAAATATGAGGAGAGTAGTGTGTATATATGTTGCTAAAACTCCTTAACCCGGTGGGGAAATAAGAGAAAATGATGCAACATATGATGGTTATTGTCTCTTTGATAACTCATATGAAAAACCTTAAAAAGGGAAAATCCATAGCGAGTTTAGAGAACAATAAATATGCTTGTATACTTCCTTTAAAAACCCCGGTGGGGAAAACAGAAATATGACATATGATGTTTGAAGTTCTCCCCAAAAACCCTTTGGGAAAAATGTGAGGAGAATTGTATTTGATATGTTGTTAAAACTCCTTTAAAACCCAGTGGGAAAAGTAAGGAGAAAATGATACAACATATAATGATTATTGTCTCTATTAACTCAATATGAATGAAATCCATAGAGTTTAGAGGACAATAAATATGTCGTGTATACTTTCCTAAAAACCCCGGTGGGGAAAACAGAAAGTATGACATATGATCTCATGTTGATACTACCTCATTAAAAACCTTGATGAGAACCTGAAAAGTAAACTCATAAAGGGAAAAAGAGTGTAATATGATGCTTTGAACAGGAATAGTTCAGGAAGATACTCCCCCTGACTCTTGCAAATCCCGAAGCCGTCGCATACCAATCCCATGAATCATTTCTGGAATGTTATAGTTGGTAGAGACTTGGTGAATAGATCAGCGAGGATATCGCATGATTTTAATTGCAAGATGTTTATTCCCGAGTCATGAGTTTATGGGGATAAAACAATTTAGCGCAATATGCTTAATGATATTGCTCTTTATGTAACCTGTTTTGCATCTATGCAACATAAGCAACATTATCTGTGTAGATAATGATAGGTGATTCGAGAGAACCAACACCACATGACTAATGTATGCGGTTTGTCATTCCGTGAAGCCACACGTGTTAACATGAAGCATTGCATCTTAGAATGATCGTGGTAGTATAGTCACCAGAGTCTATTTGAAGACATCAATGGAGTGACAGATCTACCATGTATGTACACATTGTAGGATCATGTAAGTAGCCAATACAGTGTCTAAATTGGAGTTCAGATTTCTCCGAAATTGATACAATATGTCAAGATATTTGGTGCCTTGGAGATATCGAAAGATATTCTTGATCCCCTAACCAATTATGTTGGTAGGTCCAATGGCATTGAGATATGGAACATTATGTGCCAACATCTCTTCTCCATCTTCCCATGGATCTTTCTCTACGTCTAGAGATCGAACAATCCCTAGGAGATGGACATGACTTGTCTATATCAAATTTCTCCAATTTTCTGGATATAGGCATCTTAGTGTACCATAATACTTGAGTGAAGGTGCTCGAGTCCCAAGCACTATTTGGGTTTATCCAGATTCTTCATCTCAAATCCGTCTGTTAGATGATCACGTGTTTTGTCATTTAGGAGTTATCCTTATCTATGACATACACGCATGGGTAATCATCATGGTAGGAGTAATCCTTGTGTATAAGGAACTCACTACGTCGGTTGTACCAAAATATACCGACAACAACAAGACTTGGAGTGACTTATTGATTTTTACACAATACATGTTGCATTTGTGTTTCGATTCGGACAGAGATTCCATCGGGAACCATACATGTCAAATCTAGTGATCCACATGGATATGTTGTCACTACACCTATCAACTGCACAGATAGATGATTTTGTACTGCCAATGTTATATGTATCGGAACGAGATTTCACTCATGTCTGGAGAGTAGGTCTCGGATCTCTGCGGAAACCCGACCTTATGCTACAAGCCTTGCTTTCTCACCACCTAGTATTTCTCATTCCGTTTCCGGAAGAAAACACATTGAATAATCCCATAGGGAATTCATTTGGAAGAGCGAGGCTATATCTGCTTGGATTGCATCCTTTGATGAGTTCAGTCCTAGCAAGTGTGTTCACACTCTGCCATGGCCATGGTCTTTGGATCTGAATCATTGTGAAGGTTGTTTGCAATCATACAAGAGATGTTTGTCGACAGTTGTAGGCTTTGGTTATATGATTCTCCAGAATCGATATAGTTGGAGCAAATATCATGCACCCTTGATGACTCTTCGTGATTTCCCAATACGCGTGAGTCTGGGTGTTCCGATGTCCCAGCCAGTGTGTGCAAGCTGGAGCTGGGGTTGTGGAGGTTTCCCTTCCACTGGGTGTATACTACCCATTAGGTGTTCATCAACGCAAGGTTGACTTGCATTTACTGATTTAGAGGATTTATCCTCGATTTCCTTTGTTGCTTTGCGAAAAGCTGGATCCTGGTTAGAGGCCGTACTACTCCCCCTCTTTTTATAAAAAGGGAGTTGAGTGGTTTTTATTGGTACCTCCACTCTTTCGGGCGCATTTCTAACCGGATTGAAGGATTTTGTAACACCTTTGAGATCAGTAAATGAATCTGGCAGGTTATTTGCATGTGTTGCAAATTTGTGAATCGAACGTAGAGTCCAGATTCTTGAGTACGTGGGTATGAGGAGGAACGTGAAGTCCCAATTGATTTCCTGGCATTCGATGTGGTACTTGAAATCTCCCCCTAATGCCTGGAAATAATCCTCCTTAAATATAAGCAATCAGCATACTGGGCTATGAATACATCCCTTATGAGGGGTTCAAGGTACTGGGTTATCGACGGATATCTGTACCCCACATAGATCCCTCATATGTGGGCCCATGATGTACGCTGCGGTGATGAGATCGGTACGCGTGAAGCGCTTCCGAACTTACGCAGATGGGAAATGCTCGAGGATTTCCACGTATCAATTGCAGAGGGGAAGTACTGCTATATGCAGTTAGTCAGTAGCAGCGTGTAAAACTGCGTGACTCCAACGTGAAGTTGGTAAATTACAATTCATTAACATGGGTCGCGCAATGAGAAAAGTCCTTTTGATCAGAGACATAGCCAAAAATAATTGTGTATGGACACATAGTACATTGTTCTGAACTTAGATCTTCGGAGCCATGCACTAATAGTGGAGGCATGTGAAGAGAATTCTGCAACAATATTTATCCATTCGAATCGATTGAATTCGATCTTTGGTCCAAACGATATTTGGTTGGGACCACAAATATCACCTTTGAATGCGTTCAAGGGACTAAAGTGATCCTTTGGCACAATATGTGCACGCAACATCTCATGACTAGGAAAGTTTAGCTCATGCAAAACAAGACCGATGGAATTGCATTATATGCAACATGTGCTACGAGTTGGATGTACGTGTAGTACAATCTAGACAATAGAGTGGGTACATTTTCATATACTTGATCTACATCCATTGGATTGGCACTCGTAGAAATATATATATAGAATTGAAGAAGTTCCAATATGGAAATCTTTATCAAATAGATTGAATGTATACAATCTTATTTATATCATAGTGCTGATACAATATATATGCTCTATTATGACAATACAAATGGACATTAATAAAACGACCATTAAGGAGATAGTGGGACTAGTTTAAGTCTCCAAACACGTCGGTTTGAGGCGTACTCAAGCATCATGTTCTCCGTGCCTGTAGGGTTCTCTGACGGTTGGAGAGTTACGGTGTTGCGAGGTCCAGAAGGAACGTCTCGCGAACTACCATCTCCATCGGTGCCATCTGGATGAAGGTTGAAGTTGTCTTCAAACCTTTTCCCTCAAGGTGCGTTGCGTCCATGGTACATATAACATAGTTGTGGCCGTTGAGAGCGAGTGCATTACACTCTCGAGCCATCATTTATCCATATGGTAAACCAGAGAATATTAATTTACATTCGGTAAATTAAAATCCATCATGGTTATGTCGTAGCGAACTATGCAAAATAAATGAAGTTTCAAGAGGTGGTCATGAACTCGTTAGTGTGTGAACCTCAAATTGTTAAGTATGACACGTTGTAGATAATCTTCAAAAGAAATTTTGGAGTAGATCTAGCAGCATTAGCGGAGTATAAGATACTCACGCTTCGAATGCCTTATGTCAGAACTTAATTAAAATGCATGGGAGAGCACATTGGCAATCAAAATGTCAAATTGACAAAATGTAGGCTTAAACAGTAGGTGTAGATAAATCTACACACTACATGATGATCCCAAAACATCAATTCGAAGAAATCACTTTCAATTTTGCATCTATATTTGCAAGAAATTTTAGAAATCTCAATTGCAAATAGATCGTAATTAATCTCGACACGTGATAAACGTGGAAATATATTAAATGTTAGAAAGTTTCCGGAGTACATTGTACTCGACAGAGAAACAGTACTACAGAGGTACTGAACTTATATTTGCAACAAATTAAAAATCTCGATTGCAAATAGACGTAAGTAATCTCGACACGTGATAAACGCGGAAATATATTACATCAAATTAGGATCTGGAATACGTGTATGTACTCAACAGAAAAACAGTACTGAAATATATGTACCAAATTTAGTAGTCTTAAACAGGAATAAAATCACTGGTAGAAGCTACTGATAGAATACTAATTTGCTAAAAAGTAAGCATATTAAGCTAATTAGCTACAGTATTAAATAAGTAGCAAGTACTGCCTTGATTCCCTGCCTCTGTGCCGCGTGCACATGGCCACGTACGAGGCCTGGTCAAACTAATAGGTAAGGAGAGAGGGGAAAAATCCCCAATTTTCTCAATCCCTATCCTCACGAGACACAGGCGGAGACCATGGCCGGCCGAGCGCCACATCGAGGCATGCCGCCGCAGCGTTCACCGACGGCGAGAGGCGCTCCCGCCACGCTCGTCCTCGTCAGAGGATCCTCCAGGGAGCAGGGTGCTCGGCGCGACGCCGTTGAAGGCGCCATTCGCAAGCCCAAGGGCGGCCGGGCTCCAAGTCCCCGCGCGTGTGTCGCGGTTGCTCGACGGCGGGCTGGAAGGCCTTGTGTCGTGGTGGGAACACGCAGATGCCTAGGGGTAGGCTTATTCTGGGGCCGAACGGGTGCTTGTGGATTCGGGAGGGATTGCGCGGTGGAACCGCACACGAAGAACACACGAAGAACACTGCAAACACAAAGATCTACCCTGCTTCGGGGCCCTCGTGAGGAGGTAAAACCCCTACTGCAGCACTATCCTATTTGGTGTATTTCCCTCCGTATATGCGGTGTGTACAAACGCTCCTCGAGCTGGATGCCTCTAAGTATGCCTCTAATCACTGCTAATTAAGTTGCTAATCTCCAGAGAGGAGAGCTCCCGCGGGGGGAAATGAGCCCAGGGCCTCGTGTGCGGCCGCCCCCATCTCCTCCCCCTGGTGCTCTTTATATAGGGAGAGCCCAGTGGACATGCAGGGGACAAGGGGACAAACATCACTGTACACTGTACACTGTAGCAGAGGTGACTACTGGGGTCTTGTCACACTGTTCACGCGTCACTGTAGTTGTACTGTTGTCACATCAGTGACACTGTAGCCACGCTGGCTGTGTACTTGGTCTTGTCTTTATGCGCTTGTCCTCCGGATATTCTGGGGATGGCAGGGGTATCTCATACCTGACGAGGATGCAGCTGGGGGATGTCGGCAGTACACAGGAGCTGGCTACCCCGGGTAGTTGACGTAGAGGTTGAGGAAGAGACCGAGGTAGCTGCGCTGACTCGGGCAGTGCTTGCTGGTTAACCTCGGTACAGATCGAGTCTAGGAGGTGGCCTTCCGAGGCTGGGAGCGAGGCGCATCCGAACTGAGGCCCAGCCGCGGCTCGGTCGAGCTTGGCAGCGAGGTGGAGTCCATCCGAGACGCTGCATCGGCACGTCCGGGGTGTGGCCATCTCGGCCCACCCGAGATACTCTGCGTCGATCCGTCCGAAGTAAAGGAAAAGGGGGCGGCCGAGGCAATGAATCAGGCCCACCGAGGCTATGGTGCTTCGGTCCGGCTGGGGCTGCTGGAAGCTTCGGCCCATCCCGGGATAAAGACCTCGGCCTGCTGGGAAGGGAAGAGCTCGGCCTGACCGAGACAAGGCTAAGTCGGCCTGCCGGGGAATCTGGCCCGAGGTAGAGAGCACCTCGGCCCAATCCGAGGTGTGGCCAGGTCGGACCAGCTGGGGTGAGCAGCGGATACCTCGGACCGCCCGGGGCGCGGCGGTATCTCGGCCCAGCAGCTGACATCTCGGCCTGGGCAGTGTATAACCCGGCCCAGGCTGCTGTTTTATGCTTTCTCTCTTATTTTCTTTTACTCTTCTGCTGTTTCCTTTATTAACTCCATAAAACAACCAACGGTGGGGTACCCGGGGTTACATCCCCGACATTAGTCCCCGGGGCTGCGGGGGACTCGCAGAGTCGCGCACAGACTTACAAAAACAAATAAGCATACCAAAACATCTCCATATGCATAGCCTCCTGCCTGCATGGGCGCCTTTGTAATTTGGTCGTCTTCGCCATGCCCTCCAGGCCAAATGCGACATCCGGTTGATCGAGCTCACCCGAATCAACAACGAGATGGACAATTTGCACCGGAAATATGTTGCCTGCATGGGCACCATTTTATGTCGGTTCTCAGCCCTCCTGGCCTTTACCAGACTTGGATGTGGCCAGCATCGGTTATCCCTCCTGACTTTTAGCAAACTCGGATGCCACCAGCGTCGGTTAGCCCTCCTGGCTTTTACCGAACTCGGATGCCGCCAGCGTCGGTTAGCCCTCCTGGCTTTTACCGAATTGAGATGCTGCCAGCGTCGGTTAGCCCTCCTGGCTTTTACCGAATTGAGATGCCGCTAGCGTCGGTTAGCCCTCCTGGCTTTTACCGAATTGAGATGCTGCCAGCGTCGGTTAGCCCTCCTGGCTTTTACCGAATTGAGATGCCGCTAGCGTCGGTTGGACCGACATAAACCTGCATGTTAGTATCTCATATGTCTCGGTACCTCGAACTCTCTGGGCATATCACACATGTCTCGGTACCTCGGCCCCTCTGGGCATAACTCACATGTCTCGATACCTCGGCCCCTCTGGGCATATCACACATGTCTCGGTACCTCGGCCCCTCTGGGCATAACTCACATATCTCGATACCTCGGATGTCCGGTAGCCACTCTGGGCGCTTACCGACATAGATGTCCCCAGCCACTGCTGGACAGACATAAGCATATCTCGAATGCCGGTTTTAGCCACTCCGGGCATATACCGACACAGATGTCTCCAGCCACTGCTGGTTTGACATATAACCTGCAAAAACATATCTCACAGGTTGCCTCTGATTAACCAACATAAACACTGATCTGGTACACAGGTAATACCATGATACACTGGCAAACAGAATAAACGATGATTTGGGATATGGAATGATGCCAGGATATTGTGACAAACCGAAGTAAACAGCGATTTGTGATGTGGAAAGATGCCGTGATGCTATGGCAAACCGAAACAAACGGCGATCTAGAGAATACCGATAATGCCAGGGTACCTTGGGTAAATTGAGATAACCAACATAACCATGATACCTCAGATTTTCATTATAACCCGGATTTCCAATATGACCCGGATTTCCAATATGACCCGGATTTCCAATATACCTCGGATTACCAATATGACCCGGATTTCCAATATACCTCGGATTACCAATATGACCCGGATTTCCGATATACCTTGGATTACCAATATACCTCGGGTTTCCACCATACCCCGGAATTCCAATATACCTCGGAACTCCATTATACCTCGGGTATCCCCCATACCCCGGAATTCCAATATACCTCGGATTACCAATGTACCTCAGTAACGAACATTCTCAACAAAACCGATGTCACCTTTCAACGTTAGTTCAACATACATATCATGAAGAATATTTGACGGAATAACAATTATACTAACCGAGGCAAACTAGCTATAGCACTTGACAGAAAACGAATCTAACAGCAGTTACTAAGCACAAAGATCCAGACTCGATTTCGACCGAGTCCCCGAGTTACTTTTCTTATCTAGGAGAAGGTGTAAAACAAACTGGCTACCCAGTCCCCGGTTAAGACATCTTGTCCCGGGGAGAACACTTAGACAAAAAAGCGAGGGGGAGTCTCCGAGTAACTTTTGGGACAAAACAGAACTGGACTGGCGATCTAGTCCCCGGGTCAAAACACTCTACCCCGGGGGAAACAACTAATTATATCAAGGTAGGAACGAGGGGGCAGTCCCCGAGTACTATTTGAGACTATCTAGAAGCATGTGAAGACACATAAATGATACTTACAAGGCCAGGTTGTTGGAGAAGTCTTAATTCGGATTTCCAAGTCTTAACTCGGATTCTCCCAGGATACCTCAGACTTCAGAACACCTCAGACTTCAGAACACCTCGGGCAGAACACCTCGGACAGAACACCTCGGATTACAGAACAGCCCGGACAAAACACCTCGGACAAAACACCTCGGATCACAGAACAGCTCGGATTCCAGAACAGCTCAGATTCCAGAACAGCTCGGATTCGCACTGCAGCCAACTCGATAATGAGTCAACTAACGGGGACGAGGCCGAAGTCGAGTCCCCGCGTTGATGACGAAGGTCCCATCCGAATTGATCCAGCAAACGCCACTATCAGCCCCACGGTGGACGCCAACTGTCGTGGTGGGAACACGCAGATGCCTAGGGGTAGGCTTATTCTGGGCCGAACGGGTGCTTGTGGATTCAGGGAGGGATTGCGCGGTGGAACCGCACACGAAAAACACACGAAGAACACTGCAAACACAAAGATCTACCCTGCTTCGGGGCCCTCGTGAGGAGGTAAAACCCCTACTGCAGCACAATCCTATTTGGTGTATTTCCCTCTGTATATGCGGTGTGTACAAACGCTCCTCGAGCTGGATGCCTCTAAGTATGCCTCTAATCACTGCTAATTAAGTTGCTAATCTCCAGAGAGGAGAGCTCCCGCGGGGGGAAATGAGCCCAGGGCCTCGTGTGCGGCCGCCCCCATCTCCTCCCCCTGGTGCTCTTTATATAGGGAGAGCCCAGGGGACATGCAGGGGACAAGGGGACAAACATCACTGTAGACTGTACACTGTAGCAGAGGTGACTACTGGGGTCTTGTCACACTGTTCACGCGTCACTGTAGTTGTACTGTTGTCACATCAGTGACACTGTAGCCACGCTGGCTGTGTACTTGGTCTTGTCTTTATGCGCTTGTCCTCCGGATATTCTGGGGATGGCAGGGGTATCTCATACCTGACGAGGATGCAGCTGGGGGATGTCGGCAGTACACAGGAGCTGGCTACCCCGGGTAGTTGACGTAGAGGTTGAGGAAGAGACCGAGGTAGCTGCGCTGACTCAGGCAGTGCTTGCTGGTTAACCTCGGTACAGATCGAGTCTAGGAGGTGGCCTTCCGAGGCTGGGAGCGAGGCGCATCCGAACTGAGGCCCAGCCGCGGCTTGGTCGAGCTTGGCAGCGAGGTGGAGTCCATCCGAGACACTGCATCGGCACGTCCGGGGTGTGGCCATCTCGGCCCACCCGAGATACTCTGCGTCGATCCGTCCGAAGTAAAAGAAAAGGGGGCGGCCGAGGCAATGAATCAGGCCCACCGAGGCTATGGTGCTTCGGTCCGGCTGGGGCTGCTGGAAGCTTCGGCCCATCCCGGGATAAAGACCTCGGCCTGCTGGGAAGGGAAGAGCTCGGCCTGACCGAGACAAGGCTAAGTCGGCCTGCCGGGGAATCTGGCCCGAGGTAGAGAGCACCTCGGCCCAATCCGAGGTGTGGCCAGGTCGGACCAGCTGGGGTGAGCAGCGGATACCTCGGACCGCCCGGGGCGCGGCGGTATCTCGGCCCAGCAGCTGACATCTCGGCCTGGGCAGTGTATAACCCGGCCCAGGCTGCTGTTTTATGCTTTCTCTCTTATTTTCTTTTATTCTTCTGCTGTTTCCTTTATTAACTCCATAAAACAACCAACGGTGGGGTACCCGGGGTTACATCCCCGACACCTTGAGGCGACGCCGAGCGCCCGTGCGCGGTGAAGGCGGAGGGGTGGCAGGGGAGCCACAGCCCGCGAGGACGGCGTGCGCGGGTATCCCGGCGGCACGGCATCGTCCTCAACTGTGGGTGTTGCGACGGGAGGCGCGGCGGCACGGCGACCTCAACGGCAGCTGGGGTCGGAGATAGCAGCGGCGCAGGAGAGGGGCGCTGGTCGTGAAGACCAAGCGTGCCGCAAGGAGCACCACCACGCCAGGAAGTCGTGGTCGCGTGAGCCGGTGCGCTGCGGGCATGGCCAACTCCGGCGATCCGCGCCATGGGACGCCGTGTTCGGGCTCACCTTGTTGTGCAGAGGAGTCGCCGGTGGTCCACCGTCGTCCGTCGACGGTATGGCAGGGTGTCTGCCCACTGCTCGTTGTCCTCTTCTTCTGTTCTTGTTCTTTTATCTCGAAATCGCTCAGGTGTAGAGCAACGTGCTGATAACGTGTTTGGAATCGATCGAGAGCAAAGCGAGAGAACAACAAATAAATCGAAGTCTATTTCCATTGATGATGAATAGTGCTATATATAGCACCCGAACATGCGGTTACAAGGATAGGTCGGTTTGTACAAACCGACATATAGGTTGCACAAACATAACCGTCATGGTTAATTACAAGCAGGGATTACATTTAATTAAAGTAATTAATTAAATCCTAATAAAAATGAGGGCGTTCTCTGTCAAACGCCCTCCTTCTCCTTTCCTTTTCCTTGTCAGACATGTGTATTTCATCCCGATTTATAAATAAATCACAACAGATATAAGATGAAAGGAAACTCTCTTACATAGCAAATCAACAATAAACCAAAATAACAAATGAACCGGAACTTGCCACCGGAGACCCGATGCGAATTCGAGAAATACCGTGGCTTCAGACAATGCCCCAAAGAGAATGATGACGCAAACCGCCACCACCGTTAAGACCGAGTGGTTAAGGGATCACCTGGAGCTCTAATAAGGAGAAGGTGACCACAACGACGCTCCAAAACGGTTACGAGACCCATAGGTGTTGTCGTTGTTGGCGCCGAAGCGCTGAGCTTTCGCTCGAAAAAAACCTTCATGCCTCTTCTTTTTCTTTTTCTTGTTAGGGATGTGTTTTCGTCTAGCTTTATAAACTAGATGATACCCCACGCGTTACTGCGTAACATGTGTTAGAAAATAAGTGAAACTTTTGAGGCAATAATATTAAAGAAGGTAACATGCATTATAAAACAAAACAAATTGTGATATGTTTCTTGTTCGTGCATCAAGTATTGCGTAAACTAAAACACAACTCAATACGTAAATGGTGTCTGCTTATAGCCTAACCATACCGCCAGTGTCCATCAGTCAAAATGAGGGTGTTCTCTGATAAACGCCTTCCTTCATTTTTCTTTCCACAAAACATGTTTTCGTCCCGCTTTATAAATAAAGGCACACGACCGAACGAATACAAAATGATGAGCAACCCTCTTACAAAACATATCATAGAATCCAAAGTAAAAGAAAGAGTAACCACATCCCAAGAAACACCCTAAACCACTAACTAGTAACCTTACCACTCCTCCTTTTGAAACCACCGGACACTGTCCCACCGCTGCCACGAAGTTGTCACTAGAGAGGGCCGCCTGCCCTCTCCCTCCGGGTCGTCGAGCACCAATCCTATCAGCAGACAACTAGGACAAGAGTAGTGGAGACCAAGTCACGTGTAAAAGATATGAGGACGCGGAGACCATCCTATGCATGCGTCTGAAGTGCCTCGAGATGGGATCCTAACATGCCTACCGACGACAACGGACGATACCAGGAGATATGGAAACTCCACGACGACGCCCCTAAGAGGGTAACGACACAACACGCAGTCGTCATGGAGACCTAACAGTCAAGGGTTTTCACCCGGAGCCGGACACACGGAAGTTAGCCACCACGATGCCCCCAAGAGGGTAACGTCACTCGAAAGCATCGTCGCCGTCGAGATATTGATGAAACATTATTTCGTCCTTTTTTTTTTAATAAATCACAACATATACAAGATGATAAGGAAATCCTCTTACATAGCAGATCAACGATAAACAAAAAAGAATAAAGGAAACCTGGAGACCCAGCACGAGTTCGAGAAATATCGTGGCTCCACGACAATGCTCTCAAGAGAGTGATGACGCAAACTGCCACCACCGTCAAGTCCGAGCGGTTAAGGGTTCACCCGGAGCTCTAATAATGAGAACGTACCCACAACGACGCCCCCCCAAAGGGTTATGACACATGCATGCGTCGTCGTCGTTGGCACCGATTCGTTGAGCTTTCGCTCTAAATAAAACTTCATGCCACACCCGGACCGCGAAACCGTGCATAGTCTCTGAGCCAGGCCTCCAAAACGCAATATGGGAGCTGCCATCGCCGAAGCGCTACAAGCAACAAGATGTCCCTCCGGCGCCAACTCATCTCCACCCACGTGGTCAGAAAAGATGACAATCACCACTGCCACGTCACTCACTGCAGAGTTACCAGCGCGGTCCACCTTTCAGGGTGGCCGCCCCGGCATCAAAGATCTCACCCCCATGGAAAAGGAGAAGTCATGACGGCAGTTCCACCGAAACAAACAGGAGAGGGACAAAACCAGCTAACTCCCACGTCTATCCCTTTGCATCCTGATTGGACATATGACACCCGATACCTCTTGGGTCTTCATGTCTTGGGAACATGGAGATGTTGGGCAGGGTTGACTATGATAATCAAAACTAGTCCCCCGATTTAGGCATGGAGATGTTGGGCAGGGTCTTCCTGTCTATATGGGAACATGGAAATTAAATGCTCTTATCTAGTTTGTTCAAAGTCAAAAAAATTAAATTTGACCAAGTATTAGAAAAAACATTAACATCCATAATATCAAAAGCATATAATACCAACCAGATTTTCATAAAATTGATGGTTACGGTGAGCTAGTAACATTACTCTTGCAAAAAAATGTCCAGACATATCATTCTAGATTCTATTCTGAATTTTGGTATGGACGGGCTTGGAAGATATTATTCACTTACATTATTTATTTATTTATTTATTTTTAAATGGGTAAAATATTTGCCTTTTCATTGATAGAGAGATGTCATTTTTGTGTACCACAGAGTATTTGAAGTTGATTTTGCATGCTTGTTGGATTAATCATTTGGTAGCTCCCGCCTCCAGATTTTTTTCACATAATTGTGAAACTTGTAAATGTTTTTTAAAAGACCAGGTTCACCGGTGCTCGGAAGCATAATTGAATGGTGTAGATAACAGGAGCATCTGAACTCCAGAGCCAAAATGCCTCACTTATAATCTTGCATACAACGTACAATATTTGGCAGCACAGCATGTGGAGAGGTCACTGATGTCAAAATCATATACTGACAAGTATGCACATTATAAACTCAGAGGAGGACAGCACTGCCCACAGTGCAAGAATAGTGCATATACAGGCAACGCTCCCGCCTGTTCTCCAGATCCAGAAGATAGCATAGTGCAAGAATCATAAAAAGATTTTAAGCAGATTACATGTAGGAACGATTTTGTATACACAACTACAGTGCCATGTTACTTGAGGTGCATTCGGATTTCAAAACCATCTTTCCTCCGTCTCTGTGTTACTACCACGAGGGCATGTTGATTCCCGTGCTGTAGTTCCCGGCTTTCAAGGACAGAGCCTTTAGGTGGCTAGAAGAGAATTCTCGTTAGAACGCAATTGAATAAATATATAAAAAACTGGAACTTGTAATTTCTACAGGATTAGTAGTTCCTTGTATGAATTAATATATAAACAAATTGAATAAAATAACAACAGAATGATCAACAAGGCAAAATAAGATACATTTCTAACTATCAACCAGCTAATGAAGATAGAGAAAGATGTAGTGGTGCACAAGATTGAAACTTTTACATATAATAACTAGACAATTGACGGTTTTATTTTTTTAGTGGATGAGTGGTCGCTTTTAACACAGATAAAATCAAACCGTTCATATGTTTGTAATGATTGGAACAGCAGTCAAGTAAAGCTGTCTCGCAGGTGTCCATAGTAAAAAAAACTCCTATTTTAAGTTCATTCATTATCCTAGCTGTAAGCAGGATTGAAGTATTCCTTGTCCTACAGGTAGTAGGACCTCTATGCACAAAATATAGTGCATATTAGTTTTGTCAGAGTCAAATTTCGAACTAATATGCACTATATTTTGGCATAGAGGGAGTATACAATTAGTTGCAGCTTGGCACCATCATGCGTTCGTGAAAAGCAGTTAAGAGTATGCAACCATCCAATAAGGTATTAAGTTGGCTTGTGACCAATATTACATATTAAGAGTATAGCACCAAGGCTAAACCTAAACTTGCGTTTGATGCATCTAAATATTGACTATGCGCTCCATTTTCTGGAATCCCCTGCAAGACTCTGCTGATCATATTCCTCGCGGTTAGCTAATCATATTTCCTGATCTATTAATGGAGGTCAGAGGCCCTCGTATGCTGCTAAAAAGAGCTGATTTTGAAAACATGGAAGAAACATCAATGTCGCTTGATTATTTAGTATGCTGGTAATTTGGTGGGAAGGCTAATTTGAATGAGTAGTGACATTCAGTTCTTTGTACAGATAAGATACTTGGCCATTTGGAATGTCTATATGAGGTAGTGTCCTTTACTCTCCAGCTATTGGCATCATATCTGCTAAATTATGTAGCCTTTCTTTCTCATTCTATCTTAGTCAGCCCTACATGTCTTCTATTGGTATCCTCTATACACTGGTTCAGTTTCCAATCTGTGTTATACTTGCAGCCTTCTAATGTTAACGAAAGGTAGTCGAGTATCATATGCATCTGACATATAGCTACATTTCACAATCTTGATCCAATAAATGTTCCAACGTTGGGGCAGAATGCATTATGCATGAATTCTGCAGTTGTGAGATATGCAATTGCATACTGGAACTATTGTTGCTTTTGTTTCCTTATGACTTTCAGTACTATGTTTCGAGTGCGCCTGCATACATAGTCATTTTTGCTTCATTGATTAGATGTTTTGGGGTATGTGGCAATTACTTTACAAGATATCATTTCACCGACATCTTCATTGTCTATTCAAGAAGAATAGAAGAAAATAGCATCACCATGGGCAACGCTATTACACACAAAATTTATATATGTGAACTTACTCTGTCCTTTGCGGAAGCAAGCAAGAACAAGAAACATTGGTCTGTGATTGTACAGCTGGTGGCTTACAAGTATCTCTAATTTTGAAGCAAGGGTTATTGTTTAATGGAGTCCACCAGTTCGAAATATAAGAGAAAATAGTTAAGAAATGGTTTTCCTAAGTTTAGCCTATGACTTCCTAACATTTTACTTGGTACGTGTCCAAGTCTAGCGTGAAACCTAAGCTTGCTGACTCGTGTTGTCCCTAAAATAAGCAGTGGCTTTCTTGTGAAAACCAATGAGTTCAGGGCCATCGTAGAGTTCAAAGAGTGTTGTTCGCTTCCCCGCAAAAAAGGGTGTTGTTCGCTGGGAACTGAACAGAGTAAGCAGCATAAGCATATTTGCCAGACGGATGGTGCAATAGAAGCATTTGCTATATTTGATAGAATCAAGTGGTACAATCTCCATGATGATGGTGCTGGCTTCCTAGATAGAAGCGGTAGTCGAGAAAGATGGTTATCGCATGAGAGTAATTCACCTTTTGTTTCATTTATTTCTATACCATGTGTATGGTACTCAAATATTACGACAAGGGGAATTGCTGGTGTGAATACTAATCTGGATACTAAATTTGTGTACAACATGGTATCTAGATTTGATCACTGCATAAGACTAGGCTACGTGTTATGCCAGGTACTCAATAATGGTGTTGCCCCTGTAATTGATTTTGTTATAGTATTCACCATGATATACACAACCATACGGAATGCCTTGGTCTGTTCCATCTAAGTTAAGTTCTGACCCTCAATGGTGTTCATAGATCTTTTTTCCCATGATGTAACAACACATTATACCAGATTTAACAACAGACTCTACCATGGGAATTATGATTTAGATTTAGTAAAACAGTCAGTGTTATAGAATGTGTGTGTATCTACAATGATGGGAGTATTTTCTATTACAACAAAATGCAATAATAAGCTAAATCTTCAAACGTGGCGCACATGAACGGCCCAGGAGGCACGTCCGAACTACAGTACAGCTTCATATGCTCAGGAAACCATGAGATACATTGAAATATTAGCAATTTTCAACATACAGATCTACAACTAAATTCTCGTAGGTCTAGAAATTGGATATAAGTTTCCAGAGCACAGATGGGTACCTCTGATAGATGTCGTTGGCGAAGCGAGATCCATTCAAGAAGATGAAACATAGTAGGATCAGCACCATTATGTCTACTCGAGTTAAAGGGAAATAAGTATGAAGAACTACCCGAACAAATGAGGTAATCGTTGAAAACAAATTAGCAACTTCCCACTTTGAAAGCAGACCCATACAAGTGCAGAAACCAATAACACGCTTCCAACTAGGCGGAAACTGGTTTTACTTCTGTCAAATTTGTTTGGTTTTTCCACAAGAACGAATTGGAATAGTACTTCAAACCAAATATCACTAGCTGAAACACCCAAAACTGGATCTAATTAAAGAAATGACAAATCTAAGCGATGAGGTGGGTTTCCCGTAGCATAAGAGAAATTGGCGAGTAAGAGGCAACATACTAGATCAGATTGAAGGGTAACTGGTGAAATTGATTGACGGAAGATAAGTCGAAGGATACTGAAGAGACATCGCTCCCACCAATCGAGCATGTAGAGGCCCATCGTGACGTTGTAGAGGTGGATCTTCTTGTTCACCCAGTTCATCTCACCCATCTCCTTCTGCGGAGTAAATCAATCGCCTCTGGATCGATCGGGGATTTCACTTTCCGGTTCACGTGTGTCCTCGCTGAATCTGCTCTCAAGTCTGAACTCTGGATCGACAATAGCTTTCGGGAGCCGGCTCCTAGTCTGAACTCTTATAGAATCGCAAGTGGGGACGGCAGCACCGGACGAGTCAATTTCGGCGGTACTTATTTGATTTTCAGGGTGAAATCTTTAGTAGCAATGGTGATTGCTTTCTGGGGCGAAATATCTCTACCCTCTCTCTCGCGACCCGCGCCGCCCCCGCGGCGGCCGGGCCGCGCTGCCGTCTTCCGCCTCTCTCCTCCTCCCTCCCCTCTTCCTTCCCGCCGTTGCCGGTGTGCCGCGCCTGGCCCTTGACCGGCCGGCGCCGGCGGCGGCGGGCCAGCGGCGGTTCCCCTCTTGTGTGTTGGGCGGCGCGGGGTGGCTCAACTGCAGGCGGTGCTCCTCAGCGGCTCTGGCCCGGCGCGGCGACGGGCTCTCCGGCGTGCAGCGCGGATGGTGGAAGGAGTGGCGGCGCTGCCCTTTGGTGGCGGGCAGCAGCGCGTGAGCTTCGGCCCTGCTGGCCCCGGGCCCAGATCTGGGTCAGGGCGGGCTCGGCCGTGTTGTCTCCGATGGGCTGACGAACTGCTGGTGACGAGGGAGGACAGTAAGGACGTCGCCCTGGCTGCAGCGTGACGGCGGGATCTTCACGGGCCCCTCCGGACCCGGCCGAGCCTATGGAGCCGAGAGGGCAGCGGCGGTGGCGGCCTCTGTGCAGCAGCATGGCGGCGAGGACTTTACGAGCCCCTCGGGGCTCGGCCGGGCCTGCCCGGCCTGGTGTGTCCTTACTGCCGTGTCCGGTCGGCACCCGTCCGATGGCGGTGGAGGACGTCCTCCAGGTGGTTGCGCTGTTGTCGCCCTTTGGCTCCAATGGCCTGGTGTGCTCTTGTTATTGCGTCCGGTCGGCTATCGTCTTCGGCGGTGGAGGCAGTTCCCTCCCGCGCGATTGTGCTTCTGTCGGAGCTTGTCTATGGCTACTTCATCTTGGCCGGTCGGCCCTGCTTCTTTTGCCTTGGTGTGACGACGATGGTGACTTCAAGACCGTGGTGGCGGTTGTTGGTGGGTGGCAAGTTTGGTGGAGCGCTACAGATTGTCCGGGTTGTGGTTTTTTGGGGGTCGGGAGAAATCCTTGTCGTTTTGGCATCGACGCGGTGACGCTTGAGAGCACAAACCGAGTGTAATTGATATCTCTGTGAGGCGTCGGAAAATACCTATTTTGCGAGTCTTTTTCCCTTTACTTTTTTTACTGCGTGCATGTTTAATGTCTCGACTAATTTTTATAATTATGTTGGAGCACAAACCGAGTGTAATTGATATCTCTGTGATATTAATATCTCTTTGTCGAAAAAAGAATTTGGTTTATTTAGTTGTTACCTCTTCCTTTGACTATTAGAGCATCTTCACCGACCTTAAAACTTATCCTTGTCGTCATAGCCACCGAAGTTGAAGTTATCGTTGCCGAAGGAGACACAGACGAAAGGCGAAGGAGGCGTCATAGTTGTAGGATGAGGCGTCCAAAGGTGAAGTGGCGGTGATTCGGCGGAACGAGGAGGATGTATTTATTGAACTACGTGGGGAAGGTCATGCATCCGATACGGCTGAGACATGGTGCTTTTGCGGGAGGCCGGCGTGGATGAAGGGAGAGACATGGAGGCGCTGGGAGGGACGAGATTGATGGCTGAGGTGAAAGAGGGCCTCTTATAATGCGCCCGGGCGGTTGCCAGCGTTAATTTGACGCGCGGAGAAGCCGCAAACAGGTTGAGTGGGTTAGCCCATGTCAATTAATGTGATGTGTGGGAAGCTGCAACACCGACGTGTGGGTTTGCAGAGCCCGCCTAGAAACCGGCGAAGTGAGTACCCTGTCTTAATTGTGTATCGGCCTCCTCGCATCACCATTAATCATGCCTGACCAGCCTCTCCTTCTATGTGTCTATTACATGGAAATATTACCTGTCGGAGGATGTTTCGCGGCATGTCTAGCGCCGCCAAAGCTTCCCCAAAAGTTAGGTAGACATGGAGATGTCGGGCAGATACCGTGCTATCTGGGCGGATGGGCCCCGCTTGGGTCAATTTTTTGTTTGGACGTCTATTGGGTCGATGGAGGGCCATCGGTGCCGGTCGAGATGTTGTTAGGACATGGCCAACGAGCAACTTAAATATTGTTCGGGTATCCTTAATATTATGTTACTAAAATCTATTCAACACACATAAACAAATTACTCTTCCCATGATGGCCATGTTTGCTTGCCATCTTTCCAACGGGAGAACATGCGTACAACAATATGCCACCTCATGTGACTTCGTTGCATTATTTGCTGATATAAGTTTTCTAATGATTTATCCTATATAACTTTAATCGGCTATACAACTTTAATCAGATTAGCAACCCGTTTATACCGTTGAATTCATCTCGGTGAGGGTTCCAAAACAGAAAGAGGTCCAATAACATGCCAGGCCATCTATCAATTGCTTTGGATCACGATTTATGTTCATTTTAGTCACACCATCATGCTTGGCTTAATGGGAGATCCCACCATTCCCATGAAATATGGCCTTGGGAATCGATGTGCCGTCAGCCACGCAGGTCCAATAAGTATCGTGAATTCGTACATCAAACGAAGTGGTGCTTGATGACGTGAAGACACACGTTTGTTGAAAGACCCCAAGAGGAAGGTATGATGTAGTGCAGCAGCAGTTTTCCCTCAGTACGAAACCAAGATTACCAATTCAGTAGGAGTAGGAGCACCTCTGAAAGTTACGAACGATGCCGGAAAAGTGTTGTTGATGTGTAATCTGCACACAACACAATCAAACTATTTTGCCCCAACGAAACGGTGAGGTTGTCAATCTCCCCGACTTGCTGAAAACAAAGGATTAAACGTATGGTGTGGAAACTAGTATTTAATTGCAGAAAGTAAAAGAGAACAATTGTTTGCAGTTGGTGGTTTTATCAGTGTAAAAGAATGGACCGGGGTTCACAGTTCACTAGTGGTGTGTCTCCATAAAGATAACTAACATGTTGGGTAAACAAATTACAACTGGGCAATTGATAAAATAGTGAGCGCTTGACAATGCATATATGAAAGTGCATGGTTGCCCCCCATGTGTGGTTTTGGTAATTAATGACAATCCTTATGGACTAATGTTTACATTGAGATATTCTTATAGATCTTGTCCGTGGGAAAATATAGGAGTTCATGTGTTGGACTCTTGAAGATGACATGATGACCAATGCTATATTCAAGGGTTTATATGAAGAATGGTCATGTGTAGAGTTGAGCTCATTGCAAGTATGGCTTGGAAAAGAAGATTGAGTGAACAATCATGTTTACCCCCAAGCCATCATACATATCAAGAGAAGAAGATGATGTGCAAGCTCAATATGATGCATCTCGGAAGATATCATTTGATTGAAGCTTGCAAAGGAGACATGAAGACGAAGCGTAGCGAGGCCCTCCCATAATGGAGTATGGGGGAGCATTTGGAGAAGTCTTCATCAAGCATGTGCTAGCAAGCACAATCAAGAAAGGTGTTCCAACTTGAGAGAGTCAAGATCGTCATCATCAAGCTCAAGTAGAATGCGCAAGGCAAATGTATGATCTTGATAGGTTTTCTATTTTACCGGTCTCATGGTGTTAGTGGGAGACCGGGTTATAGGATAGACGGCGTACTATCAAGAGGGGCTCTCAAGTGAGTAACTTGATCGCATCTTTGTGGAGAGCTCAAACCTTTGCATTCTTGGCATATCACTTTCTTGGTTCTTACTTGGTTTTTCTCCTTGTTGGATTTTGGTGCTTGTTGTGATCTTCATGACAAGCGCAAGTTCACCGAAAACGGATTTCCTTTGAAAAACACTACAACCGAGCCTATTTTTTGTGACACGGTCCTTTTGTCACGTATTAGCTGTTTTTGTCACTAATTACCCCCTAGTGACGACATTAGCGCGTCACGCGGTCCGTCCCAAAATACTCGTCATAGATTGCAAAAAACTGACGCCACGACGGTTCCGCGTCATGCATAAGGGATTATTGGTGACGCTGTTTTTCGTGTCATTCATTGTGTTTATGCATGACGGCATGATTTGTCACCGTTCGTTCGTAAATTTGTCAACGATCAACGTAATGCGTGACAAACTTTGTGTCATTGATTTGTTCTTGGACCGGCCAAAGCTGCTGACCTGTCACCCAATGAAGATGACGTGGTTGTTTACGTGTGTGTTAACCTGGCTATTGACATGGATGACATGTGGCTGTTTAGGTGGCACATGATATGTCTGCTGACGTGGATGCTGTCTTGTGGGTCCGATCTAGGCTGGCGTTGCATGACATCACGTGGCTCCACAAACAATCTGACATGTGGGACCATCTGCTTTTCTTACAAGCGAGACCCACCGGTTTGCTGACGTGTGGGACCCACCGGTTTGCTAACGTGTGGGACCCACCGGGCTGAGCCGTCATAATTTCGTTCAAATTTTCGTCACTGATTATTTCTCATATATGTAAGAAATGATCCACAATTGAATATTTCAAATTAGCTGAATATAAGAAATGAACTGTATTTGTCCGGAGACACAAGCAATCAGAGTACACGCGAAAATAAAGAAAATTACACACAAAAGAACTATGCGCTATCTTCAGTTGGCCTGGGATGATTGCGACGTCCGTAAGAGGTAACTTAGAAGGGTTTCCATTTCTTGCTGCTTCTTTTCAAATTCGACAGTCTTCTTTTCATGGGACTGTTGTATAGCTTCTAGTTGTTCTTGCTGTATCCTTCTCGTTTCTTCAAATAGCTCCTGTTGGGCCTTCAATTTTGCCTCCATTTCATGCTTGTACCTTTCAGCTGCCTGTACAGATTGTTGCTCCTGATCTTCTAGTCTTTCTTCCAATTCTCTCATCCGTGTAGATGATATGCTAGATCTTCTTGATCCAGCTGACATACCCAAGCTTGTGAGGAATGTGCTCCTAGTGTTCTTCTTTGCCAATTTTTCCTTGAGGACTTGTTCAACTATTTGCAAATCTGTTTTCTCGGGCTCATGTTCTTGGTGTGGACCCATCTTTTTGTTGAACATCTCTACCTACAGCATGATTGTAAATCTTGTTGTCAGTACTGCAAATAAGAATAAACAATGTGTGGCGCCCCGACCCGACTGCTATACAGTGATGCTGTGTGTCACCGGTTAAGCGATACAACCGGAGGTTACGGATTTACCAATCCCCGGCCAAAACCTTTGGCAGGTGTTGCTCGGTATGGATTATCGGCAACACAACACCCCGATTGATGCCTTAACACAGACACAACTATCAATGTATAATAGAGAGATCATGACTTGTGGAACAACTGGCACATCATAGACTCTATGACTCAAAGCATTATAGTTCAACTCTTATAATAGAGAAAGATAGCAAATTACAACCAGATGTCACCGACCCAACATTACAACACGCGGAAGCGAATTAGGTTGTCTAAGCAACAAGATCCAAATTATGGCCTAAGAGACCTACAAATAAACATTCAAGCGCCAGCTGTTCCGAGATGTCCCAAGCTGCCACCTGGGAACCCCAGACTACTCGTCGACGTCCACAAAGAACCCACCTTCAAGGTCGGTGAAGTCCTCATCTGAAACAAAACAAACGACGTTGAGTTCGACGAACTCGCAAGATTATATATAGAGCTTTAGCTCGATGAGGCTTTCAAGGTTTTATGGTTGTTTTGCATAAAGCTGATTTTATTTGATAAAACATAACTCAATGGCATCGACTATTCAGAGTATTTTCAAATGAGGTAAGAAGTACTCTTTACTCTTGATCACCTTTCTCATCAACCACCACCATTCACACCGTACCTGTTCTCCCAAGGTACCTCCCCGAATCACCCTCGAGGAAGTCAACCTTGCAATCTTGAGTGGTACCTTTAGTACCCAGGTTTTAATCATTCCGTTCAAGTTATTCTATGATCTTATCGTCCTTTCCCAAGTTGTCCGTAACCGTGGACACGACTTTTCGAAAAGATTTAACCCTGCAGGGGTGCACTGTGTTTACCTTCGGTACCGCCCGGCCTATTGCCTACGATTAGCTCTCTTCCGGGGAAAGCCGGCTGAGTGGGAACGGTTACAACCTTTACCTTGCTTGGGACTAACCCAGGATCATCAGTGGCGGTAGGACAAGAGGTACCTCCAGCACCCTGTCCCGCGGCCACTTATTTTCCTGACACGACCATCCTCAACTTAGTCTTGGCCACCATCTTCAACGCACGCGCAAATGGAAAGCCAAACTAGAGGACCCTCGGCTAGCCCTTCCCAAGTTAGTCGGTTGACGAGGGCTCCATATACCCCACCGAATGGAAGCGCGCTCATTCTTGGTTCAAGAGGTAAAGAACTCGCACCTAGGCGGCGAGAGTGAGACAAAACACCACCATACCAAAGTGGCCTCTCATCCCCACCTTTAAGCATTTTATTACATGTCTCCACAATTTCTCCACCATCAACCGAACATTTCATCACCTATTTCTAACATGAACCATCCATCGGATGGCTAAGCATGGCTAAGCAACAACATAGCATAGTTAAGTATTTCAGGCCAACAATACAATCCTATGGATAATAGGTGGGAAACAGGTATTGGCATCGGAAACTTAATGCAACTATAGGATACTCTAATCCAATAAAATTGACATTTGGAACCGCATGCAATATTATAGTGGAGAAAATATTTGCGGAAACATAGGATAAGATATGCTCAGAGGGGGGATTACGCTTGCCTTGATCAAGGTGCTGGTAGTGCGGCTCTTCGGGGTATTGTGAAGTAACCCCCCTGCTTGATCTATCGAAGCATAACAACGGAAGAGCAATCAATCACCACACATGTTTCAACAAATGCAATGCGCAAACACATGATGACATGACATTTTAATGTACTGAACTTATTATTAGCTATCTAGCAATTTAAATGGGGTGCGAGAATAATTACTTCAACCGGAGAGGAAAACACCCCATATTTAACTTAATGATTCTAATACTACTAGAAGTACATTATTGTAATTGTGATCAATTATGCATGATGATGATTCTGGATAAAACATGTTTTTCTGAGCATTTTGGTATATCGAGCACATTTTTCTGATGTCCCGATAAAAAGTTATTTCATTTATAAACTTCCTCTTTTAAATTATAATTTTAATTAATTTAATTTCCACAACTATAGAAATTAATTACTCGTATTCGGGAGAGAGGGATGAAATAGTCGAATCATCGGAGTCGATGTCCCTAATGCGCGAGGGGGGAGCGAGAATCATGCGCGAGAAGGGAGAAATGGAAAAAGAGCAGCGAGGAAAAAAAAACAGATCAGTCAGCCTCCAGCCCGGTTTGGGCCGGTCCCCAGGCCGGACCTGTCACAGAGCCCACCGGCCTCCAGCCCGGTCTGGGCTGGCTCCGTGGCCGGCCTCGTTCCAGAGGAGAACGACCTCCAGGCCGGTTTGGGCCGGCCCCAAGGCTGGCTAGTGGCCCGTGAGGACCAGCCTGCAGCCCGGCTAGGCCATCTCCACGGCTGGGCGTGCGGGGAACGGCGAACTACAGCGTACGGGCGTCGACGGCGACGATGGCTACGGCGAGGGGGAGAGCAAGGGGAGGGCATGGAGAGGTCCAACGGGACGGCGAGCTCACCCTCAAGGCGACGGAGAGGTCGGAGACGGTGGAGGTGCAACGACGGCGACTAATCCTTCTGGCGGAGCTCGGACGGCAACGAGGAAGAAGAGGATGGCGCGGCGAAACGGCGGCTTCCCAGCTCGATTCCTCTGGCGTGGGGGTAGAGCGGACCACGGCGAAGCTTGTGGTGGTCGTCGATTTGCCCGAGGTGGCCTCAATCGTCGGCGAGGCGGCGGCGTAGTTCGGCGGCCATGGCGGCTCGTGGGGGAGAGAGAGGAGAACGGGGAGCTGGGGAGCAGGCGAGTGAGCAGGGGGTCCTCGTGACGCTCTTCGTCCGCAGATGGAGGCAGGGAGGGGCCCGGCGCGGCATGCACGGCGACGAGCGGGTCCGGCGCGACCTGCTCGCGCGTCGCTACAGGAGGAGGAAGAAGACGTCGACGGTTTTGCAAATAGCCCCCTAGCAATTCTGTTTCCATCACCGATTGGTCCTTCTGTTCTGGGAAAAGATTCCAGCAGCTGTATTTGAATTGATTGAATCGCTTAAACACTTCGAAAAATTGTGAAATAATTTGGGGAGGCTCCCCTTGTCATTTAGTTGCTCCACAAAAATTGGGGTTTAAGAATAAAATGTTTTGACCCACTTTTGTTCATAGCGTTTCATTGTGGCAATTTTGCTAATTTTCAAAATGTTGCTCCTTTGGAAATTCATAGCAATTGCACAATATTACTTTTTAGACTCTTGGAACTTCCTTGACAAATATGGAAGTTATTTGAATTGGTTTTGTTACAACAAACTCATTTGAGTTTAAGTTGTTTGAAAACAATTATTGATTTTGGTTTCCCTTTGTTGTCATTGGTTTTCAGAACCTTGGTTTCAACTTAAGCACTTCAACAAATAATGCCATGATGTATGCATGAAATGCAAAAGCGAAAATTTTACTCGGGTTTTGAGTTTCACAACTTTGGGCTGTTACACAATGTTGCTGCACAAAATTGGGTAAATATACTTACATAAGTTTCTTCTGCCTCCTTGCTCATGACACCATCCTTGTTAGTGTGAGTAAGTCTATAAAACTCAATAGGATCAGGATCTTCCTTAGCTATCTTGGGCTGTAGAAGATTTCTACAATAATTGGAACATGATAACATTAGTAAGGTAAATCAAATAATGGCTGATGAAGTATGGTTTGAAAATGGATAGTTTTCAAGCTTACCACAACTTCCCAGTGTGCAACGTAGCTTCTAGAACCAGTGGTATGGTTCTGTTTGACTTCACCGCGGTTTTTGACATTCTGACTGCACCTCACCTATGTAAAGTAGCTACACTTTTAGTATTCTGTACAACACAAAATATAGTAGTCGGACCATATGGATACTGACTAAATATGTATCTTGTACCTGGTAGGCTTCATCATACCATTGGGTGGCCATCCTTTCCCAACTTTTCTCTTCAACATTCTTTGGCCTCAGCATGAGTGCTTTCGTAAGAGATAGTTTTTGCATCTTGGGCCAATAATGTTGCTTGAGTCTGTATCGGTGTTGGCGAATAGAACGCTATAAGATGCCAGTGCACACGTTTCTTGCTATTTTATCTTCTGTGTCCATGTTAAATTTTTCCTACAGAAAATATGAACCCAATGTAATATTACCATTGTATGGATGAATTCATATAAACAGTAGGTGATGAAAAACATAACTGTGTTGACTCACCGCAACCTGTACCAAAGCATCTGGAATCACATTTTCAGTTCTTTCCCTTCGCCGTAGTCATTCTAGTGCGTTGCAATTTCCATTTTGTTGCGGACGTGAATACCGAATTGGGAAGAAAGTTTAGCTGCTTGCACATGATCTTGGGTCTGTGCAAACCTTCTGTGAAGTTAATCCGCATCTTATTGCCTCCATGCTTTCTTGTGTAAGCCTCTAGGCCACGCCCCATTGTTTGTGAGCGTTTTCCTTCCTTCGGGTTCTCCTTGTAGATGTTGTTAATTCCTCTGCACATAATTCACAAGAATTGTTGTAACATTTTGTAGAATGCAATGCAAACAATTAAAAATTCAGTATGTTTATGCAAATAAATTATGACGTAGCGTACGCTGCTTGTCAAACTGAACAATGGCATCAACATCAGGTGAATTGCTGTCTCTGGAGGTTATATTTTGTGTTGTCGAGCTGTCTGTTGTAATGTTTTCCCCGTCTGGGGGTGTGTCTTCGTCGGTGCTGTCTCTGGGATTGCTGCTGATCTTGTAACTCTGGTCATAGGCGGTACACAACTCGCACGCTTCCTCTTTCTTGGCTCCGTAGAACCATCTCGTGCTTCCTAAAATTTAGATCAAGACATTAGTAGGCAGTCAACATTGTAATATGTAGATGAAATAGTCCATGCAGGTTCACATGACCTTGTTTGTACAATCAACCTCCTCTTCATCTAAGTCGAAGTCATGTTCTTCAGCTGCCTTCTCGGTTTGATCTGGTTCATATTCTGATTCAGAATCATTCTCTGTTGCGTTGTGTGTCTTTGCCGTGTGTCTTCGTTCCTGTTTGTGCACCACCATACACGAAAGCGTGTGCTAAGGATGAGAAATCTTGCATTGGCCCTCCATCCGCGATAGCTCTCTTCTGCATCGCTACTTCCATACGTGCGCATTCTCTTGCATTTGCTTCTTCCTCAACTTCTCGTATTCCGATACTTCTACATTGGGTGCTAAAATAAGATTGCAGAAAGGTTTGAGAAAGTGGTAAATAAAACTTCATACAGTGCTACACTAAACTTCGAAAGTGGGTTAATATCTCGTACTTTTCATTCAGATCAACAAAAAATTTGAGAAAGTGGAAACAATTTCGTAAGAAACGTATGCGATCAAATATACATGCCATCTTCAGAAATATTGCAAAGATCTATAAGAACTTGATCTCAAATTGAAAAAACAATATCTCAGCTGTAAAACCCTAGGGAGAGGACAAATTGCGGTAGTTCACATGAACTCCGCTAATACGTAAGATCGTATCTTGTACCACAAAACTGATGAAGAACAAATCTGTACTTAAGATGAAATGAGAAGATGTGGATTGATCAACGACCTTGTTGTTTCGAAGATTGTTTCAGCGGTTTGATGGAACCTCTGGTTCCACCACCGCCGTTCCTCGACCGACCGGTGTTCTTCCCAGCCATGTCGTCCTCCGGGCCCGGCGAACGCAAGGCAGCTAGTCTGATGTCGGATCTACGGCGAGGTGACGATGTGGTGAGCGGGCGGGGCGAGATCTGAAGTTCGGCGGCGAATGAGAGGCAAACGGAAGGTTTGTCCAGGGTTGTGGGAGACGTGCGTATTTAGGGGGCGGGAGTAGCGGGATGGGTTAACTATTCGTTCGAAAAAAGGGAGGGAACGAAAAAATTCAGAGAACGGAGGGAACCAAAAAAATCAGAAGGAGGGAACGAAAAAAATTCAGAGAAATGAGGGAACGAAAAAAAAATCAGAGAAAGGAGGAAACGTACATTATTTAACCCGATTTGTGCATAGACGGTCAAATTTGAACTACAAGTATGTTATATCTTGCTGTTGTCATTCTGAAAAAAATATTTTGGGGTACCCAAGTAGGGAGTACATCACAAAGTCGTCGAAATTTCTCGAAGATTCTGCCCCTACACACGAATAACCATGACTACAAATTTAACCCTTTTTCAAAAAAAATCAAACTAAATTTAGAAAGTTCGAAAAATTGAATTTCTTTCTGAGTAGAACCCTAATGTCCTCTAGTTTCTATGGAAAAAATATGAAAATATAATATGACATGATCATAGCACAACAGTTCAAGTAGAGGACATTCAACTATGAAGATCCAAGTGCCTCATGGGCAAATGTCTTGAAGAAGACCATATCCAGGGCACTTCATTTAATGAGCTGAAATTTCGTACACAGGTCCATGTTGGCATGTTAACATGAGTGGACAACTTACTTTGTCGAAATTGTTTTGAAATTTTTTGAATTGAATTTTACAGTGTCAAATTTGAATTTTTTTGCGAAACAACTACCAGTAAGAAGATGAAAAATATCATGAACACAACTTCATCAGAAGTATGGACATATGTCATGTGCAACCCCGAAGTATTTCGAATTTTGTCGATGCTATCTTGTTTTTCTCATTTAAATGAACTTAAGCCGATTTGTGCACAGACGGTCAAATTTGAACTACAAGTATGTTATATCTTACTGTTGTCATTCTGAAAAAATATTTTGGGTACCCAAGTAGGGATTACATCACAAAGTCGTCGAAATTTCTCGAAGATTCTACCCCTACACACGAATAACCATGTGACTACAAATTTGACCCTGTTTTCAAAAAAAAATCAAACTAAATTTAGAAAGTTCGAAAAATTGAATTTCTTTCTGAGGTAGAACCCTAATGTCCTCTAGTTTCTATGGAAAAAAAATATGAAAATAGAATATGACATGATCATAGCACAACAGTTCAAGTAGAGGACATTCAACTATGAAGATCCAAGTGCCTCATGGGCAAATGTCTTGAAGAAGACCATATCCAGGGCAAACTTCATTGTAATGAGCTGAAATTTCGTACACAGGTCCATGTTGGCAAGTTAACATGAGTGGACAACTTACTTTGTCGAAATTGTTTTGAAATTTTTTGAATTGAATTTTTAAGCGTCAAATTTGAATTTTTTGCGAAACATGTACAAGTATGAAGGTGAAAAATATCGTGAACACAACTTCATCAAAAGTAGGGACATATGTCACGTGCAACCCGAAGTATTTTGAATTTTGTCGACTGCTATCTTGTTTTTCTCATTTAAATTAACTTAACCCGATTTGTGCATAGACGGTAAAATTTGCACTACAAGTATGTTATATCTTGCTGTTATCAGTCTTAAAAAAATATTTTGGGGTA
The DNA here is from genome assembly GCA_947311845.1 of Poa pratensis. Lineage (NCBI taxonomy): Eukaryota > Viridiplantae > Streptophyta > Magnoliopsida > Poales > Poaceae > Poa > Poa pratensis. The sequence goes on along the minus strand of CAMZMU010000052.1, from coordinate 82,968,478 downwards.
CCCAAGTAGGGATTACATCACAAAGTCGTCGAAATTTCTCGAAGATTCTACCCCTACACACGAATAACCATGTGACTATAAATTTGACCCTGTTTTCAAAAAAATCTCGATTAGTTTGTGGAACTAATGCTAGCTCCACCCTTCACGCACAGCCAGTGCCACCGCCTCTCTCGCCTACCCCGCTCCAAACACCTGTTCCACACCCAGAAAACCCCACCGCCGAGGAAGCTCCTTGTTTTTCCTCTCTCTCCGGCTGCAATGGAGGACGAGGCGAGCCTAGATCCTTTCATCATCATCCGCTCCAACACCCACAAAACGCCACTGATGCACGCCCAAAAAAACCTACTGCAGCACGGCCAAAAAAAACCCATTGCCGAGCTGGTTCCCTGTCTCGCCGGCTGAGATGGAGGACGAGGTGGCGAACAAGCGGATTCGGGTCGAGGCAGGCCTCGACTTCTTCAACCTCCTTCCCGATGAGATGCTGCGCACCATCATCGGTTTCCTCCCCACCAAATCTGGCGTGCGGACCACCGTCCTCTCCAAGCGGTGGCGCTTCCTCTGGCGGTCCGTCCCCCTCGACCTCACCGTCGACGATGGGATCTGCCACATGGATCATGAACGACTCACCGCAGTCTCCAACATCCTCGCCGCGCACCCTAGACCAGTCAAACGCCTTGCCATCCGAGGTTTCCGTTCCAACTACATGGCCGCTGGCAAGGTCGACCAATGGTTCCAATCCCCCGCGCTACATGGCCTCGAGGAGCTCATGGTCGAAGGTGGGCTACAGATGTTCGCTCTGCCACACTCTATGATCCGCCTATTGCCCACCCTGCAACGCGCCAGGTTTGCTCAATGCATTATTCCCCTTTTCGATGCCTCGCCCGCACTTCTTCTCCGTCATCTCAAGCGGCTCGTCCTCTATGACGTCAGCACCTGTAAGGAGGCCATCAAGCGGCTGCTAGACGGCTGTACTGTGCTCGAGGCACTACAGCTCGATGGGGTGCATGGGTTCGACGGTAACATCCATATCGTCTCGACGACTCTCCGTATGATTGGGTTCGTCTGCTGGTCAGATTGCAGATCATTTTTCCAGCTTAGCGGCCTGGTGATTGAGAACGCCCCTTTACTTGAGAGGTTGAGTGTATTTAGTCCAATATGTCGAACATCAATCCGGGTCAATAACGCTCCGAAATTGACATTGCTGGGCTACTCTGGTGGTGGCTTCTGGTCCAAACTTGTTATTGGATCCATAACCCTTAAGGTAAATAGTCATCTTGATGTATGTTAGGTGTTCTTGATATTCTCCCAACTTGCCACTGCCGTATTTTTACTTATTTTCTTGATCCATGTTCGGTGTGGTGCAGAAATTGATTCACGAAAGCTCGACCTTGCCTCTGCGCACAGTGAAGATCTTGGCTCTAAGATCTACCGGCCCCAATCTGGAAGAAGTTGTAGGCTTCCTTAGATGCTTTCCGTGCACGGAGAAGCTATACATCGAGGTGAGCTAATCTTTTCAGTTAGAAACTATGGTAACTTAGTCGAAAAATTCCTGTGATTGATAAATGATTAGTAGTACAGTTTCCCACGTACACACCTGCATGTTCTTTCGATCGATGTAGGCACTATATATACTTATGTTTTCTTATTTCACAGACATCAAAAGGCGCGGAAATAAAAAATGCGCTGCAGTATGACATGAACAATCCCATCGAATGCCTTGATCGCCATCTCACAGAAATTACTTTGAACGGCTACGGAGGAACCGGACCTGAGGTTAAGTTCGCCAAGTTCTTTGTTCAGAACGCAAGGGCGCTCAAGCTAATGAGACTCGGCGTCGATGAAGACAAAGGTGATGGATGGTTAACAAGAATTCGGAGACAGCTAAAGCTGAGGCACAAAGCTTCTACAGAAGCTGAAATTCATTTTGAAGATATAGTTATAGACTTAATGAGTAACTAGCTGGGTGACCCGCGCATTTGCGCGGCTAGCTTTGTTATGTGTTGATTCATATGTTTTTTCATATTTATTATACCACTTTTGAATTTTTATCAATTATTTTTGATATATTTGGTGGCCAAAATGCACTTTTTTTGATAATCTTGTACCTGTTCTCTTCCACAACCCCAATTAAAATATGTTGAATTGCAATTATTAATTATTAGTGCGATGTGATGCTTATATATGATGCTTTTACACATGATAGTAGTACACTAATTGATTAAAAACAATGTAATTATCCACGTATCTAATATGTAATTTATACTAATAGTTATGTCCCGTCAATTCCTATTTGGAGTTTGTACGTAAAGTATAGATTTTTAGTTTCACCAATTTTTGCTCCAAAACTCATATATGACAAACAATTTTTCCGCACAAATTGAAGCATTAATGTTTCAGTAATCAATGTATATTTTTGTTGCATATTAGTTGTCAAAATTTAGATTCTGCCTTATCTTTGGTATTTACATGGATGGGCGTCCATCTAGCATTCGGTTTGGCTGTCATGATTTTCTACAAATATCTATACATAATAAGGGAGTTGTGTATACTCGTGGGATGGTTATATGCTCAATTACAGAGTAGAAGTAATATATTGCCCTGCACAATATTTACATAGGAAAGCAAAAAATGATGATCAACCTATCATATAATTAATAACCAATTTTAGTGAGGAGTCAAAAACTGCTTCGGCACATAATTAAATATTTTAGGGAACTTCTGCTCTTTATGAGACCGATGGCTAAAGTTGGACAGTTGTTCACATATAAGGAAATTCCCATCCAGGTGTATGTTGATTCAATACATTCTGGTCCAGAATACAAATTTAAGAGTATACCTTCAGTGAAAAAATTACTACTTGAGTTTATAAAATTAAATCTAAGGAGATTCCTACACTGATTGAACTATTTGAATTGTACACTTATTTATGTCTAGAGAATATTAAATATGACAATATATGAGTAAGTCAAACTTACTTTTTATGTGTACAGGGCAAGTTTATCCAAAGTATGCTTGCCGGCGGCATCGGAGCTGCATGGAAACTAAAAAAGTCAGAAACAATTTCCAAGACAAATATTGTGCGCCATGAAGAAAAAGAAATAAAACCCAACTGCCGCCTTCTGGACATAAACAACCAAGGCCGTTCATTGCTGGCGATCCTGGTTCCTGCGCAATGTCGATGCAGTTCGCCCCTTGCACCTCCCAAATAAATTACATAATTCCTTAATGCTTGTAAACTTAAATATTCTATCGCTCCAGGCTATGTCTCAATCTGATGAAGAACAACAAAACACAGTAAAACCTATTTTGCCCATCTTCTAACTAAATATGTGTTATATGTGTTCTAACTAATAATTAAAGGTTTTTGTAAGAAAATTGCATGTTGGAAGGGAAACATCGAACCCACATGAAGATTGCAGCTATTACCTGAAGGTTGGAGCTACCACTCAAAGTTGTTGGCGTGCCTTTGATCCGCCGACCTCCGGCTGTCTTGTTCTGCGCTTTGTTGACGTGCCTTCGATTTAGCGATGCGACTTGTATTGATCGACTTCGATGAGCTAGTGTCGAGGCTTGTGTTTCGATTTGCTGGTGTCCAGTCATTTGGTCTTTCGGTCATGTTGTCACGTACCGTGCTCATATTAACCAAGCGACATGAATATAGCCCACCTAGATCATATTAATATCGGGAAACATAAATACCAGAAAACATAGTCCAACAGAAACTTCCTCGACTTTATGAAAAATGCTAGTTGTTACATGTTTCGCAAAGCACCTCCTTGCTTATTAGCATTCACTAATCCAGGAAAAAATTATGTGAGCACATTGATTGAAAGATTTTGGAAAGCTCATTATTTTACCCATATCCTATATATATCCTAGATTGGTGCTATACTTCCAATCAATGTTGCCTGTGTAGCTATTATGGCCTGCAAAATTAATTTAAAAAGTAAATTCAGTTAGCGGCTGAAATTGCACTTGCTAATCCATGATAAGATAATGTCAATGCATACTTGACTGTAAGCTCATTTTACCAAAGAATTGAACTGAGGTTATACTTCCAGTCTATGTTACTTCATACGTATTGTAACAAAACTAATACACAGTGGGGAACAGTAGTATGTCCATGGCCGACACTTTATGTTTTATGTACATTTCAAAAGACGCAGAAAAAATACCAAAGATCCTTTTCTTAGGTCCAAATATTCCCTCATGATCACTCCACAAATTTGTGTAATAATTTTGTAGAGCTCGACCTGAGGCTCAGTTCCTGCTGCTCTGATGTCTATACATTTGTCAAATTAATTTCATACGATGCAAACCAAGACAAAACATCTTAACAATTCAAGTTAGAACGTGACAGATAAATACGTAAATTTTTCAACCCATCAACAAATTGTACAAAGAATTCAAACATCTTGAGGAGCACCCCACCTTTTGAGCCCTGAAACTGAAACAGATGTCTTTTTGGCGTCCGCCCGCTACCCAAGCAAGCACCTGCTCACTCGTGCCTTTGTGGCCCCTATAGATTGCCTTCTCCAGTGCTCCACGCGGACGGCCTACTCTTTGAATCTCTAATGCCTGCCCAAGTCAAGCAGCGGAGAACACCCTTAAAAAAAAGGAAGCATATCGGATATTGTCTCATCCATCATCGTCGTCTCGTCTAGTTGCGATCGAGAAGAGATCGCAGCCCTCCTTCTCGTTGAGAAACCATTGCGGCACATGCTCTAATGTAATAGGAAATCAGTCATGAATGTCTCTGTATAAAATACTGTCATGTGTGGAGTACGTACATACATACTCAGGCTATCCGGCCGGCCGGCCGAAAATTGACATCATCGTGAGGAGCCTACCTGTAGGGAAGCTTCGCCCTGGCCAGGTTAGTTCGTCTAGGCTTGCATGCAGCATGGCGATTGACATGCAAGCTTCATGCTGGATGGGTATGGCGTCGATGACTGCTTCCTAGTGACCCGCGGCGTCGTGTCGGCTTCTGATCTCGATCACGATATTCGCCGCTTCAGATCTTGCTGGACGATCCCTTCGCCTCCGGATTATTGCCGCTTGCTCGACGATCCTTCGCCTCCCGATTCCTGCCGCCGTTGCTTCTCGGACACAAACCCTAGTAGTTGTTAATTGGAAGGAATAGTCAATTTGGCTGCCTATGGTCACCTCGCAGGGGATATATTCGGTACAACATTTTTTTTCTGCGGTCTCACGATGAAGCATAGAGTCCATGTTACATACGAACTCCACAGAGGGCTACCTATTTTACTTCCGACGTGGGATCCATGTAGTTAATCTCCACCTTTAATTTGCTCTAACGTAAAAAGGACGAATCCAGACCGTTGTTTGTCTTGTGTTTTAATTATATAATAGATGTTAATCTCATACATGACTTCTCAGATCCCTTTGCAGAATCATTGAACTAGAGGGGATGGTATGTGTAATATCAGTTCGAACATTATCATATTTAAAAAACCTTTTAGTCTTTGTGGTACATGTTTATGCCCTAGAGTAAACTTGGCTCTGCCAGTTGTTTGTTAATGTATTATATGTTTTTCTGAATGGGCATTATCATTTTCTGAGTGCCCAACCGTCGGTCAGAGAAATGAGGGAACGAAAAAAAATCAGAGAAAGGAGGAAACGTATATTATTTAAGCCGATTTATGCATAGACGGTCAAATTTGAACTAGAAGTATGTTATAGCTTGCTGTTATCAGCCTGAAAAATATATTTTGGGGAACCCAGGTAGGGATTACATCACAAAGTCGTCGAAATTTCTCGCAGATTCTGCCCCTACACATGAATAACCATGACTTCACATTTGACCCTGTTTTCAAAAATTCAAATTAATTTTAGAAAGTTCAAAAAATTGAATTTCTTTCTGAGGTACAACCCTAATGTCCTATACTTTCTGTGGAAAAATATTAAAATACAATATGTAATGTTCATACGACAACACTTCAAGTAGAGGGCATTCAGCTATGAAGATTCAAGTGCCTCATGGGCAAATGTCTTGGAAGAAGACCATATCCAGGGCAAACTTCGTTGTAATGAGCTGAATTTTCGTACACAGGTCCATGTTGGCATGTTAACATGAGTGAACAACTTACTTTGTCGAAATTGTTTTGAATTTTCTTGAATTGAATTTTACAGCGTCAAATTTGAATTTTTTTGCGAAACAACTACCAGTAAGAAGGTGAAAAATGTCATGAACACAACTTCATCAGTAGTAGGGACATATGTCATGTGCAACCCCGAAGTATTTCGAATTTTTTCGACTGCTATCTATCATTTAAATGAACTTAAGCCGATTTGTGCATAGACGGTTGATGTCTACGCACGCTTCTATTCTTGTAGACAGTGTTGGGCCTCCAAGAGCAGAGGTTTGTAGAACAGCAGCAAGTTTCCCTTAAGTGAATCACCCAAGGTTTATCGAACTCAGGGAGGTAGAGGTCAAAGATATCCCTCTCAAGCAACCCTGCAATTAAGATACAAGAAGTCTCTTGTGTCCCCAACACACCTAATACACTTGTCAGATGTATAGTGCACTAGTTCGGCGAAGAGATAGTGAAATACAAGTAATATGGATGATTATAAGTAGTAATTGCAATCTGAAATAAAAATGGCAGCAAGCAAACATGTAGCAGAACTTGTCGTAAACGGTGTTTCAATGCTTAGAAACAAGGCCTAGGGATCATACTTTCACTAGTGGACACTCTCAACAATGACAACATAATTGAATAAATAAATACTACTCTCAAACACTCTCTTGTTGGATAATGAACACCATTCATTGCGTAGGGCTGCAAAAGCACACCTCAAGTCGGAGTAAACAAACGCCACAACGTCATAAAGGAGTCACACACGATGCGCACACTGTCACCTTCACACCGTGGAGAGTGAATCCGGAGTTCATATTAAAGTAACCTCTAGAGTGGCATAATAGATAAAGAGTAACATCTACTTATTCAACTAGATTACAAAGCTCACATAAAGATCACACCATGGGAGAGAGAGATAAACCACATAGCTACCGGTAGAGCCCTCAGCCTCGGGGGAGAACTACTCCCTCCTCATCATGGGAGTCAGCAGCGGCGATGAAGATGGCGGTGGAGTCGATGGAGATGGCTCCGGGGGCACTTCCCCGTCCCGGCAGCGTGCCGGAACAGAGACTTCTGTCCCCGAAACTTGTCGTCGATGGCGGCGGCGCTGCGGAACCCTTGGTGGAATATGACTGCTTGTTTTAGGGTTTTCGCGTCTGGGGAATTTATAGGCGAAGGGGCAACGTAGGTGGAGGCGCGGGCCCCTCCCCATAGGGTGGCGCGCAGGGGCCCACCCGCGCCGCCATGTGGGGAGGGCGCCCTGCTGCCCCCTTCGTCTCTCCTTCGGACTTCTGGAACGTGTCGGAAAAATAGGCATCTGGGATTTTGTTTCGTCCAATTCCGAGAATATTTCCAGAACAGCTTTTCTGAAACCAAAAACAGCAGAAAACAGGAACTGGCACTGTGGCATCTTGTTAATAGGTTAGTCCCAGAAAATGCATAAAAATGCTATGAAGTGTGAATAAAACATGTAGCTATTGGTATAAAACTAGCATGGAACATAAGAAATTATAGATACGTTGGAGACGTATCAAGCATCCCCAAGCTTAGTTCTACTCGTCCTCGAGTAGGTAAAACGATAACAACAAATAATTTCTGAAGTGACATGCTACCAACATAATCTTGATCAATAATATTGTAAAGCATATGAGCTGAGATCAAATCATTCAAAGCAAAAGTCTATAATTGATATAAGAGACAAAAAACAAGTTAGTTAAACAAGCTAAAAGTTTTCATGAATGATTGCTTTAAAGACATGAAACCGTACAAGGTTCATTAAAGATGTGTTAAGTATCCAATGTAGGAGTTCTATCCTTCAATTCCAAGCATCAAGTAATCTTTCATAACAAAGAGGATTCAGCCAAGTAAAAATAAACATGAACATCATGAATCAACTGTTTCGAAGTCTACTCAACCGGTGAGCGTAAGCATTTGGTATTGGCACCAGGATGTTATGGCTAAAAGAACATTAATGGGGGTTTGGAAGGCCAAAGGAAGAAAGTCTCACAAAGCTATAAGTGATCATTAGACAAGAGGAAGTCTTATAATCGAAGCTATGTAAGGAGTAGTGATTGCCATGCAACGGATGCACATAGAGCTATATGTGTATGAAAGCTCTCCAATGGAACTAGTGGGGGTGCATCCAACTTGGTTGCTCATGAAGACCTAGAGCATTTTTGAGGAAGCTCATCATTGGAATATACAACCCAAGTTCTATAGTGTAAATTCCCCACATAGTTATACTAGTAAACATGAAAACTCTCTCATGGAGTATAGGTGCTAAACATGAGCACAAATGATGACTATGAATATGCAGGTGCTAAACATGAGCACAAGTGTGGATAAAGGATAGTAATGTTGCCCCCTTTTTCTTTATTTTTTTTTCTTTTTTCTTTTTTCTTTTTTTCTTTTTCTGTTTCTCTTTTCGATGGCCTCCATGGCTCTTTTCACTTTCAGGGGCAACACTCTAATATGACAATACACTTTTTGTTACAAATAACTCACAACGAACTAAAACATGATGTAAACTGTATGCCTCTGCCAGTGTAGCAGGATATGCAATGATCTAGCGTAACATGGGTAAACCGCACATCAGCTGTATAGAATCATGCAAAGCAATATGTATATGATGAATGACAGCAAGTCATGTAATGTAAGATGGAAGTTGCATGGCAATATATCTCGGAACAGCTATGGAAATGCTGTAGTAGGTAGGTATGGTGGCTGTTTTGAGGAAGATGTATGGGTTTATGTGTAGGAGAACAAGAGAAAGTCCTCCCACGGGTTTGGATGTACTGGCGAAGTATGCACAACTCTCAATGTGAGCAGAAGGCAATGCACACACCGAAGAGGCTAGCAAATATGGATGGTGGAAGTGCCAAAAACCGTAGCTCAACATTAGTCAAAAAGAACTCACAAGCTTATTGCAAACATCTAGCAGGTTCAACATTAAGAACATGATTAAAGTTTACTCCAAGAAGGGCCGTTCACGGCGGCACAAGTACCCCGTTAGATCCCTCGACCTTCAGCACAACTTAGTTATTACGAATCACTTTTAGACATGGAAAGCTATCAAGTCCAACTACACCTTCAACAATTTAAATAGTGTTTGTAGTACGGTACAAGCTTAAAGACAACTATCCACTAATAATTTTAACTTAATTAACCAGCAAGCTTTACCATCTAAATACCTCAAAACATTTGCAAAGAATCAAGTCATCAAAGTTCAATGATCTACAAGATATGCAAGTTATTACTATACCACTACCACATGCAGCATTTTCTGAACCAACACATCAACCAAGCAACTAAACAAAAACTCTCCAAATGATTTACAAATGAAACAAGAGAGTACTACTCCTCAAGAATTAACAGCTCTAAAAGAGATGCATGAAAAAAGGAGCTAAAAGCATAGCAGTAGCTAGATAAGAATACTCAAAAGATATAAGTGAAGAATATGAGTATTCACATGAAAAAGCGGAGCGTGTCTCTCTCCCACACAAGAATGCTAGGATCCAACTTTATTCAGAAAAATAAAAACAACAAACAAAAATAAAAGCACACAGACGCTCCAAGTAAAATACATAAAATGTGGAAGAATTAAAATATAGTTTCACTAGAGATGACCTGATAAATTGTTGATGAAGAAGGGGATGCCTTGGGCATCCCCAAGCTTAGACGCTTGAGTCTTCTTGAATATTGCAGGGATGACCCACGGGGGCATCCCCAAGCTTAGGCTTTTCACTCTTCTTGATCACATCATATCATCCTTCTCTCTTGCTCCTTGAAAACTTCCGCCACACCAAACTCAGTAACTCGTTAGAGGGTTAGTGCATAATCAAAAATTCTCATATTCTACTGTGACACAATCATTACCAAAGCTTCTGGACATTACTTACAGCCACTGATGTTTAATGGAGCAAAGAAATCCAATCAAACATAGTAAAAGAGGCAATGCAAAATAAAAGGCAGAATCTGTCAAAAACAGAACAGTCTGGAAAGACGAATTTTTTCGAGGCACTTAACTTGCTCAGATGGAAGAAACCCAAACTAATGAAAGTTGCGTACATATATAAGGATCATGCGTGATTTTTTTAGAATTTTCAATTTTCTGTAGCGCATACAGCTCAAAACGGTGGACAGCAAAAATCTGTCACTGCGCAGAAATCCAAATTTAGCATCAACTTTCAACTAGAGACTTTACTTGGCACAACAATGCAATAAAATAAAGATACAAAGGAGTTGTTACAGAAGTAAGCAAGCTCCTTGACTCAATAAAAGAAAATTGCAGAAAATAAAACAATGGGTTGTCTCCCAAGAGCGCTTTTCTTTAAAGCCTTTTAGCTAGGCATGACAATTTTGATGATGCTCTCATATGTATAAGAGTTGAATATAGAAGAGCATCAAAAGCAAATATCAAACACATTTAAGTCTAACCCACTTCCTATGCAAAGGAATCTTGTAAGAAAATAAATCAATGAAGCACAAAGTGACTAGCATAGGAAGGCAAAACAAGTGCAACTTCAAAAATTTCAACATAAAGAGAGGAGACTTAATATTATTGAGATATATGAAACCATGTCTCCCTCTCTCATAAGGACCAGTAGGTCTTAAAGTACCCAGCAAATAAAAGCAAATCAAGAGAAAGCTCAAAACATTCATCATAAAGAGAAGAAATTTAGCAACATGAAGATTTTATAACCATACTTTCCTCTCTCAAAATAATTTTCAGCGGCATCATGAATAAACTCAACAATATAGCTATCACATAGAGCATTCTTATCATGATCCACATGCATAAAAGTATCATTACTCTCCACATAAGCATAAACATATCATTAATAATAGTGGGAGTAAAAGTATCACATCCATCATTGTAATCATCATAAATTGGAGGCATAGAATAATCATGATGAATTTTATCCTCAATAGTAGATGGACTGAAACTATCATATTCATCATTGTAAACATCATATATAGGAGGCATATCATAATTAACATAAACTATATCCTCAATAGTAGGTGGGCTGAAAAGATCACAATGATTATAATCATCATATATTGGAGGCAAAGTATTATCAAAGCAAATTTCTCCTCCAAAGCTGGGGACTAAAAAGATCATTTCATAAAACTAGCTTCCCCAAGCTTAGACTTTTCCATAGCATTAGCAATAATGGTGTTCAAAGAATTCATGCTAATAACATTGCTATCACTATTATGCAAACAAGCCTCCATAGGTTTTTTAATTTTCTCTTCAAAAGCATCATGTCCTAATTCAATATAAAGTTCATAAAGATCTCTAATTTTGTTGTTGTTTTCCATTAAGCCTAACTAGTGAAAATAAAAACAAGAGACAAAAAGAAATAATTGCAGAATCTAAAGGAGATACCTTCCAACACTTACCTCCCCGGCAACGGCGCCAGAAAATAGCTTGATGTCTACGCACGCTTCTATTCTTGTAGACAGTGTTGGGCCTCCAAGAGCAGAGGTTTGTAGAACAGCAGCAAGTTTCCCTTAAGTGAATCACCCAAGGTTTATCGAACTCAGGGAGGTAGAGGTCAAAGATATCCCTCTCAAGCAACCCTGCAATTAAGATACAAGAAGTCTCTTGTGTCCCCAACACACCTAATACACTTGTCAGATGTATAGGTGCACTAGTTCGGCGAAGAGATAGTGAAATACAAGTAATATGGATGATTATAAGTAGTAATTGCAATCTGAAATAAAAATGGCAGCAAGCAAACATGTAGCAGAACTTGTCGTAAACGGTGTTTCAATGCTTAGAAACAAGGCCTAGGGATCATACTTTCACTAGTGGACACTCTCAACAATGACAACATAATTGAATAAATAAATGCTACTCTCAAACACTCTCTTGTTGGATAATGAACACCATTCATTGCGTAGGGCTGCAAAAGCACACCTCAAGTCGGAGTAAACAAACGCCACAACGTCATAAAGGAGTCACACACGATGCGCACACTGTCACCTTCACACCGTGGAGAGTGAATCCGGAGTTCATATTAAAGTAACCTCTAGAGTGGCATAATAGATAAAGAGTAACATCTACTTATTCAACTAGATTACAAAGCTCATGATCACATAAAGATCACACCATGGGAGAGAGAGATAAACCACATAGCTACCGGTAGAGCCCTCAGCCTCGGGGGAGAACTACTCCCTCCTCATCATGGGAGTCACAGCGGCGATGAAGATGGCGGTGGAGTCGATGGAGATGGCTCCGGGGGCACTTCCCCGTCCCGCAGCGTGCCGGAACAGAGACTTCTGTCCCCCGAAACTTTCGTCGATGGCGGCGGCGCTGCGGAACCCTTGGTGGAATATGACTGCTTGTTTTAGGGTTTTCGAGTCTGGGGGAATTTATAGGCGAAGGGGCAACGTAGGTGGAGGCGCGAGGCCCGCTCCCCATAGGTGGCGTGGCAGGGGGCCCACCCGCGCCGCCATGTGGGGAGGGCGCCCTGCTGCCCCCCTTCGTCTCTCCTTCGGACTTCTGGAACGTGTCGGAAAAATAGGCATCTGGGATTTTGTTTCGTCCAATTCCGAGAATATTTCCAGAACAACTTTTCTGAAACCAAAAACAGCAGAAAAAGGAACTAGCACTGTGGCATCTTGTTAATAGGTTAGTCCCAGAAAATGCATAAAAATGCTATGAAGTGTGAATAAAACAGGTAGCTATTGGTATAAAACTAGCATGGAACATAAGAAATTATAGATACGTTGGAGACGTATCAACGATCAAATTTGAACTACAAGTATGTTATTGCTTGCTGTTATCAGTCTTAAAAAAATATTTTTTGGTACCCAAGTAGGGATTACATCACAAAGTCGTCGACATTTCTCGAAGATTCTACCCCTACACACGAATAACCATGACTACAAATTTGACCCCGTTTTCAAAAAAATCAAACTAAATTTAGAAAGTTCGAAAATTGAATTTCTTTCTGTGGTAGAACCCTAATGTCCTCTAGTTTCTGTGGAAAAAATATGAAAATATAATATGACATGACCATAGCACAACACTTCAAGTAGAGGACATTCAACTATGAAGATCCAAGTGCTTCATGGGCAAATGTCTTGAAGGAGACCATATCCAGGGCAAACTTCATTGTACTGAGCTGAATTTTCGTACACAGGTCCATGTTGGCATGTTAACTGAGTGGACAACTTACTTTGTCAAAATTGTTTTGAAATTTTTTGAATTGAATTTTTAAGCGTCAAATTTGAATTTTTTTGCGAAACAACTACCAGTAAGAAGGTGAAAAATATCATGAACACAACTTCATCAGAAGTAGGGACATATGTCATGTGCAACCCCGAAGTATTTCGAATTTTGTCGACTGCTATCTTTTATTTTTCATTTAAATGAACTTAGGCCGATTTGTGCATAGACGGTCAAATTTGAACTACAAGTATGTTATAGCTTGCTGTTATCAGTCTGAAAAAAATATTTTGGGGTACCCAAGTAGGGACTACATCAGAAAGTCATCGACATTTCTCGAAGATTCTGCCCCTACACACGAATAACCATGACTACAAATTTAACCCTGTTTTCAAAAAAATCAAACTAAATTTAGAATGTTCGAAAAAATGAATTTCTTTCGAGGTAGAACCCTAATGTCCTCTATTTTCTGAGGAAAAAATATGAAAATATAATATGACATGATCATAGCACAACACTTCTAGTGGAGGACATTCAACTATGAAGATCCAAGTGCTTCATGGGCAAATGTCTTGAAGAAGACCATATCCAGGGCAAACTTCATTGTAATGAGCTGAAATTTCGTACACAGGTCCATGTTGGCAAGTTAACATGAGTGGACAACTTACTTTGTCGAAATTGTTTTGAAATTTTTTGAATTGAATTTTTAAGCGTCAAATTTGAATTTTTTTGCGAAACAAGTACAAGTAAGAAGGTGAAAAATATCGTGAACACCACTTCATCGTAGTAGGGACATATGTCATGTGCAATCCCGAAGTATTTCGAATTTTCTCGACTGCTATCTTGTTTTTCTCATTTAAATGAACTTAACCCGATTTGTGCATAGACGGTCAAATTTGAACTAAATGTAGAAAGACATTTTTTCTGGTTAGCACGATATCTTTTCTGCGATCGTAGGTACTACGATTTGGAAAGTTCGGATCTCATGGGACGCTCGCCTCACCTCTGCGAGAATTATGGTTTATAGGTTCATCCTAGCCTGCATACTGGGTCCACCCTCGTCGCTTACTTAAACCCCGACCTCTCCTCCCTCCAAGATCTCGTCACTCTCCAACAACCAAGAAATCACATAAACGGCGCCTCTGCTATTGGATCCAGCATCGTCGTCGCCGCATCTAGTACCAGAAGTCTTCCTTCATGTATCCCATTCGACCTCTCGCCTCTGTCTATGTCTAACGAGGTACTTTTCTCTACAGATCTCCCCATCACGAGGGCGAGGAGGTTACCAATGGCTTCGAGAAAATGGGTAACAAATGTTTTACTTTTCATTTGTACAATAATCATCACTACACTAGTATCATAGGACGCATCTTGTGTAGTGATATTTTTTGTGAGATTGTAGTGTCCTACGTGCTCTGACGAGAAGGGGCTGTGCGTTGGTGCTGACATGAAGAAATCCTTTTTCGTTCTTACCCTAGACGTCGACTGTGGTGAAAAGACGGTAATCTACTTATCCGTCGTCAGATTTATTGAATAGATCCAAAACATTTACTGGCTATATGTGAGGGTAATCATGCGCGTTTTTTTATGAATTTTTGTAGTACATCCCCTGCTACATATGAGCCAATTTCCTCACAAAGTTTGGTATAGCCAGTACCCACAACACAGAATTCAAGTTTAAAATTACTACTGAAGAGGAATTCAACTTCAGAGTTAGGGTTACAAATTTAGATGGGAAAACTTTTCTGCATGGCTATGGCTGGAAGGAATTTATTAGAATGTATCAACTTGGATTTGGAGTTGAGCTTGTACTTTCTGATCTGGACAAGCAAGGTGATTCAATCCCCATCACCTCAACCCATGAGCCGATATGCCACCCATGTATGTTATTTCTTCTGCAAATATCTCAATTACATGGTACTTTGAGTAGGTACAAATTTTGATGCAAATGTTTGTACATGTACAACATACTATGCGTTGCCTCAGGAGAAACGTATGATCATTGACTCTTTCGCTAAAACTGCGGGAACCATTTGTAACTGGAAGACGATGCAATTAGTGATTGAACAAGTTGGCAATATAGAGATTTACGTAGATCACCATGATGCTGGAGACTAAAATCGGAGTACATGCACGGCTCTGCTACACACCTTGAACTGGACAAATTGTGTGAAGAAAGAACTGGTAAGCTATACATATTTACGTTACGCATTTGACACTTGTGTGGAAGCATGTGTACGAACAGTTGGTAACAACTGAAATATGTTTTTTTACAGAAACTTCCTCGCCGTATCGTCCACAAGGGCATGTACGACTATGGTGATATTACCGTCGTGGGTCATCCAAACGTCAGAATCCCTATGACGTACAGCATTTGGGCCGATGATGGTCGCGTTCATGTTAATGGGTGGAAGGATTTCATGGAAGGGGATGGCACGTTAAAAATTGGAGACACAATGCTCTTCATGCTCTACCGTGGAAATAAAGGGGTTTTCCTTTTTGCATCATACATTCGTCATCTGGATGTTGAATAGTTCTTCAAGCTTTGAGGATAATAAGCTAGAATAATTTCGTACTTGTCTTTTCTAAGCATCATGTGATGCTGCTATTTGGAATTAAGGGAGACAATGATTTATTATATGTAATGGTACTTTTGTTTTTCATTACGGATGTGGCACCAAATGACTTGATGGGTCGATTTGTACGCACGTACTCCGTATTTCATTGCGAGATTTTTGTCAAGAATGCCATCTTTATTTGCGGTTATTACTAATTGACGTGGGCATTACGAAGGTAAGCGATAAGTGGGAAACGTGCAGTCGAGGGGGCGTGGGGAAACGAATACGTGGCAACGTGGCGTCGCCATGACTTCCGCTCCCGCCTCCTAAGATCCCCGGGCTCCATAAATAGAGGTGCTGACGGCCTCCCCTTCGTACTTCATCGTCGATACATCTCAGCGCCCACACTATTCGACAAACATCTGCTCGTCGCGTCTACTCCATTCATGGACTCACCTCGCAAGCGATCTGCTTCCTTGAGGTAGATGAGGGTTAAGTTTTGTATTGATCCGGTTGTTTTTACCTCCTTGTTTCATCTTTATTTAGATCTGTTCAAAGTGGTACACTGACATCGTCTTCCGGATATTGACTGCATCTATGTGCAGGGACAGTTCTGACTCCGAGGATCTGACGCCGGCGGAGCGGTCGGTGATCGCCGACCTGACGACGACTGTTGATGAACTTCGTGAACAGTTAGTTGCTGCCTTGAAGAAAGCTTGCGAGTACATGAACAAGGCGATGGAAGCTGCAGTGCAGGTCGAGAAGGCATCGGACATTGTGACGAAGATGTCCGACCATCTGAAGGAGCAGGTGAACAGCAACCTCGACCTTGATCGGAAGGTCATAGCCCTCGAGCTGGAAGTCCAGCTTGCGCGGAAGGAAGCTTATATCCTCCGCAAGAAGCTATGGTGCTGGAGAAGCAGCGCCTCGACAAGAAGATCGAGAAGGCCAAGAAAGCCAAGGAAGCCCAGATCCTAGAGAGGGAGCGCCTGGAGGCAGAGTTGGCCAAGCGAGGCCTGTAGGGTGTTCTTGCTTGAAAATTGGGTGCATAGATTTTGTATGCACATGTGGTCTGCCTTTTCTATCTATTTGTTTCAACAATCATGTATCAACAACTTTTATTTGTTTCAATAATCATGTATCAGCAACTTTTATTTTCTAGAAACTAAAGCTTCCTTTGGTCAACGCAATCAAATTGTTAAACCCGGACACCGGAGATTTGTTTTTTTGCCATAATTTGGTCATCTCATCCAGATCCGGTTTGGCCGTAGGTCCTTCTCGGATATAAGGAAGCCGTCGTAGCCGATAGTACGAACCACATGTGGCCCAACCTAGGGTTTGCGCCACCTCTAGTTATGTCTTCTTCCTCTAGCCGCCGTCTCGCCGTTGATCGGACAGCAAACACTACCTCCATTGTTCCTCGTCCGGGATCAGTCCTCGCACAAAAGCTCGTCGGCCAACCTTTGCCAATCATCAAGTGCAAGTGCGGCCGGCTGATCCAGAAGTGGATCTCAAAGACGGAGATTCATCCCGGATGGCTTTTTTTCAAGTGTGAAATGGACAAAGTAAGTCACATACTCAGCCTATAATCCTTAATTCGGCAAAATATGTAACTCATTTTTGTCTTTCCTGTCATGCAGAAAGGTTGTGAGTTTGGGTATTGGGAAGAAGACTACATAGATCTACTGATCAGGCGGAAATTACTCGATGTCGGACCTTTAGTTGGTACTGATGAGAGTACTGACGACGCAATCTCGAAGATTGAAGTTGAAAGCAAGCATCCTGAGATGACCAAAAAAGTATCCACCGATTGTAAGGCGAATGACGAAATTTTAGTGGGACTTCTAGGAGTACTCAAGGAAATTGTGTTCCTGATGAACTGTTTAATTTTTCTCATCTTTATGTTTGGATCAATTGTAGTAGTGAAGAATTGATGAATAAAAGAGTAAGCAAAAGAATTCTATTTTGTGGCCACAAAATATCAAATTTCAGAAGGAATTGTTTGTTCGTCAATAACCGACATTTTTAAAGTAGTAAACACAACTGACAGTACAGTTGAAGAAAACACTGTGCATAATTCAGAACAAATGACAGTAAGTGTAGGAGCCATTTCAACCCCTTTTTCTTCTTTTGTTTTTAATTTAGCCACTCTTGCTTTTTAGTGTTTAAAGACGCATGTTTGTACTGCATTGTTTGCCATGTTGCTTAACCACGCATGTTTAAATTTACCCAGGCAGAAGTTCAGCAAACGAGTGCCACCATTACATGGATAGGTTCAGGGACACGACACGTCAAAGAAAAACACGGAAAACACAAAAATAAACACGTTCCACATTGGCCGCCTCTTCACCGCCGTCTTCAACTTCAGTCATCCTCGTAGGGGAGGGAGTGCGTATGGTTTGGGTGGGGGAACATGCTCTCGGTCCCGGTGAAGACGTTACAAACGGTGAAGAAAATGAACTCGCAGCCGGACCAAAAAACTTGGCCGAGTAGATGCTCCGCGTCCAACGGGTTGCGGAAGTTGACCGCGATCATCCTGATGTTGTCGAAGAAGTCCACACTGACGTTGAGCTCGTACATCGCCGGCGTGCCCGGTGGGAGATGGGCATAACCGGCGTTGAGGAAGGCGCGCGTGAGAGCTTCGGCCCCCCTAACCCTGGACTGCGCCCACACACGCAACATGTTCTGGACGAGTACGCCTGGCGGGTGGCGCCGCTCCGGCACGATAGGCGGCCGCTGGAAGGTTGTTCCGTCGAACTCCATTGCGGATGTGAGAGGAGGGTGGATTCGTCTTCGCATGGAAGGGAGTGGCTATGGCTTGGGTGGGAGAGGAAGAGGGGGTGCGTGCTGTATTTAAATAGGCTAGAATGCTTAGGGCTTCTGATGAAACGCGGAGGTGCGTGCGTATCCATGGCGTTTCACATTGCATCTGAATCACTGCCTTGTTCACATTGCATCTGAATCAATCGTGGTTAATGGCAATGTCTGAATCTCTGAATTTCTGAATCAAGCAAGCATACGCCGTCGTTCCCCGCGCATGCCACCCAAGCCAACGTGCTCGCATCCCGGGCCCACACGTTCGCAATCAAGCTAATGACATGCGGACCCCACCGTAGGTTGGCTCCACTACTCAGTGAATCAAACCGTGCTACCCAGAGTGACTCTATGCGTGCTTGGGTGGAAAAAAGAGGCCAGCCAATCAGAGCGCAAAACGCTAGTCTCGCGGATCGCCCTGGCTCAGCGGATCTCAACCGTCATCGCTAGATTCTCGTCGATCCAACGACCAACGGGTATTCTTGTAGAAGGTTTGGCCTAGATTTGACCGAACTTTCAAATGAGCATAACTAATTCAAAACAAAATAAAAAACATAAGAAACCAGCGCACATGGTCTTGTAATGTCATATAGTAACGAGAAAAAAAGATTAAAAGTATGGTTTATATACATTTTTACGGAAAATCATTAAATCAAGTGAGAGATCCCGAACACTTTCAAATGAGCATAATTAATTTAAAAAATTCAAAAAAGATGAAAAAACCGGTGCACATGTGTGTCTTATGTCATATAGTAACGACAAATGCAGCTGCAATTAAAATATATCTAATCAAGATCGCTGTCAACATCTGATATTGAAGCCTCGTCACCTCTTCCATTCGCTTGCAACTGTTCGAGTTCTTCGTCTTGGATGTTGCGAGCTTGTTCTTTGGCAGCATCAAGTTCACGCCGTAGTTGAGGACCAATTCGTTTTTCAATACGTTCCAAGTCAGCGCTGCGATCAACCCCGAGGTCGCCTACATCAGGTTCTTCCTCCTCATCCTCAACATCGTTGACAATACGAGGTGATGAATAGAAGTCTTCCTGGTAAGCATCTTTGTTAATTACGTCACCTTGTTCATGGCCATCATCATTCTCTAGTACATCATATACGTGCCGATGACTGAAAGTCTGAACCACCTTCCAAGGAGCACCATACTTTGTGTCTTCCAAGTAGAAGCATGTTTTTCCTTGCCTAGCCAAAATGAAGGGCTCATTCTTGTACCACAGTGCTGATGTATTGACGCTTTTGAAGTATCCATCATCTCTCATTTTTGTGTTCTTACCAGATGCAAGGTCAAACCAATCACATCGAAATAAGAAGACTGATCTATCGCGGGCCTCGCCTAGTACTCCTTTTCTTCCTGATCACCAGCAGATGCGATATTCGTTACGCCTGAATTTTGAGTGCGTAAGTTCTCCTCACTAGACAGAGTACGAAACCAAGCACCATTCACATTGCATGCGGTATGAACTCGCAACGTCCGGTCTGGCCCAAAAGCTAGTGCATGCAGATCTTCATAAACACTTGGCAAAGGCCTCACATGTTCTTTGAACCATGCTGCGAAATTCTTCTCAAGCTCTTTGTCGATGTTACGCACACCCATGTTAACTAATTCATCTCGGAAAAGCCTAAAAACAGAATATATCAAAAATAAGATCAGTCATGTTGTCAAAATCAATGCATGACTATATAAGAGGGTTTCGGAACTTACGTAATGTAAGGTTGGACCTCATCACAATTGTTTAGTACTGTCCAAACCATTTGGTCAAACTCGTCATGGAAAAATTTCAACTTGGAACTTTTACAACCTTTTGCTCCATCTGAAAAAATTCCAACCTCACCATCTTGTTTTCTACGAGATGGCAGGTCTTTGAACCTACTCTCTTTGTTAAATCTGGTTTCCAAATGCACATTGAAATGTCTTGAGCAAAATGTGGTACACTCATCAACGATGTAGCCCTCGGCAATTGAACCTTCGGGCCTAGCTCTGTTTCGAACTGTTGACTTTAGGTACCCAAGTCTTCGCTCAACTGGATACATCCAACCTTATTGAACTGGACCTCTTAGCATAGCCTCCTCAGGAAGATGAATAGCTAAGTGCACCATTACATCAAAAAATGCAGGGGGATAGCTTTTCAAGTTTGCATAATATTAAAACAATCTCAACCTTCATGCGCTCTAGCACATCTATTCTGAGAGTTTTAGAACACAACTCCCTGAAAAATCTACCCAATTCAGCTATGGCCTCATACATTGGCTTTGGAACAAGTCCTCTCAGCCCTGCTGGCAACACACGCTGCAGAAGAATGTGGAAATCATGAGTCTTCAAACCAGTTACTTTTCCAGCAAGAAGATCCACACAGTTCGCTAGGTTTGCAGCATACCCATCTGGGAATCTGCAATTGTACAAATACTTGCACAACCTGATCTTGTTTTCCTTCCTAAGGGTCCATGGCACTGGGGGCTTCATGACTGTAACCTTATGATCTTGCAACCAATAATCCTTCCAAAAGTTTAAACGCTGCATATCAAGTCTAGCGCTGAATGTATCCTTGTTTCTACCTTCTATTTCAAGAAGTGTACCTAGGATATTGTCCAATATGTTCTTCTCAATGTGCATCACGTCTAGGTTATGTGCTATCTTTAGAAAAGGCCAATATGGTAGTTCATGAAGCCTAGCCTTGAGGTGCCAGGTTGGTTCACCTTTCTCTTGGACCCGCTTTCTTTTGTTAGATGGATTTTTTCCATGTTTGTAATCCTCAACTCTTTTTAACTTCTCCTCTAATTCTGCATCTGTGCACCACCTTGGGGGCGCTCCGCTCTCAACTTTACCATTGAAACGTCTGCTTTTTCTGTAAGGGTGATCCGTAGAAAGGAATCGATGATGGCCAACATATCCAGTTTTGTTTTTCAAGGACACATAGCAAGGATTCACATCGCAGTGAACACATGCATAATGTCCTTTTGTGCTACGGCCAGACATAGTGGCATACCCAGGATAATCATGTATAGACCAAAGAAATGCAGCATGCAGTTGAAATGGCTCAGCTTCGCAGGCATCACGTGTCTTAACACCACTCCACAGCTTTATCATATCTTTTATCAACGGCTGCATAAATACATGAAAATCGTTCCCGGGTGAATGTTTTCCTGGGATAAGAAGTGACAACATGAAATTATTTTGCTCCATGCACATCCAAGGTGGAAGGTTGTACGGAATGACAAACACAGGCCACAACTATATGAATTGCTCATATTTCCAAAAGGATTGAATCCATCTGTGGCCATACCGAGCCTGATGTTGTGTGGGTCATCTGCAAACCAACCAAACTGTTTGTCAAACTCCTTCCATGCTTTACCATCAGCTGGGTGCCTCAGAACATTATTCTCAGCAACCCTCTGCTCCTTGTGCCACTTTGTGAATCTTGAAGTTTTCTTAGACTCAAATAGTCTTTGCAGTCTTGGGATAATGGGAAAGTAACGTAGCACCTTGTAAGGAATCTTTTTATTTCCTTTGTTTTCTTTCCACCTAGATAGTCCACACTCAGGACAATCTGTCTTGTCCTTATGTTCTTCCCAGAACAAAGCACAATCAAACTTGCACACATGAATGGTCTGCTAACCAAGTCCAACTTCAGAAAGAGCGCTCTTTGCGTCATTATACGACTTTGGAAAATCCGCATCTGGCAATGCCTCCTTCAAGACATCACAGAGTAGATTGAGAGCTCTATTTGTGATCTTGTTGTACGATTTGAGATGAAGCATCTTGATAATGAATGACAGCCTTGTCATTGTGCTGCATCCCTTATGAAGCTCACGCTGCGCTTCTTTCAAGAGATTTGAATATATATTCATCTCACCTTCACCTCTCTCCCCTATCTTCTGTAGACCTGCTAACATATCAGCAAAATCATCATCGTTATGACCATTGTCATCATTCTCATGTTCATCATCGTTGTCACTTTCATAAGCAGCATTATCATCCCCATCTACCCTGTCTTCCCCATGGCTAGTCCACCGTGTATATGTGCTGGACATACGGTTCATGTTTATGTGAGCATGAACGACTGATTCAGGATGACGAATCAAATTAAGGCATAGACTGCATGGGCAAAATATTACATCCCCGTGGCCATGATCATGAAAAACTTCATAAACTCCTTTGCGCCTTGAAGGTGTGCAGTTGTGAATCTTTTTGCATTATTAATCCAATCTCGATTCATTGCCTACAAACCATGATCCGATTGTTAATCGAAATCATTTCAATTTTAGAAGAAAATCAAGGACGTTAATATGTAACCAGAACTCACCGCTGCTCTTGTCGTGAACCTGTCCGCGTCTTCCCGTAGGGGGATGTCAAGCAGCCTAGCCAAAACAAATTATCTCGCCACCGGAAACCTTGATCCCCAGGGCAATGTCACCCTCAAAGCCCCCTCCTGCCGCAACCCCAAATCGCACCAACGATCCGTGGACAATGCGAGCATGTGTTGTTTCAATCGATGATATAAGGAAAATAACAACACAGATCTGTTAGGTATATAATATATATTACGTACATGATAACTTTGAAAAAGACGAATTCCATAGATCACACAAAATTATAACCTTACCAAAGCGGTAGGGCATCTTTATTTTGTTCAGAAGGTCGCGGGTTCAAAACAGAACGAACGATTATTTTTGTAAAATTTTATTTAATTATCCGACATTTCGGTCCAAAAAACTTGTGACGACCAGGGTGACGCCCGTAAATCCGTCACCGGGGTAATACATGACAACCCTAGTGACATCGAAATTGAGCGTCACGCATTAACGCTAACCGTGACAAACGTCCAAATACCGTCACCTATTATGGCTAATTAGTGACAAAATCGATGTCATCAAGCGGATTTTGTCACAAAAAATAGCATATGTTGTAGTGAAACTTGTTGCGTTTTTGTGTTGAAGGTTTTACCGGTCTTTCGTTTTAGAGAGGTTTTAGCTTTCTACATTTGGTTTTACCTTCCCTGGTTGGACTATGATGTTTCTCTGCATGATCTTACAGTGCTCGTTGTGGTGATTCCAACGAGCCCAACTGCAGTTTTTTGCTAGGCCGGAGTCTCCGGCCCTAGACCGGAGTCTCCGGTCTGGGCGTTTCGATTTTCGTCCCCGTGGACGGCACTTGCGGTATAGGGGTCCAGAGTAGGTCCGGATTGACCCCAGAGTCTCCGGGGGGGCCGGAGTCTCCGGTCCCCACAGACCGGAGTCTCCGGGGTTATTTTTCCTGCAACGGCTCTTTCTTTAGGGACCTATAAAAAGGCCCCCTTCTTCCCCAAAGCAACCAGCTATTCCAAGCACGTTTCCCCCACCCCCTCTCTCACCTCCATTGTTGACCTTGGAAAGCTTGCCCCTCTCCCAATTCCTCCCATGATTCTTGCATATCTTTGAGGGATTTGAGAGAGGAGATCTAGATCTATATTTCTACCAATCCATCTCTCCTCTAAGTGAGGGGAACCTAGTAGATCTTGATCTTGGAGTTCTTGGTGCATCTCCTCTTTGTTCTTCCTCTCTTATTCCCCCATAAGCATTTGTTGCTTTGTTGGAATTTGAGAGTGAAGGATTTGAGCACTTGTGCTCTTGCCTTTTGCATTTGGTGCATCGGTGTGCTCTCCACGAGGATTCGTGAAAGTTGAAAGTTTGTGAGCTTGTTACTCTTGGGTCCTTGGACCCTAGACGCTCGTGTGGTGGTTGGACTTTTGTGGTCACTTGTAGCCGTTCGGGAGCCACCAATCCTATTGTGGGTTGTGCCCCGGATTGTTGTTGACAGCCGTTCAGGAGCCCCCAATCCCATTGTGGGTTGTGCCCCAGATTGTTGTTGAAAGGCTCCGGATTCCGCCTCGAAGGATTCCGATAGTGGAAGGTGAACCAAACCTTTGTGGTGCGGTTCATCGGAGAAGAAGGTGAAACCTTTGTGGTTGTTGAACCATTGTGTTGGTTCACACCTCTCCAACGAGACGTACTCCCTTAACAAGGAGGAACTCGGGAATACATCCTCATCTCCGCGCACCTCGGTTATTTCTATACCCGAGATTTTTACTTACGCACTTTACATTGTGATAGCCTTCGTGCTTGAAGTATTCTATTGCTATCACCATGTTGCTTGTATTGCTTAGCATAAGTTGTTGGTGCACATAGGTGAGCCTAGTTTATTTAAGTTGTCAGCTTGTTAATTTAAACACCTAGTTTTATACCGCAATTAGCAAGCCTAAACCCGAAAAGTTTTAATCGCCTATTCACCCCCCTCTAGGCGACATCATTGTCCTTTCAATATATATGACAAGATGGTTTTTATGACATTTATTTGGGCATTATGACAAAATACACAGACCGTTATCCAACTGCATCTATGACTAATAATCCACCGCCAGGTTAACATCTGTGTCCCCCGTTGGTATTAAGTTGCAAGCAATGGAAAATCACATTAAGTAAAGTGCATAATGTAAACAACACACATGACCGTAGACATAGTATTGTTATGTTATCCCTATTGGCAACAACACATCCACAACCTTAGACCTTGCTGTCACGCGCCCAGATTACTGGAGGCATGGACCCACTATCTAGCATAAATGTTGTAGGGTCAGTCCCGATCTTCACGGATTTGGGCGGGATCGGCGATGAACACGAAGAACACGATGATGAACACGAAGAACAACAAACACAAAGGGGCAAAGGAGGATAAATAGCAAGACACAAGCAACCAATTGACCGGTAACACGCCCCAAGGGTAGCCCCCGATCCTCAAGAGATGCAAGCACACTTACTCTAAGATTCGTTTATCTCACCGGTCAAATCTACCGGTCCAATCACCGAGATGAAAGGCGAGTAATCGCAATTACAAGAAGGAGTTCATCTCCATGCAAGGAGGCCTTGGTTCATCTCACTAGGAGGCATCTCACAAAGAGGCAACATCCAAAGGATGGAAAGGAGCTAGGCTCAACTCAATCTCAACATAGTCTAACCCTAGAAGTGAGGTGGGTACACTAGTACAGAACGACACATCGGATACCCCTCTATGGCAACGGCAAGAGTTAGGCGACGAAAAAATGAGCTCGCGCGCTTCCGCGAGTGCGCGCGCACGCTAGTCGGTCGATGGGCCCGACACAATGGTAACGGAGGCTGAAAAGATCTCCGTTGCTCATATATAGGCAACGGAGGAAAGAATATCTCCATTGCTGATATTGCCACATCAGAAACGGAGATCGGTCTATCTCCGTTTCCCATGTGAAGGCACATTAAGCGGTGCCGGTATTAATATCTCCCACTCCAGTACTGTATCTCACTCTCACTCTCAGTCTCACTCTCCCCAGTTCCTAACCCTAGCCGCACACGCTCTCCTCCTACTTCACCCATCGATGGCGAACCCCTCCAGCGCCGACGGAAGTCAGGATGGAGCATCTTCCTCCTTCCACCCTCCGAGGCGCAGCCCGGATCTCCCCTACAACTGGGGCGAGATCCCCGGCGACTGCGGTCGCGAGTTCATTCTGAGCCGTCAAATCCCATCCGGATCCACGGCGGCGGCGGCCACCGACGCCCGGATCTCGTCCTCATCGTCCTCCTCGGACGATGAGGACGAGGATCTGGAGGTCGGTCTCCTCCTCTCTCGCGCCTCCTTTGAGCGCGAGCGCGCCGAGGGTGTCATTCGGGCATCTGCGATGCAGAGAGCTATCCGCATCTCCACCGCCGAGCACGCGATAGAAGCTGCCGAGGAGGCGTTGTTCCAGACGCGGCTCCGGGCGGCCATATACCGCTCTTTTCTCCCTGGCCAGGGCCCTGGGCCAGATGCGGCGGCGGCAGCGGTGGCGGCGGAGGAGGAGGATGAGGAGGAGGAGGACGCTCCGGTGTTTGAGCAGGATGAGCAGTATTTAGCTCAGTTTGCTCTGTTAGTTTGCTTTGTTTAGCTATGTATTTGCTATGTTAGCTACTTATTTAGCTTAGTTAGCTCTGTTAGTTAGCTCTGTTCAGCTATATATTTGCTATGTTAGCTACTTATTTAGCTCGGTTTGCTTTGTTTAGCTATGTATTTGCTATGATATCTACTTATTTAGCTCAGTTTGCTCTGTTAGTTAGCTCTGTTTAGCTATGTATTTGCTATGTTAGCTACTTATTTAGCTCGGTTTGCTTTGTTTAGCTATGTATTTGCTATGTTAGCTACTTATTTAGTTCGGTTTGTTTTGTTTAGCTATGTATTTACTATGTTAGCTACTTATTTAGCTCGGTTTGATGTGTTAGTTAGCTCTGTTCAGCTATGTATTTGCTATGTTAGCTACTTATTTAGCTCGGTTTGCTTTGTTTAGCTATGTATTTGCTATGTTAGCTACTTATTTAGCTCGGTTTGCTCTATTAGTTAGCTCTGTTCAGCTATGTATTTGCTATGTTAGCTACTTATTTAGCTCGGTTTGCTTTGTTTAGCTATGTATTTGCTATGTTAGCTACTTATTTAGCTCAGTTTGCTCTGTTAGTTAGCTCTGTTCAGCTATGTATTTGCTATGTTAGCTACTTATTTAGCTCGGGTTGCTCTGTTAGTTAGCTCTGTTCAGCTATGTATTTGCTATGTTAGCTACTTATTTAGCTTGGTTTGCTCTGTTAGTTAGCTCTTCAGCTATGTATTTAGCTCGGTTTGCTTTGTTTACTGCTTATTGGCTCTGTTTATTAGTTTTGTTTGCTGTTTTTAACAAAGAATATTCGTTGTTTCAAGGGCTTGGTGGATGCTTGGTGACGATGCTGCTGCCGTGAAGACCTAGGAGCGGGGCTCCATACACGGTGCCGTCACCAGGAGCAGTACATTTTGCGCAGCAGGAAAGACAGTAGATGTTCATCTGGCGACCGTGAAGACATAGGAGCAGAGCTCCAGCCACGCGCACTGATGAACTTTTGTAAAGCAGGGCGTACAGGAATACGGTGACGACCGGGCGGCCGTCTAGTCGCATGGAGCGGGGCTCCATCGACGGCACAGCCCGTCACCGTGTTTTTTTTGTTTTCTTGTAACCCTTATTAGAAACGGTTATTAGCAAAACTCCGTGTCTAATGTTAAATACATCAGAAACGGTTTATCTCCTCCGTTGCCATTGTGAGGCTTCACATCAGTGACAGAGGCGGGATACGGACCCTTTCTCCGTTGCCGAAGGGGTTTTTGGCCCGTTTCCGATGTGTCGTTCTGTACTAGTGGTAGGTGCTATTTATAGCCTAGGTACGAAGTATGGATGAGTGGCTAGGATTACATGGCTCGAAGCCTTTTCAACACACAGGCTCGCGCAGGCCCGGTAGTACCGGACCCATCTGGCCGGTACTACCGCTTAACTCGCCTAAAAAACAGAAGCGTTTTCGGCTCTTCGGTAGTTACCCCGGTAGTCGGTCCGGCAGTACCTGTCACTCGCCGTCGGTAGTACCGACCCTGCGTCCGGTAGTTCCGGTGCCTGGAGTTTCACTTGTATCTTCGGTTGCGCTCGCCCGGTAGTACCGGTAGGACCAACATCGGTAGTACCGGCACCTGGGACTTCTTGCACTTCTTCGTCATATTCCTCGGACGAGCTCGCCCGGTGGTACCGGTGGGAAAAACCGGTAGTACCGGTACCTGGGACTTCTTGCACTTCTTCCTCACACCCTTGGTTCAACGCTTGTCCATCTTCCTCACTTGGTGGCATATCTTCATGAAGCCGGTACCTAAGCACACACAAGGTATCGGAATGAAGTAGCAAGCCATTCAATGGAGTATCAAAGTCGTGCAAGGATAGGAGCGAGTTCACCTTATCATGTAGGGCTTTAACTCTTGATCTTGTCATTGGTCCGGTGGTGTCGCTTAGTGAAGGTTGCACTACATCAATAAATACTCCCTCTTGGAGTTACAAGCATCTACTTGGCCAAAGCATCTACTAGTAACGGAGAGCATGCAAGATCATAAATAACATATAAAGATAGATTAATAATCAACTTGATCATATTATTCAATATTCATCGGATCTCAAAAAACACAACATATAGCGTTACAATAAGATGATCTTGATCTAGTTGAATTTATAGATGTTTCCCTTCATTATGTTATGAATATGCTACTCAATTGGTTGTATAATTATAATTTTCGGAGTCACCTTTGTCCCACGGTGCGAAGAGGTCAGTGCGCGTGCCGTGTGTGACTAGGGATAATAGATTAGAGCGATATTTACCATGAGTTATTCTTTGTGTTGGATGTCACTATAAAATTGTGGTTATTGAACTTTAAGGTGTGACATACCTACGCAAGTAACTGTGGTGTTCGAACTCTAAGGTGTGCTTTTATAGCCCCACGCGATGATATTGGTGTTCTATGAAACTGTCGTGTTTGTTTACTAAGACTTTAAGGCGTGTTTTTATAGCCTTACGCAGTAGATTGGTATTTCCATTCAACACGAGAATAGTTCAAAGTAGCATCTAAGTTGCATAGTGAAAATGAAGTATTTATATGTGTTCAATTATATTATTATTGTTGAGAGTGACCACTAGTGAAAGTATGATCCCTATGCCTTGTTTGAAAGAACCGAAACACCGTTTACTCTCAGTTCTGCTGCATGTTTGCTGTTTGCTATTTTTATTCCAGATTGCAATTACTACTTGTAATCATCAAGTGTATTGGGTGTGTTAGGGACACAAGAGACTTCTTGTATCTTAATTGCAGGGTTGCTTGAGAGCAGGGACGGAGCCAGCCCCAAGGCTTGGAGGGGGCAGAATCTGGTTGGCGGGGGCAGAACTGGCTTAGAACACTGATTACGAGCATGCGTACAAGGGAGTTTGTGAAGAAAATCTGAATGTTGGGGGTGGCTGAGCCCTTGCTCGTCCCCCCTTCCTCCGTCCCTGCTTGAGAGGGATATCTTTGACCTATACCTCCCTGAGTTTGATATACCTTAGGTTACTAACTTAAGAGAAATTTGTTGTTGTTCTATAAACTTCTGCAGTTGGAGTCCCAACACTGTCTACAAGAATAGAAGTTATGGTAGACATCAAGCTCTTTTCTAGCGCCGTTGCCGGGAGGTAAGATAAAATGTACTCACATCCTCCGGTTACTAAGCTATTTTCTAACACTGTTGCTGGCGTGTGAGTGCCTGAAGGTATCTCCTTTAGATCCTGCAATTATATCTTTTTGTTTCTTGTTTTTATTTCACTATTTAGGCTTAATGGAAAATAACAAAAAATAGAGATCCCGAGGTTCTTGCTTCTGGTGCTTTGGTACAATTAGAGATTTTGCACAATTCCTGGAGTCGTAGCCGGGGATGTTGAGTCCATCAAGCATGTGGTTTTTGCCGGGGATGCCGAGGTTGTTGCTTCTGGTGCTTTGGTAGTTGTTCCCAGAACTTTCTTCTTAAAAAAATATGGAACTTCTTTGCTACATTTGAGGCTATTGAAACTGGATTTTGCAAGACTATTGGGTGATTTTTCAATGAGAGGGAAATCAGGAGAGAAAAAAAGATGGATCTTGCAAGGAGAAATTATTCAAGAGCAAAAGCAAAAAAGGTTGGGGCCTTAGAGAAGGTGATGCAATACTTCATGAATATTTCTTCTTCTCGACTGTGTCTGATATCTTCGTCTGGATTTGTGATTTTAGTGGAATTCGTTTGCAAGGTGTTGATCCATGTCAGTGATTTTCGACTGTAGTGTTTGGTGAATGTGTTTGAGTGTCGAGCCGGTCGTAGAGTTCCATAAGTTGGGAGTAATTAGCATATGATCTCATTGTTAATAATGGGTTTTCGCCTGATTTTTCGTCAATTAACCGTACAATTGTCTTCTCCTCAATAACAGACGGACAAATCTGTTGTCTCCATTTTTCTAAAAAAAAGTTCCGCTGAGTAGTGGCTACTCTAATATTGACGTGCACAGCACACTAACGATTGAGTTTTTCCTTTTAGCTGCATTTCATGTTTTGACTCAAATTTGGAGTAACATGCTATATTGCATGGTGCCATTTACTCTCGTTTCACTAATGTTCGAAAGTTTGTACAGTACAAAATCGGCTGCAAACTGCCGGCGCATAGAAAGTCCAGTGTACGAGATACGTTCTGCTGCTCTAGTCACTAAAAAAACGAAACCTGGCTTCGCGTCATTTTCGACGATCTACAGCTGTACTGTAAAAGACCAGGAATTCTCAAAAAAAAAAAAACGATCGATAGGAGGAAGTAGGAACAGCGAAGCCGCGGCCGGTGGTCAAGTCTGTTGTGCTCTACGCGGAGAGGCCCCTTTGTCTTGACGGTGTAGTTTCCGCATGGGAAGGCAGACTAATTGTGTCGTGTGGCTCTAGAGTCTAAACGCTGGGTGACGTTCTTTCTCCCATTGTTTCGGTGGTTGGTTTGCCGACGCAACGCGATGTGTTCCGGGGTAATGTCTGACCAGGACCTTTCCCCTTTCGTATTTTTTAGAAAAAATAACCGGGACTTCCATGCTGGGGCCAGTCACTAGTATGGAAATTGGAGGGCGACGTGGGTCGGGGTACAACAAGAGATTAATTAATTTATTCCTTAGCAAAAAAGAGAGTAGGTAGGGGGAGTGGTGTTTTGGCTATGGTGCATATGTAACCTTTATTAAAAATGTTTGTTATGTATATCGAAATTAAAAATTGTATCCTCACATATATCTTAACATGTTATATGTTCACAAAGTTGTTTCATGAAAACTGATATTATTTTTTTCCTTGTGTAAAAAGAAAAAATGGTGCTAAAATAAGAATTTTCACGAGACTTTTCTTTTGTCTTTTTTGCACAGGGAACAAAACATATCTGTTTTCGGTGAAACAAATTTCTGAACACATAGAATGTGAAGAGGTATTCACGGAATTTTATTTCAATTTTTTCGATATTTTAAAACATGTTAAACAAGAGCTTATTTAATTTATCACCGGCGCACATAGCTTAATTATTTAAATTACATGCATTCTGTGTGTGCAACAACATGATGTTAAGAATTAGTTAAAGTATTAAAGATGGACACAACCAAAAAAACAAAAGAAAGAAAAAAGACATTGCCATGACGATAAAATCACTCGCAGCACCCGCACCCAAACTACCAAAACAACACCCATGACTACATAAGAGGTTCTCCAAAAGCGTCGTCTTCAAGAAGAGAATAGTGCACAACCTCCATCGTCGTCCGATTAAAGACCGTAGGTTTTTATCCCGAAGAAAATCCATACTCTCCAGACAATGCTTTAAACAAAAAATCACCACTGTTCGGTACAATCAATGAAGGTCAGACTTAAAATTTTCACCAAAATGTCGAGACTCAACACACAAATGGCACCACTAAAACTGAAATCCCGTAGTGTCACTGCCCTCACTGAGGCCGCTGCTGCAAAGTACCAATCACTAAGCTCACATTCACTTTTGCGGTCGTCCTGCAGCCATGCCTGCACAACAGACTGTGAAGCAGTTTCTATGTCGCATCCAAGACTTGCACCGGCCAATACTGGTCTTCCAATTATACCCGTCATGACATTCCCTCATCGTTCAACACCATATCGAAATCGAAGGGTCAACATCCTATGGTGTCAGTGGAAAGTGGAGCTTCGATCGCGACATGCCCAACTGAAGCCCCATGGCCAGAAATTTGTGGGCGCGCACGAATGGATCCTATCCAAATATAGGTCTATGAGCACATACGCCAATCCGTGAAGACAGCAGGCAGAGACATCTGAAACTCGTCGACATTTAAATATAGGATGACCAACAACAAATAGATCTTAAAGTAAGCCCCCCCCCCCCCCCCCCCCCCCCCCCTCTGCACCAACTCGGGGATCCATACAACCTTTTTAAACGTAAGTACCAGGTTTTTATAATAACCAAGCTTGATCGGCGTACATAACTAATCCAGTGATCTCATTAAAGTGACATATACTCCAGAAGAGTCAATTTGTCGAGCAAAGAGGTTATCTATGTCTTCCAAAAGCAAGATGTTTCATGTCGAGCCCAAGAAAACACGCGGAATAATAAGAATATTGTGCGGTATCCATATCTGGTCACATCACTGGTCGGATGATGATATACCATTGAGTCATCTGAACTCACGACAGGTAGCCCCCCAGCATCTCCCCAGGCTGGGCGCTGGTCCCGCCGCTGTCCGGGGCCTCCGTATATGTGCCCTCTCGATGCGCTCAGTGAGAGGATCTACACACCCAGGGGAAACCAGCCCCCCGCGCCAGGTCTCCTAGACGTATTAAGGGACTGGCAAACCGCGTTTCCTCGTTCGAACTGGCCCTTTACATATGAACAATGCAAATTTAATTTGTTGCATACTGCACCGTTCATTATGTTGAATATATGTTGTAGTATAAACGTGTATAGCAGTGCCGTTGTACCTCCTGTAACTTCCTCCTCTAGTGTAGGCTGGCTTAGACCGGATCCTATGGATCCCAGTACCTGACGTGCGGAGTACTTCACCCCACGTCCTCCCCCTGTATAAGTACTTGTCGATCTGATCAATACAACTCACGCACTGTAATCTACTCTTCTGCTTGGTATCAGAGCCTCTCATGGCCTTCACTTCTTCTTCCTCCTCTCAGGCCAACATGACCTCCAATGTCAGCCCTCTAGATGCCGACCCCCAAACCCCTCTCCCAGATCGGCGCGGCACCATGCCTCGCGCACCACCCACACCTCCAGATAGGCTCTCCTTCTCTTCTGCTTTCCCCACTATCACCGAAGATCTACCACGGGCTCTGGCCATGCCCGTCACCTCCTCCTCTCCTCCGACCATCGACAAAGTGCGTCTCACCGATTACATCACCTTCAAAGTCTCCCTCTCCGGCGCGAACTTCACCAAGTGGCGCCAGATCATGATCTTCCTCTTCACCATGTACAGCGCGTTCGACCATGCCACCGAGGGTGCAGCTCCGCGCGATCCCGACGCTGCTTGGCGTAAGGCCAACATCACCATCTCCCTCTGGTTTCTAGCCACTCTCAACGATGATCTCCATCGCCTCGTGTCAGGCCCCGACGGCCTCGCCTGCACCACGTGGATGCGACTGCATCAGTTCTTCCACGGCCATCAAACCACGCGCTCCGCGCACCTCCGTCGGAAGTTCTGGTCCACTTCCCGCGGTGATCTGTCCATCGCGGCCTACGCCAGCAAACTGCAAACGATCGCCGACGATCTCGCCGACGTCGGTGATCCCGTGGACGGCCGTGCCCTCGCCCAGCAGTTCCTCCACGGCGCCGGCAAGAAGTTCGCCCTGCAGGTGGAGATCATGGAGGCGGGGATCCTCCCACCGTTCCCTGATGCCTGTGCGCGCCTTCAGATCGCGGAGGAAAACATTGACAACAGGCAGCGTGAAGAGGGCGCTCAGGCCATGCTCACCCAGAGTGGTGCACGCGGCAGTCACGCGGATCGCGGCGGCCGCGGCGGCGGCAGCGGCCAGCGCGGCAACTACCACGGACATGGCGGCGGCGGCTACAACGGACATGGCGGCGGCGGCTACAACGGCCACGGCGGCGGCTACGGCGGACACCGCGGTGGCTACAACGGTGGCTCGCATGGCGGCGGCTACGGCGGCCAACGCGGCGGCCACAACGGCGGCTC
Source organism: Poa pratensis (assembly GCA_947311845.1). Classification (NCBI taxonomy): domain Eukaryota; kingdom Viridiplantae; phylum Streptophyta; class Magnoliopsida; order Poales; family Poaceae; genus Poa; species Poa pratensis. The sequence goes on along the minus strand of CAMZMU010000052.1, from coordinate 82,934,255 downwards.
GCGTGGCGGCTATCACGGCGGCCAACGCGGCGGTCACAACGGCGGCCGTGGTGACGGGGGCAGTCGCGGTGGCCGTGGCGGTGCAGGACACCATGGCGGATCGCGGGAGCCCTGGGTCGGCGTCTTCGCTCCAATGAGCATGCCATTCCCGACGCCGCGTGCTCCGTGGGTGCCTCCCAACGCCGCTGGCGTTCTTGGTCCCGCCCCTGGTGCGCCCACGCAGGCGTATCCCGTTCTGTACTCCGGGGGGGACGGCTACCAGCCTGCGCCGTACTTCACTGCACCGCCGCCGCCCACTGCTCCAACGCCACCGTACTCCTTCGACCACGCCGCGATGATCCATGGCGCCGTCAGCAACTCCCCGTACCAGCAGCAACCGGAGTGGATCATGGATTCTGGAGCTTCGTCCCACGTCACCGGCAACATGGGTAACTTGACCTCGTCTCATCCCCCTTTATGGCATAATTCTCAACATATCACTGTCGGAAACGGGTCCAAACTTCCTATACTTGCTGTAGGTTCTGTCCAAATCTCTTCTCTTCCTTTACATCTCCAAAACGTTCTTGTTTCTCCGCCATAATTAAATTTTTTATATCTGTTCGACAATTTACTCGTGACAATTATGTATCCATTGAATTTGACCCGTTTGGTTTCTCCGTGAAGGATCTAGCTACCAAGACTACCCTCCTCCGCTCCAATAGCTCCGGTGATCTATACCCATTCTTCGGCTCCAAGACACCTTCCTCGGCGGCCTTCTCCATCACCACCAACAACCTGTGGCACCGACGCCTTGGCCACCCTAGCAATGCTACCATTTCCCATTTACCTTTAGATTTTCTCACCACATCTAATAACAATGAGTCTAGCACCTCTGTTCCATCCCCCATTTGTGAGGCTTGGCAACTTGGGCGACAAGCTCGCTTACCATACCCTACATCCCACTCATATACCACCGCTGCTTTTCAACTTGTTCATTGTGATTTGTGGACGTCACCCATTGTTAGTTTTTCAGGTTATAAATATTATCTAGTTGTTCTTGATGATTATTCACATTTTTCATGGACGTTCCCCTTACGAAATAAATCTGATACATGTGATACCCTCAAACGATTCTTTCATTTTGTACTCACACAATTTAATGTTTCAATCAAATGCTTGCAATGTGATAATGGTGGTGAATTCCTCACTAACTCTCTACGTGATTTCTTCTCTCAACGTGGCATTTGTTTTCGCCTCTCCTGTCCCCATACCTCCCCCCAAAATGGAAAAGCTGAACGCATAATTCGCACCACAAATGACATCGTCCGCTCTCTCTTGCTCCAAACCTCTCTTCCTCCTCCTTTTTGGGTAGAAGCACTTCACACTGCCACATATCTTCTCAACCTACGCCCCTGCCGTGCAATTCAGTTCGCCACGCCTCACTATTTTTTATATGGTGTGCATCCATCCTATGACCACCTACGCATTTTTGGGTGCTTGTGCTTCCCTAATTTGTATGCCACCAAAGACCACAAACTTGCCCCTCGTTCTGCACGTTGCATTTTTCTCGGTTACCCTCATGAACATAAAGGCTATAGGTGTTTTGATCTCACGTCACATCGTGTAATTATTTCCAGGAACGTTGTATTTGATGAATCACACTTTCCCTATTTTTCTCCAGGCAGCCGCAGCGAAATCGGCGCAGAAAATCCTCCACCCACCCTACCTGATCCTCCGCTGCCCCTGGGATCACGCGCCGCACAAACCTCGTACCAACCCGCCACTGCCGCCCCGCCAGCTCACCTGCCTTTACCCCTGACCAGTCCGTCCTCGCCTGCAGCGCACCACCCGGACCCACCTCCCTCAGCATCGCCTGCTGCGCCCCGCACGGATGGCCAGCGCAGCCACTCCCCACGCTCCGCGTCAGCCTCGCCAGAACCTCCCTCGCCCAGCGCACCGTCCCCACAGCCCCCACCCACCGCCAGTCCTGTCCGCACCAATCCGCATGCGCCACCTCTGCCTCCTCGAGCCATTCCGGTAGATGCACCCCAAAACCCACACAGGATGAACACCAGAGCTAAATCTGGGTATTTTATGCCCAAACAAAAATTCTCTCTAACTACAAACACTAACACCACCATTTCTCCCATTCCTCCCACATACCGCTCTGCCCTAAAGGACCCTAACTGGCACGCTGCTATGCTTGATGAATATAAAGCCCTAATGCGGAATGACACTTGGTCTCTTGTTGCTCGTCCTGCAGGTGTAAACGTGGTGACCGGCAAATGGATCTTTCAACACAAATTCCATCCAATGGTTCTCTTGCTCGGTACAAAGCTCGCTGGGTCGTTCGTGGATTCACACAGCAGCACGGTGTGGATTATGGTGAAACTTTCAGTCCCGTAGTGAAGCCCGCAACCATTCGAGTTGTTCTCAGCCTTGCCACCATGCAGTCATGGCCTATTCACCAAATGGACGTCAAGAATGCATTTCTTCATGGCGAGCTCCGTGAGACGGTATATTGTGATCAACCCGCTGGTTTTCTTGATGCCACTCATCCCTCACACGTGTGTCATTTGCGCAAATCTCTTTATGGCCTTAAACAAGCTCCCCGCACTTGGTTTCATCGCTTTACTACCTTCATCACCTCCATTGGTTTTTCGGCCTCTAAGAGTGATCCCTCATTGTTCATTCTGAAACGTGGTTCTTCTCTTGCATATTTGTTGCTCTATGTTGACGACATCATTCTCACCGCAAACACCACTCCACTTCTCCACTCCATCATCACATCCCTCACCCGTGAGTTCTCTATGAGTGATTTAGGAGACATACACCATTTTCTTGGCATCAATGTTCACCGTACAGTTGATGGTTTGTTTCTTTCTCAACAACAATATGCATTAGAAATTTTGGAGAGAGCCCACATGCTTCACTGCAACCCCATTACCACTCCCATTGACACACGATCTAAACTCTCCTCTCAAGTTGGTTCTAGATATTCCAATCCGAGCTTATATAGGAGTCTTGCCGGAGCACTCCAATATCTAACACTTACAAGACCGGATATATCATATGCTGTACAACAAGTGTGTTTGTTTATGCATGATCCCAGGGAGGCGCATTACAATCTGATCAAGAGGATCTTGCGGTATATCAAAGGAACATCTCATTTTGGGCTGAAACTACACAAGTCGTCAACTCTTGATCTCGTTGCTTATTCTGATGCTGATTGGGCCGGGTGCCCGGACACTCGGAAGTCCACCTCGGGGTTTTGTGTCTTCCTTGGCAACAATCTGATCTCATGGTCATCTCGAAGGCAACAAACCGTGTCTCGTTCTAGTGCCGAGGCCGAGTATCGTGCAGTTGCAAATTGCATTGCTGAGTCTTGTTGGCTGCGTCAATTACTCCAGGAGCTTCACCATTCCCCAACAAGAGCAACCGTGGTTTATTGTGACAATATCAGTGCTATGTACATGTCTTCCAACCCCGTGCAGCACCAAAGAACCAAACATGTGGAGATTGATTTACACTTCATCCGAGATAGAGTTGCTCTTGGCGAAGCCCGAGTCCTTCATGTACCAACCAGCAACCAGTTCGCCGACATATTCACTAAGGGCTTACCAACAGCTGTATTTGAAGACTTTCGTTCCAGTCTGAACATCGTGTCCAGCGTAGTTCCGACTGCGGGGGGGTGTTGAACATATGTTGTAGTATAAACGTGTATAGGCAGTGCCGTTGTACCTCCTGTAACTTCCTCCTCTAGTGTAGGCTTAGACCGGATCCTATGGATCCCAGTACCTGACGTGCGGAGTGCTTCACCCCACGTCCTCCCCCTGTATAAGTACTTGTCGATCTGATCAATACAACTCACGCACTGTAATCTACTCTTCTGCTCATTAAAATTGTTTATGTTAGCTAATTAACTGCACTGCCAAGATTTAAGATTTATATGTGTCCAGTTATGCTGATTTTGCTGCATTTTATTTAGGAGTATGCTCAGGTCTAGGCCAAGGAGGCTGAAATTTCATCATATTTGGTGAACTCTTCCTCATGTTTGGTGAAGAAGCATGGGACTGCTCATGTCCCATCTGAAGCGAACTCTTACTCTGATGTACACAAATTAATTTAGATGCCTTATTTGCTAAAATATGCTTATCAATTTAATTTTATTGCATATTTGCATTGCGTTTTGCAGTATCCATGTCACTATGATCTCTCAATACCGAAGAAGTGTGTGAATGTGCATGTACCACACAAGGAGGCATACAATTTGCTGAACTCTTTCTCTCATGTACACAACTGATTTTCATTAATTGTATATTGTTATTTGTTAAAATATGCTTGCTGATTTAATTTGCTCCATTGCAATTTGAATTTTTCAAGTATTACCTATCTCCCAAGAGCTAAGAGGTCTTACTACTCAGATTCATTCATGTATGCATTTGCAAGACAAAGAGAGAGCATATGATAAGATTATTAGGCATCTCCGAGGCACACTTAAATCTCAAGTCAAGAGATTAGGCAGCTCAAAGAGAAAGTGGCCACACCCACCAAGCATCTCACTCAGTTGACCGCAAGATGGAATATAACACTTTTAGTATCTTTTCATGCTGCCCGTGAACTTTAAATTTTTGTGTCGTAAGATTTCATCCTTGGGGCGCCTGTTATAGATGACCAGTAGATCAATCTTGGAGGTGCTAGTAGAAAGAGGATGCCCGTGTTTAAAACTCGAATAGACAGAGATAAGAGCGAAACATCGAGAATAGGCAGGCAATGGCCCGATTAATGTTTGTCGGTTGGGATGTATGTTTCAAACGCGGATAAGGAGCTGGGCAGCTGGGCAACAGAAAGTGCCCTATATCAGACTCACGGACAGCTTCGACAAAGTCAGCATGCATCTTTTCACCATGCAGCAAGTGCTGGTGCCAGAGCCCGCCCTATCTTCGGCGTGCTCACCCGGCGGCGCTGTCGTCCGGGGGAGCGCCATCTCAGCTGGCGTCTGCTCGCTGCCTCCACCCAGGTGCCGTTGGTGAATACATCTGTGCCAACAACTCGAGCCAGCTCGATGCCAAACTGAGGTTGTGGCCGCGTCGGCCCATATATATGTTTTTTTTTTGTAGAATCAGTGTAGGTTGTACGTAGTTTCATTATATGACACCACAATGAATATTAGTGTTACAATACTGATCAAACAGGGTCGACAAATACTTCGAAACGGAGATGACAGTCCAAGACTGCGAGCTTGACAAGTATGGAGTTGTCAACAATACCATCTACGCGAGTTACATCGAAAAAGGTTATTTCACTTACATATTATCAATATTTGCTTGGAGAAAAACATGTTATCAGTTACTCGATGTAAAGGGTAGAGAGACTACATTGGATATCTTCTGATTTTTTTTTATATTACATAAAATGAGTTTCCGATCTGTTGTTAAGGGCTGCAAACCATACATATATGCAGCTCGAGAGGAGCTGCTTGTGAGTCTGGGCATCAGCACTGGCTGGATCATAAGCACCGGCAACGCGATGGCACTCTCGGAGCTGAACCTCAAGTACTTAACGCCTCTAAGGGTATGTATGCGTCTAGGGTAGTTTGTCATAAGTGTATAAGATGGATTCACGCATATATATGCGTTAAATTTCAGCGCGGTGACAAGTTCGTTGTCAAGGTGAGGGTCTCGCGGATCAAGGGTGTGAGGATATTCGCCGAGCACCTGATCGAGAAGCTGCCGGAACGGAAGGTGCGTAGTACGCGCGATCTTGCTCTCTTAAAACATCGATCCTAAACCTTTTAAGTAATAAAACCCTTTATCATTTTTTTTTTAGATTCGTAGATCGATTGGTATGTCCTCAGATTAATAGTTCACGATCTTGTCATGGCATGCAGCTCGTTTTGCACGCGACTGCCACCATCGTTGCCTTAGCAAGGACTACCGCCCGACTCGCGTCTTCCCGGAGATGTCGGCCAGACTGCACCGCTTCTTCTCATCCAAGGATGGTTATTAGCTGTATACCAAGCCACTCAAATATATAAAATGAGCCTTTAATTGTAGGTGTCTCTCCACCATCAGTCTCACCATATGTAAATGTTGCAATAAAATGGTCGTGTGCATCATTCTCATTCATGTGAGGCTGGGGCTTTGCTCCCTATCTAATCTTTGTCAATAGCGCTAGGCCAAGTTTTCCACGAACTTAGTAACACCAAGAGAAAGTTTCAGAGGAAGCAATCCACCACCTAGGGTTCCAAGAACCCAAGATAAAAAGTTTCACAAGGTGATATGGAGTTGCCCGATCGATCTTCTCAGTAAGCCGATAATGGATGGATTATAATTTGTAGATAATTGGCAAGATGCTCTCGAACTCTCTGGATGTTCTCCCGTTGCCAATAAAAGCTCTTCAATCAAATGGATATTCGCAACGTAGCCGTCGACCACGAGCAGTTTGCAGTCTAACAATTTCCAAAGGAAAGACAAATCACACTCTATCTTCGATAGAACTTAGAGGGGCTCCCCTCAATTTGTGCATTAATTTTATTTTACATTTTAATACAAAATGCACACAACCTAGGATCAAAGATCTCAAATAATTAATTAGGGGATAACTTGCACAAATAAGGCATGATAAAGGGAGTTATATACTAGCACAAGATAATCATAAACTTTACACATAGTATTTGACATAAGCATAACTAGGATGCATGATTTACCAACACATAAACGAAGTTCAATACATAAACAAAGTTTAACAAACGAATATAAAATAGGACACAAGCTACAAGAACCAAATAAAGTAACAAAGTTTGTGCCCAACCCATGCAAATTCTGGTGATAAACCTAATATAACTACTTTCCCCCCTTTGGAATCAAGACACCAAAAAGGGAAAAGAGCAATACTACCGCCCCATAGGTCACTCATCTGACTTAGTGGCTTCGTGGTCGCTTGCTGATCCATCTTGTTCCTCCTCCTCCTCATCATCATCATTTTCCGCATTAGCATTCCATAAGATCATAGCATAGTTATAATTCTTGTAGGCAATGAGATCTAGTGGGAGGAGCACTAGCACCTGGAATCTTCAAAGCATGCATGGTCTTTGATTCCTCGTGGATTGCCACATCCATGCACAACAACTACTGGGCGGCTCGAGACACCATGACTTATTCTTGCGGCGCGAGGTACGACCATTTGGCCTTGGGGGCCCTTATCCACTAGCATTGGTCTTCAGCTGAATCTATTGCTCCGTTTTAGCACCAACATCATGATATGCTTGAGCCAAATTGCTACTCTTCCTAACAACGCCACGAGGTTTACAATCCGACTCATTATCTCCGGGATTCTTAGCCTTGATGAGCAACATCATATATGGGGTATATGGGGCACCTTCCTAGAACATTCTCCAAGTAATGATCGTTTATTTTAAGCTTGGAAGCTATTTGTGTTTCACGACAAAATTCATCTCCTCCAAACATTCTTAGGATATTGCTTCATCATTCCCTTCATCATAAGATACTTGACCTTGATTTTGGACATCATTTGATGCATTACCACCATCTCCGCCGCCCAAATATTAGGAGAACTTAGCCAATAGAGCTCGACGCTGTCTTCCCCGAACTATTACAACGACCCACAAGCGTCGTCGTTTAAGCAACAAATTCATGATTACCATGACCAAATTATGAAGAGAAAGGAGATTGGCAAGATCCACGATAACATAGTAATATTCTAACCAAAACTCCTATCTATGTGGCATGTATGATACCCGGTTGCCAAGCGCGGGCCTACTTTCATGGCCAATTGAGAACAAGAAAGCCAATGCGATAAAGAGGACGGCGGCCTACCTCCCTCCAAAATTCGCTTGCCTCCTATATGAAGGGTTGACAAAAATGGGCAAATCTAAACGAGCCGCCCGTTTAGAGGGTGTTCTCGTGGGTAGCAACCAAAATATGTCAGACAATTATTTAAACGCAAAACGGAAATAATTTAGGCCCCGCTTGGTTTGTCGAAAATTTGTCCAAAACAGGGGTGGGAAATTACGGAGCGGTACAACTCCTCTTAAAAATCCGGCGACACAAGCTAACATATCGAAACTTTTCCTCTCCGCATTGTGTAACGACAATTCATTGGGGCCTTATAGGGTGCCGGAGAAGATTGCGAGGTGACGCCGGAGATGGCAAAAGAGGAACGAGCGAGGAAAATTGCTTGTTTAAAAAATTGAAAAACTCTATTTAGAAGTTTAAAGAAAATCCAAAAAACACAGATGTAGTCAATGATATATACCAGAAACGTGTAAAAAATTAAATTCAAATACGTCGTGGTTTGGGCTACACGAAAATGACAAAAGTGCCCAAAATATAGTGTATTTGAAGTTAATTTTTTACACGTTCGTGTGATACCTACATAATCGACTACATCCATGATTTATTTTAGATTTTTTAAACTTATAAATAATGTTTTCGATTTTTTTAAATCACCAGGATCACTTTTTCTGGGGAGCACCAAATGTCCTCTCTGGCAAAAGAGACTCTGGATCTTGTGTCGACGACGTCGCTGCCGCACCTAGAGATGTTCGATCTGATCCAAGTATCCACCAACAGCACAACTCCCTGCGCTCCTCCCCTCGTGCTCGCCGCCCACGCATAAGCACAGAGAAGCCGCCTCCTCCTCCTCCTCGCACCCATGGCAGGTCAGTGATTCGCCTCCTGCTCTTTCTTCCACCCTCCAGTACCTACAACACATCCTCTGGTTGATCCGCCTGATCGAATTGAACCGTATAATCCCGTATTCGAATCCGTAGCCGCAGTGCCCGTTAACCCCAACCGGTTTGTGAAGGGTAGAAGCGTAGAGCTCTGGAAGCGCGGGGCGGAATCAATCAATAGCTATAGAAGAGGATTGTCTTTTGTTGTCTCGTGGGTTTGGGGAATTCGTGGGCAGTAGAGGGGAACCGAACAAAATTCCCGACTACTTATCTTTTCCTATGGGCTGGTTGTTTGGACCAATGGGATGGATGACAATTCCTCCTTGGTCCAGTGCATTGTGTAGTACGGGCAGTTGAATAAATGAGCGGGGCTTTGGGCATGGCGAAACTTCCTTGCATTGATGATGCTCACAGCACCCTAATGAATGCAACAGTTGTTGGTTTTATCTGCTTCGCTCTTCAATCCAAGGGGAAAATGCTAACGTCCCCAGTCGTATTCTTCGACAATAGAAGTTATAACTGACGGAACTTTAAAACTGATTCAGTAATTGCTTATCTACCATAGAAAGCAAGAAATTTGCATGAGTGGTGAAATCCGTTGTTTAGATGGAAAACGTATGTCTCTTGTTCCAATATCACTGGCAGCAAAATTCCAATAGTTTTTTTTTGCTTGTTCAAATTTGCATGGGCGGTGAGATATCACTGACGGATTGGTACTCCCTCCATTCCTAAATACAACTAAGTACAAGATGTTTTAGGCCTTTTCCATATTTTTATAGTGTTATGGCATCTCTTGCTAAATATTTATTTTGTATTTAGAGATTAAGCTAGTGGGTTTTGTGAGAGGCTGTCAATGAGGTTTAATGGTTTTCATTTTGCAAAATAATATTCACGGGTTGTGGGTATGGTTGAGCTTGAAACATATTTTGTTTCTTTTGGTGAATCGAATGTATGTCTCGGGGGTCTATCTACCCTTAAACAGGAATGATTGCCATTGTTGGTTCACACAAACCTTCATGAGGATCCATCTACCCTATTTTTATTTGACATATAGACTAGGACATATAAGAAGATTTAGCAATGTAATGACATAAACAACAACACATGTGGAAGTCATTTTGGTTCATGAGTATTTTTATGCCAACAAATAATAATGCTGGTGGAATGATGTATGCAACCTTGAGTGAGTCACGATCAAGTAAAAAAAATATCTTTAAAGATGGAGTACATTTCATTGATTAGTCTTGACAGTAGGTTTCCGCAATGACCGATTCTTGTTTTTTGCTAATTTTTAGAAGGTGTTTCTAGTTCCATGTGAATGAAGTTCCACTCCAATTTTGAATGAATATTGGCTTGTAAAAAGTTATATAGTTTGATTGTTCCTTGACATGATGACATGGATGAAAAGGCCCACGCTGGTTGATTGTAAATTGAGCTGTCCTCAGCGTATTAGAAACCGACATGCCAAAACTAAGAGTTGGTGGTCTGTGATCTCCCGTATTTCATCCCTTCTTCCTCTCGATCTTGCCATTTATAAGTATTCTATATTTCAAAGGAGACTTCTTCACATCCTTAGCCCCTTATATCCCTTCTTATTAGTTCCTAAGTAGGCTCTGGAGGTAGATTGGGGTATGGAGGGTCATTTCGCACATGCATATATTCTTGTGCCATATATTTGAGAAATGAGAGTGCAAATGTTTCGGATTTACATTTTGTGGAAGAAAACTATGTTCTAAATTGACCCAAACAAGCAATTATCTTGTGCACTGTCCCATATGTAGAAGATCTGATAGATTTGGACATTTGTGCAGCATTATCAGCGAAGACCATACAAAATGCATTCTTGGCAAAAGATGGTCTATGGACTAGGCACAATACAAGACATACCTGTGACTTTGGTGCCCTCAATACCCGCAGCATGCATTCCATTCCGGGATGTAGATTAACATTTGCTGATACTTCAGCCAAGTGGTTAAATAGCACATCAACAGCATGGATTAGCTTTGGAAAACAAACGAAAGTTAGCTGCAATGGTGTGTTCTAGGCTCTCAATGATCGTTAGTAGCATTATGTTAGGTGTTTTCTTTTCACTAACTCATTATGGTATTTCTGGCTGATATTGGCTCATTACCCAATTATTTTATGTCACGCCATAGCTTGAGCACTTATCTCAGATAGTTTCTTTTTCTTTTTTACTCATCTCAGATAGTTTTCCCTTGTGTCGTGTATGTGCATGTGAAAATTCGAAAGTTGCTTACATAGCTTCCATTGCAGCTACTCAAGGTACCAGTGCTGTCTCATCCACTGAGAAAGTTAATTTTCTGAAGCTCCAAAATGGCAGGTATAACAAGCTTACACTTTGTGTGATGCTCTCTTTGCATTTGATGCACTTAATTCTTGGAATTAGACTAGAATCTATTTTATTTTCCATGGTGTTGCTCAAAAAGAAGTGAAATTATGTTTGTATAAGATTTCGAGTCCTTTTTTCTTACTGGACATTTTTATTTAGTGGTTGGTGTTAACAGAAATATCCGACGAAGTATTGTTGTTCTTGAGATTTGCACGTCTATTTTGTAGAAAAGATTTTGCTTCTCAATCCTGGTTGAGAATTAATGGCTGTTGGTATTGTTTCTGTTAGTTTGCCATTTTGCGTTAAGCAACTTTCAGCATATTTGTTTCCTTATAAAAAAATATGAACACATTAACCCAGCAAAGATCAGAATGCCCAACGAAAATCTGCTAAATCTACATAGAGATGTTACAATGTTCGGAGATATGTAGTTCCAACTACTTGATATGTCATATTAGATAGCATATATGTGAACCCAGAAATTTAATTGAGCTCCCGAGCTCATATGCTCCTGCCTGAGTACGAAATTAAAAAACAATATAGTGGAACAATTCAAAAAAATCTGAAAAAATGGCAACAAAAATATTCGAGTGCGTACGTGGAACAATTGAATATGTTTGTTGCCAAATATTTTCAGAATTGTTCTACTATTATTTTCGAATTCATACCCAGGCAGGATCATATGAGCTCAGGAGCCAAAACTAAACTTGCTATAGAAGATGTCACAATGATCAAGAAAAGTGTAATGTTTGCAAGACCTAGAGTACTCATTGTGCTTCTTCATCTGTTTGCCAAATGCAAAACTAGAGACTTTATTTCGGAGAGGTGGCGTCTACGAGATCTCAGAATAAAACACCCAGCCTAAAAAATGTCGGAACATGATGCAAGTTTATGCGTGTTCAACCTTGTTTTAACCCATACATAACCATACACTAAGTGAATGGAACATTCCTGCTTGACCAGAAGTTCAACTTTTCATCATCTGTTAAGTTAGGAGAAAGTATACCAGATTGCCAACTTTTGTGGTACATGTGGTTTAGCATGTCATCCTTAGTAGTCTGCCTCTTCTTTAGCAATCACTGTGTCACTAACAATAATACTTTCGTTTGACACCATAAGTCCTACTGCCCTGGCAAATGGCTGCATATGTCTTGCAGCTTCCCATAAATCTATTGCCATCAAGTATTTCTCAGATATAGTTCCTTTTGAATATCATGTATTGAAGGTTAATAAATCATCTTGCTAAACTCTTTTGAATGTTATATAGCTTCCGGTGATATCTTTGGGACTGCGGTGATGTGATCCTTGTGATCTAATGTTGCACTTGTATATTGCAAAATATGGCAGACCAATGGAGTCCCCTTTAAATAGCTTTTAGAGCCATCAAATTTGTTGAAACTAGTGACTTATAAGAAAGCTGAAGAGGCACAAAACACACATCCAGAACATCTGACAACTGACCATAAAATGACTGTTACAAAAAAAAATCAACTTCTTTTATACATACAATTTTGTTTTCCAGTGATATTCGGGGTGTTGCTATTGCTGGGGTTGAAGGTGAGCCTGTCAATATCACCGAGCCAGTCACTGAAGCTATAGCTGCTGCATTTGCTGCATGGTTATTAAACAAGAAGAAAGCAGATGGATTGAGACGTTTAAGAATCTCTGTCGGACATGATTCACGAATTTCTGCACATAAATTGCAGGTACCTCCTGTTTTCTGTGTGTTTTATATGATCTTGTGCACATTTTTTAATTTATTATTTGATGCTTTGTGTTCTTAAGTAAGCCATTATTGTACCAAAATCGTTTCCAACTAGCGATGGTTTGGTACTTTCCAGTCATTTTAAGAGTTAGCCGAGAAACTAGGGTAATTTCTGTGGATGAGGATAGCTCTGGTGACCAATTTTTATGTGGAGGCACCAACATGCTGTTATATTAGGTTAGGTGGAATTCTCACCTCACTTGTTTGAGCTTGTGGGAATTGGGAGTACAATAGGTCCTAGTACAACGCCACTCACACTCACTCTCCAGGCAGCAACAGAAGATTGTCGAATGTTCTACTGTAGCTTTTGACAGACATTACTTTTTTTTATCACTAGATGGGCCCGAAGGACCCAGAGGTTTATTATTAAAAGCATGACAGTGACTTTACAAACCTCAAAGGAGGACACGAAAGAAAAGAAATTACAACCCGGTCCCTAGACTTTGACAGACATTACTTAGATTTTGAAATCCGAGTAGAGCCCCATTTGTAGACATGCATATTTAAATATTTGTGTCTTTAGTTGTTCAAGTTGGAGTAGATTGATCACATTTCCTTAACAGCTTAAGTTTTCGGTAGAACTATTTGGTACATGAACCTGTATTATATCAGAGCTAATAGGTCCAGAGTTAGAGACATGTCTGGCACAGTAATAAGAAACAAAATCATGTGCAGCGCACATGTAAGTCTATGCCATAGGTCTGGTGAAGTCTAGACACTAGAGGAAGTGCAGGAAGTGTTGAAGTGTGATTAGATTGCAGGTACCTTCCGTCAACAGCTTAAGCTTTTCTTTCTAATAGGTTTGTCCACGAAATTTGGTAAGCATGCAACATTGTCCATCAGTAGAGGTCTGCCTTCTCTGCATTCAGGCTTTTTGAACTATGCAGATTATGATGGTCATGCTGGTTCAGATGGTTGAACTGATATTGTTGGAATTTTGCTATCCTCCCCACCCCTTATGAAGTTCATAAGTATCATTTGGGTATTATTTGGCTATTGGCTATTAATTACTTACTGTTTCCAGAATGCAGTTACTCATGGAATTACTGCTGCTGGACATGATGTTCTACAGTTCGGGTGAGTTCAAATTTTTTGGTTTTGCTTACATTCAAGTATAGACAATCTTCTGTGCTGCATAGAGCCTAGCAGGGACCAAAAAACCACACAAAATCTGAAATCTTGTCGTCATTTGAGATCTTTTTTGTACTTAGAATCTGCATGCATCCTTATTTTTGCAAGGGCATCCATCCATCTTTGGAAAATAGAACACTCGCTTTTCACTCTGCCAAGAGGGGTTTGAGCTCTTCATAAATATCTTCCGTTTCTACTTTGACATGCCAACAAACTCAAGTCAATCAGTCAAGACAAAATTGCTTTTTTACCACTAAATAAACCATGTCCTGTCATATGCCGCTGAATAACTTCTCATTTGATGCCATCCTTTTTGAAATTTTGCCCATTGTTTGCTCTATCAACTTTATGGCCGCCATTTTGGCCGGATGTTAAGTGGTGCATCAAGAATATGCCAAGTCTATGCTACTATGTCTACGTGTCTACCAAAGTGTAAACATGAAAATTATATATAATCTTCTCTAGCAGCGCAATATGCAAGAGAAATGAACAAATATTATTCATGTCGCACCTGTGGCTCATAAAATTGCACGAGAGAAACCTTTTCTGAAGACGGGCATAAAAGAAACACATACCCGGCAAATCGGCATGATCCCAGTTGAAGCATCAGATACAAGTTGACTGTGATGGAAAATATTTAATGATATTTGAAAGTACCCCAACTCGATATGCAGTATCCTTCTCAGTATTCAGTTCTGACAATATATTGTATAGATTGGCCTCAACACCGGCAATGTTCAACAGTACACTTACCGAAGATGAGATACATCATTGCCCAGCTGATGGAGGCATAATGATAACAGGTACTATTCCCAGTTTGATATGGTGCATTATAAACAAGCATTTCTGTTTATCAAATCAATATGCAATACCTCGTCCAAGTTTATGTACAATTAGTCTGCCAAGTCTATGTATTGGTCTTTATTTATTTGAAGTCTCCCTATGTCAACCAATGTCCTTAAAAATACCTTATCTAAGATATATACTCTATCTATTCCAAAAGTGACTTTGTAAATCAATGATTTGTCCGTAAATTACTCAATACAGGATTTGGACAATGCTTACAAAATCACAATCATATGAATTGCTATGGATTGAATCTAATAGTGTCATATTTTCTGTAACATAAACTACATAATATTGGACTAATTATTTGTCAAGGCATTGATTGGGTACTCAAATTTTGCCTTATATTTTGGAGCGTATGTGATATTCGCGTTACCTTGAAGTATCTCTGAGTATCACAATCTTCGAAGGAACATACAGGTTTGTCGTACTGAAGACGAGTGATCTGTCCAATGGGTTAAGACTACTAATAGTCTCGGTAGGGAAGATTTGAGCAACGTTTTCTTGACTCTTGTGCAGTCACGGCTTCTGAACATCATCTTTTATCTGCCCCCTTAACACTACTAATAGTGTAAACACCCAACTTATTCGACAACATCAGGCTGACACACCCAACTTATTCGACAACATCTCCATCATCTCTTTCTCTAACTCCCTCTCTCTCCCTGCATGGGAAGACTACTCTACTCTAAAATGGATATCCTACTAAGTATGAAGCTGAACTTCACTTTGAACTTGGAAGCATGGATGATGCACTCGAGAGCAAGCTGAGGCGTCTGGAAGCCTGCTATATGTGGCAGCCTCATAGCTTTGGTCGGCTTGCCTATGAATCTGTTTGGTCGGAAGTAGCGCAGAGAATCACACCACTCCTTGTTTGCACCATGATCTTGTCAGTTTCCTGAATCCCACACAAGTGGCCAGGCTAGCTTAGGGTTTAGGTCTGGTGACTCTCATTTGCATCTCATGATTGCATCTTATAGAACTAAGTTGGGCGTGATGGAGTCAATCAGCCATTTAAATTCTTCACCTCTTGTGCCACATAGTGCTGAGAGGTGGGTCCGTCGTCCTTCATATTGTCTTGAGCTACCCCCTGATTAAGCGGGTTGTTGAGCACAAGTTGGTTCCCTGGAAATTAGCCTGGCGCCTCGATCAATGTTGATGAACTACGGGTTCTTGCCTCTTCTATATACTCCCCTCCTCATTTTACATGTTAATCTTATCTTATCTTTACATCCACAACACTAGTAGAATAGAAATTGGCGAAAAGAATGCCAATTATAACGTTGATCATACCATATCCTACCTTGGTCTGGAACCCAAAGGATTAAAGGTATGAAATATCGTGGGTCAGCATCAGTATGATAGTACCCACGGCCTGTGGTGATTCCTGTCGAACCTTTAGCCATTGGCTGCCTACCAATTCAGAGTGTGACAAGGTTCACAATTTCCAGGTTTTCCATTTTCCTATCGTGGATTTATTAGACTCGAATCTTATGATACTAATATTGTTTTGTATATGTGAATTTGATGTTAATGGTGGTGTGGGTTCAACAAAGAGTGAAAAGACAATGAAGAAATGAATTACTTTAATGGTGCTCTCACTAGATGATTGCACAGAAAATTGTGTGTGTGGTTTATCTTTTTCTTCAGTGGGACCCTATATTCTTATTGTATATCAAATGTACATGTGTGCTCATTCTGACAGCAATATGGTGCAATTTACGCTTGAGTATAGATCATTTCTACCTCTCATTTCTCACGGTTATGGTAACTATATAGGCTCGCTAAATTTTTGGCTGGTTCCTTCTCTACAGCGAGCCATCTACCCTACAATCGGAATGGTTTCAAGTTTTTTACAAGTGATGGTGGTCTAAATAAGGCTGATATCAAAGATATATTGGAGCGTGCTTCTAGAATATATGAGGAGTCTGCACATGGTGACAAACAAGAACAGACCGGTGTCGTGACTCAAGTCGACTACATGTCAATTTATTCTTTGGATCTTGTCCAAGCGGTTCGTAAATCTGCTGGAAACAAAGGTGTTCATCATATGCTAATTTATACCGCATTTTGATTTACTAGACCAGAGTTAGATTTGTTGCCTTTGCTTTGCATTATCTGATGTGTTTAATTTCTGGCATCTATTGATTTATTATTGTTGTTATGTCGATATAAAATTATTTTTCTGATGAATTTCACGTTCTTTTTATTTTATTTTTGGTCCTAGTTGCCTTCCATTGTGGTATCAACTTACTAATTTATATTTTTATTATTTGTCATATATAAGTTTATTTTGTTCAGTAGAAACTTATTTGGTTGCGTATTGTACAACCCATATTTCTTGGTTGCAGTCCCCTTCACTTCTGGTGTTCACCATGTCACCTTTTTACATGCTCAACAGTCAACATAAAGTGACTGGTTCATGTATTTCACATTGTACTTGTATTCAGATATATATGGTTATTGGCTATGTGGAAGACATATCTAATACCAAACTATGAAATGGTTGAAGTCAAAAGATAGATGTTGAACATTACATTTTAATGCTTATGTTTGTCCATTTTGGCCTTAGAAAAACCACTGGAGGGAATGCACATAGTTGTTGATGCAGGGAATGGAGCAGGTGGCTTTTTTGTGGTAATGTGTTTACTCTCTTGTTGTGTAGCAATATGTTTTTCCTGTCTGGGTTTCTGTCTTGTGCATTCTATCGTTACTGTAGGTCAAATAATCGACAACTCTAATGAATATGTTCTCAGTCTTCAGCGATGTCGTAGACAGATTATTAGAATAGCAACAGAAGTTTAGATCTTAACTTAATTTCCACTCCCTACAACAACATTTCTAAAAGTCAAATTATCTAAATTTAATTTAGAGTTCCAGAGAAAAATGAAAGCCATTTGACTTTGATTTTGATTTTGTGGCCAATAGCATAACCACTCAGTCTTGTTTTCAGCAGAAATCAGTTTTTCATAGGGTGAATATGAGACTTGGTGAAACACTAGGTTGTTGCTGCAAATTATTCGAATGTGTGTTTACAGCTGACTCAATCAACATAAATTTCGATTTGATGAAAGCTCTCTGTGTATGGAGAATAAATTTTGGTTTGGCGTGGTTTGTATAATAATAGACTAATTCATGCTACAAAAAAATTCATTTGAGTGTCCAGATAGTGTCCTGTAGAGGGCAATATGATATGTTAGCCTGTGAAAATTATTTTTGTTTCAACTCAATCCTTGAACATAGAGAGATGAAACGAAAAGTCCAGTCCACCAATAGCAAATTTAGGTAAACATTTAGACTGGGTAAGGATATTTGTAAAGGTTAAAGGCCAATATCTGTGTCGACCAATATGCTCTTCTCTCAATGAAAATATGGGTCGTCTTGTTGGGCAGGACTAGGAACATACATTAAGATGAACTTGTTGATGCATAGAATCACCATAATCCATTTGAGTAAGATATTGGTACATGATCTAACATGGATGTCAGCTATACTGTGTTTAATCTATTTCCACAATTGCGCCCTAAATTATAATATACCAGGTTTTCCCTATAGTTGGATTAATGCTATGGTGCCAAAATGCCGATTGAATACTTAAAGGTACTGGTGAAATAATAAAAATTACCTTTGATTTGCATCTGGAATTTCTGTGGTTCTTGGACCAGGATAAGGTACTCAAACCATTAGGAGCTGTTACCGGTGGGAGCCAATTCCTGGAGCCTGATGGTAATTGCTGGATCTTTTCGTCATTAGACTAATCTCCTTTTTGCATTCCCTCATTTTATGATCTACATATTTTAGGTTTATTTCCCAATCATATTCCAAATCCTGAGGACAAAGCTGCCATGGAAGCCATTACACAAGCAGTGCTTAATAACAAGGCAGACTTAGGCATCATATTTGATACTGATGTCGACAGGTGCAAAAGTAACTATTGAGGTTCTGCGTATCTGTGATAGCATCGGCGCTAAAAATCTCGATTTTTGCAGGTCGGCTGCTGTTGATTCCAGTGGCCGTGAGTTAAACCGCAACCGATTGATTGCATTGATGTCTGCCATAGTTCTTGAGGAGGTAAGATTTTCTGGAGCTGCAGTTTTGTTTCATATTACTCATTCCTTGTCTCTGACGAATTCATTAATCTGCTACTAGCATCCAGGAACCACTATTGTGACTGATAGCGTGACATCAGATGGACTGACTGCATTTATTGAGAAGAAACTTGGTATTTAGACACTATTTTAACTGAAAACTTTCTAGATACTAGTAATGTTTGATGCTTTCTTTGACTAGATGATCATCTTCGTATCTGTTTTATGCATAAGGAGGGAAACATCATCGATTCAAGCGAGGCTATAAGAATGTAATTGATGAGGCTATTCGTCTGGTCAGTTCCTCTTTCTGCATGATTCAGATCATCCTGTATGCTTCATGATCTCTAGCAATATGAAATGCAAATTATGCATAATATTTCAGAATTCTACTGGTGAGGAATCACATTTGGCGATGGAAACAAGTGGCCATGGAGCACTGAAAGAGAATCACTGGCTTGATGATGGAGCCTATCTTATGGTAAGGGTGCTTGTTATGCTACATTCCTTAAAACTTTATGAACTATGCAATTATATCGTAATCGGTAATGATGTTGACGTTGTCAGGATGGTTAAATTAATCCTGTTAGCATGCATTGTTTGATCTGAAAAGATCTGGATTTGAACTTTTATCCCACGTGATAGCTCAATCTATTATAGCTACCCGCATTAAAAGCTTAGCTATTGTATCCTTCTTTATAAATACAGATCCTCTTTACTAGAATATATTGAGCAGAAGATACTTCGTAGTTTCTGTTGGGCTGTATTTCATTTGACCTGGAAAAAAAATGAAACATCATATTCATGGGCGCACTTTTAGTTGCCATCTCTTTTTAGTAGGCACACACTTCCGTTCTTTTATCTTTTTTTCATTTTCTTTTTTACCTCAGGTTAAACTTTTGAATAAACTTGCTGGTGCCAGAACATCGAATCCAAATGTCGGCAGTAAAGTTTTGACTGATTTGGTTGAGGGCCTTGAGGAGGCTGCTATGACAATGGAGATAAGATTTAAGATTGATCAGAATCACGCAGATTTGGAAGGAGGGTATGTTGACTTCTAACTCGCATTCAATTTTCTCTTTCAGGAAAATGATTCTTGCTACCCATGACCTTGACTACATGCTGAAATAAAAACGATTTTCTATCAGTGTCCAGTTAAGGCGGGTAGCATGGAAGATGTGATAACTCAATCT